>MU867089.1:0-453368 GCA_033725935.1 Cladorrhinum sp. PSN259 | reverse complement strand
CCCCCCCCCCCCCCCCCCCCCCCCCCCCCCCCCCCCCCCCCCCCCCCCCCCCCCCCCCCCCCCCCCCCCCCCCCCCCCCCCCCCCCCCCCCCCAAAGTGGGGAAGGACTTACAATTATGTAGTTTCTATAGGATTGCCAGTCTGCGAAAGATTCCCTTAGAGGTTGGAGGGGGGAGAGGAACCAGGCCTGGTAACCGCCGTCTATGACGAAATAAGAGTACAAGGGTCCCAGAAAGAGGAGGGCGGTTAGGAGGACGGGCTTGAAGGTTGATGAGAGGGAAATGGGGTAGAATCCTAGCAGGTGGAATGGATTGAAAGAAGAAGAAGAAGAAGAAGAAGAGGAGGAATTGTGGTGGGAGATGATGAAGTATGATGTGATGAGGCAGATGAGGGTTGAGATTGTTACTGAGCGGACGCGGGCGCGGATGACGGAGGGTGCGTCTCGGGATAAGGTTGGTGAGGGGCGGGTTAGGGGCGAGAGGTAGAAGGGGATGAAGTAGAGGAGGGCATATAGGCTGATGAGGAGGTAGGCTTTGCCTGGTGAGAGAGGAGGGGTTGCTGTTGGCGGGATTGGATCATCTGGATGTTTGCGAGGGTGTGGTTAGCATCATGAGGGCTTCAAGGTGATGTTGATGACGATGATATTTTTTGGAGTTACACAGGAAGGGATTATAAGGTTTATTCTAGTGTATGTAGTTTGTATTTCTTTCCTTGTTTGGGAGTGGGAAATATGTTTCATGTAACATGGTGTGTTTGTGAGTCTTCTGTTTAACGTACCCTTGTGCCAAGGATTGAGCTTGTGAAGCATGTCGTTTATGGCGGCCATTTTTTATTACAATTATTGACCCCTTGGAGGTGTCTCGTGATGCAGACAGTAATCCTCTGAAAAAGGCGCGCGGCAGCGGCTGTTAGATTTCACAAAGGGGGCCGCCGGAACGGGTCGTTTCCAACGAGATTGCATCAGCAGAATGCTTGGATTTTGGGATCCCGCGTGGCCTTTTGCCGCGTCTGAGAATTTCTAGATTGCCGAACACACCTCCTATAATTAGACTAGAGTACGTATAACGCGATCGTGGTGGTGTGGTGGTGGTGCGGTGGTGCGGTGGTGGGTGGGTTTGTGCGTGAAGCTTGAGGGTTGCATTTGGCATGGAAAATCAGTGAACCACAGACAATCGACCGGGACCAGGCACGCGGGAACTGCAGTCGGGTGGTTGACACGCACACTCTCAGATTCAATTGTGAAGGTTTTCAACAACCGTTGGGACAAAGCCACGGCAAAAGTAGCAATGAAGTTATTAAGACAATATTAATAATACCAAGTAGATGAATTCTCCTATTGTTCCGATTTTAATTCGACATGAGTGGTGAGGATCACATTTCTGCCGTATATCAGCCGTAGGAACCTCCCCTTTTCCACTCAGCATGAAGCCACAAGCCATAATACTTCGTCGTCATATTCCGAATTCCAATCATAACCAGCTGCAGTTTGTGGTTCATCACTCCGAGTGGCGATGGCATAACGTTGTAGATTGGTCACGAACAAGAACGCGAATCGAGGACGCGACTTCTTTGTTTTGCATAACGTTTAATTAGCACCCCACCTGTTGTTCGGCGCGTCCAGTATTAAGCGTTGCCGAGTCCGTTCAGCGCCTGCCGGCTGCGTCTTGGGCGACATTGAACCATCCTCTGCTTTCACCACAGTCGAACACGTATTCAGGGCCCCATCTCGGTCAACATCCACCGTCGCGGCGCAATGTGACAATCGCCAGCTGCGTGCAGAAAATGCTCAATAAAAACGCCAAAGCTGACCTGGTACGAGCTTGCAGCTGCAGGTTGCAGGATGCGGCAGGCTGGTCCGAAAACACCGTGCAGCATCCCAAGATCGGCCTGTGCCAGTGCTGTGGTAATACACAACGCCAGACGGAGCGGACAGCTACACAAGGTAGGCAACACACGGCGCCTCAAGAGACAGAACAGGCCAGAAACGGGATGCGATCCGATCTCATAATGACATCTGCAACCAAAGTCCTGAAAACTGGAAGCGCCACCACTCGACTTTTGGGGTTCACGAGCTGTTTCAACATTTGACAGTTCTGGTGCACAGCCGCAGTCTACTATGGTAGCACCAGGAGACCCCAGCAGATCCCCATTCCCGCGGCAACGTCTGGACGAGTGATTCCCCTAGCTCTTGGACCATCTCGAAACGATGACGCAGGGGAAAGAGGCTGCAGATGGACGAGGCCGAGAAAGGTTTGTTCGGCTCAAGGCCGAGGCCTTTTCTAAGAATCACCAACAACGGACCGAACGAACGAACGAACGAACGAACGAACGAACGGGGGAGGTTGAAGAAAGAGAAAGAAGAAGGGTCAAAACGCGGAGACAAGCGACTTGCTAACCCCAGAGAGCGTTGCGACATAACCCCAAAACGGCAAAGTTCAGGAACGGACGGGCCTTGCTAACGCAAATGAGCTCCCCAATTGGCGGGTCACCGTCGCAACTTGGCACCGTCCTGCCTATCACAGCTGCTCAGGAGTGGAACAGGAAATTAAACTCATGGTAGCCTTGTTCTGGAAACTTTCAGCGGGTGAGCGGTCAACAGAGACGCTCTTTCTCTTCCGTCCAAGTTTGTTCCCTCCTGAAGGCTGCAGGTGCAGGGCATGGGCTGTGAGCTGGCTGCCGTGGCAATTGGGCAGAAGAGAGACGAACCAATGAGTTCGTGCTCTGGGGGTCTCGATGAGCTTTTTTCACTGTCGCATTTGCCAATTGAAACTTTCCATACAACCACACTCTCCTGTCGCTCACACACTCTCTCCAACTCCCGTCGCGTCCCTCTTTTTCCCCCTACTACCACCCACCACCCCCCCACGGAGAAGATCTCTGGCAAAAAAAAGATAGGCGCCCGCCTGTCAACTTGGCCGAGTCTCCCGTTGTCCATCTTTTGGGTCGCAGATTCCCGCCGTCGAATTCTCGGGATAGCATTGCACCTATTGGGCCCCGGCGACTCTTCTCAGACGCCGCTGTCTCGCCATCCAATACCATCCTAATGCTCTAATTGTATTTGACTGCCCTGGATACCTTCTATCCTCACACTCTTTTAGTTTCTTCCGTCATCTTTGACGCTACACGTTGACATATCGCTTGTCGCTATTGCCACTTTTTTTCTCTTCTTACGCGCTCTCTGCTTAATTTGACGACTTAATATCTATTGTTTCGACATCGCCTTCCAGCATCACCAAACGCCTCGACCCGACCCGAATCGCCGGCCCCTTCGTTCCATCAGCTACGATTTTCGAGCTGCATCCCATCGCCACCAAGGATTCAGCTGTTCTCTTGACGACAGGGCATCCCCCAGATCTCGAAGCAGCGTTCACCTGGGACATCTCTGACTCTGACGAAATCTTGGACGACAGTTTTTTTCTGATCTTTCTACCGCAACCCATTTTTGTTCTGCAAGCTTACTGCATGAAAGCGGATATGTTATGGAGAGGATCTGACTGCCCATTTTTGTGATTCGAGCCTTGGACCTCACGGATCGATCGCCTCCCGGCCCCGATCCCCCGGGACTCCCGGCCTTCAATTCTTGAGCCATGTCGGCGCCATCGGACCGACATGGCCGAACATCTCCGTCTCACGACAGATCACAATCGCAAAGTGCGCTCAACACCAGTTCCAGCAACAGCAGACTTGGAATTCGTCTGGTCCCATATACTCCGCCGCGGATAGATCCCGAAGAGCGCGCGCCCAGCCAAGCCTCTGCGCGCCCAGAGCCGCCAGCAGAGGATGCAGGAAATTCACGACCTTCAGCAAATTACGACATCCAAACTATTCGCAATGTTGGTCACTGGAGGCGCTCGTCTGAGCCCGTGCAGCCGAGAGGTGATGAGAGTCATGCAACGACCCCAGGGTCGGCATCACCTACTCCAATCGCCTCCGGTTTCTCATTGGCGAGACTCGGGGAAGAAAGGGTTTCAGGCATGAAACCCTTGGTCAGCCCCTCAGGGTTCGGACAAGGGGGTCCAACCACCACCCATAGGAGGTCACCATCTGAAGCTGCGACTTATACTACGACGACCAATGCATCAGCCCTGCGCGCCTCACGCTCAGCCGAGTCTCCATCACCATCCCCAGGACAGGCGAGGTCCCTGTCGCGACGACGCAACATCATCGTCTTGCAACCCGACAAGACTTTCGCCATCGTCCCCCGCAACAATGATCGCGACTCGGCGATCTCCACCAGCCAAAGCCCCAGCTTCAGCCTCAACTCCCCTCCCACGGCCTATTCATCTGTCAGATCGAGCACGCTTAGCACGCATGAACGCCCATCGATCGATGTGTGGACCGACAGCCGTGCTGACACGCCCATGACTGGTTTTAGTACCGTTGTGCCGGATCTGGTTTCCTCCTCTCCTGCACCCTCGAATGCTAGCTCCTCAACCGCACGCCTGGTTGACGATCCTACCACCTCATCTCCCTGGAACTACCGCATGTTCGGTGGCCTGCGGAAAGTACCCAGCACACCTGACCACTCAAAGGCCAGGCCAGCCGTCGAACCAGAAACATCTGTACCACCACTCTCTCCCGTGCCCGAAACCACCTCGTCTGGCAAGGACGAGACAGAAACCGGCACGATTGTCCGCAGGCCGTCGTCGACATCGGTTGTCTCGGAAGTCACCATCAACACGGTATCTGAGAGCACAAACTACAAGGTATACGGACCTGGCTCCGTTGGCCAAGAGTCTAACGATAGTCTCATTTTTAACTCACCCGGCCCTTCCAACTGGGAAGTATTGGGAGACGCCACATCACCCGGCCCCGCATTCTCCTTCACGAGCCCGCCGTCGCCGATTCCCGAGTTCTCCCTCAATTCTAGCCCCCCAGAAACTGTCGACGGCAGCGAAAGTGAAAATTACGTGGTGCATGGCGGACCATCCGTGACTGTCTCGCCATCTTCGTCTCTCGTCACGCTCGGCCGCAAGCCACGCCCGAGCTACTCGCAGGAAAGCCTCAAAGTAGCCCCCCTACGACCAGCAGGCAAGAGAAGGTCGAACGAGAATTTCGGTTACTACAAGCAGCGCTCCCGGGAAAGCCTTCGGTCTCGGGCCAATTCTTTGAAGACTGTGTCGTCCATTATTGGCAGCCAAAACCCTGCGCAATCCTTTTTGACGGTGGCTCCGGTGGTGATAAACCTTGGTCCATTGACTGCCCGTGTTGCCAGAGGGGGTGGCTCAAGTAGCGGGAGCTCAAGCAGTTCAGATAATTTTCCATGGTTGCCTCCACCAACCCCAGGATCACCCGCCGGCCCCTCCAGTCCCTCCTTGAGGTCTCACGGCTCCTCAAGATCTTTGGGAAGCCTCCACATACCTGCATTGCACAACAACAATAACAGCAACAGCAGCAGCAGCAGCAGCAGCAACAACAACAACAACAACAACAACAGCAACAACAACAGATCGCACACCTCGTCAAGGTCTGTGGGAAGCATACCACCAGTTTCAATGATTCAGGCTCACCCTCATCAATGGAGCTCCCAGCTCTCTACCGTCATGTCTGAGAGCGAGGAAAGCGACCCAGTCACCACGCGTTCTGTTTCGCCCCTCTCTGAGTTCGCAGGAGGGCATCGCCGCGGTAACAGCTGGATGAGTCGACACAGCCGGCAGATGCAGAGTATATCATCATCTCTCGCGGATGAAAATGTGGTGGTATATACAACATCGGGTAGCGAGTCTTATCCGACCTCTTCTTCAAGAGGAGGGCCTTCCCAGATGCGCACGATTCGAGATCATGATGAGCACGGAGATGGTATCGCAGATTTAGATTCCAAGCCATCAATCACGGGACTGTCATCAATGTTTACAAACTCCAACGGTTCCAGCAGGGGTTTGCACTCGCGAAGCAGTTCTCGGGCGAGCCGGGCAAGTCGTACTCGGGCGAACAGTCTTAACTCGAGCATTCCTGCTTGGGCAAGAGTGTACTACGGCTCCGGAGAGAGACGTTGGCTTGGAAGGTCGCCATCATTCATCACCATCTCGGAGGCTGGCAGCAGACCTGGCAGCTCAGGTCTCTTCCCCGACGAGGAGTCTCCCATCGACGACCAGTTTCCTCCTGCGATCTTCAGCCCCCGAAAGCGCGCAAGAGAGGTTGACCAGGTGGCCCAACGGCCATATTCCGACCAAGGAGATATGGATATTGAACAGGGTTACCCTCAGAACTATGGTGTCTTCAGAACGCTCAGGGAGAAGACATCAAGCATATGGTCTCCACACTTGCGCCAAGACCGTAGGGCAAGTCGTTTCAGCATGTGGGATCCTCCAAGTGTGACCTGGTCTGCCGACACTGGAATTATGGGCAAGAGGAATGTTCAGATCATCTTGTTCAGCCTTGGGTTCATCTTCCCGTTCGCCTGGATGATTGCCGCTGTATTACCCCTGCCTGATCTTTACAAACTCGAGGCAACAGAAATCAGCCAGGGAAAGAAGCCAGAGTCCCGGTTCCAACCGCGACTCACTGACGAGAAGAGGTACGACAGCGCCAGGTGGTGGAGGAATCTCAACCGCATCATGTCCATTGTAGGGTTGCTCATCATTGGTGCCGTCGTTGCGCTTGCAGTTGTTGGCGTCCGACAGGGCTGGGGACATGAGGAATAGAAACACCCAGCATCATTACACATCAGAGCCTAGAACATCACTCGTTAATACACACACACACACACACACACACACACACACACACATCTGCACACTCACTCGCCATCACACACAAACCACGCACATACCACGATAGATCCAACACCTATGGATTCCACCTCAGCCGCTGGCTGCAACTTCCGGACCGCCTTTTTGGTCCGTTTCAGTGTACATACGCACGTCCACACACACTTCACGACCTTTTATGACATCTTCGACGACAGAATCTTGAACGTTTGACGGTTTCTTTTTGATGCTATCCTTGAATAGATCTCTTGCCGCAAGCTCCATTTATATACAACATTTTTCTTTTCTTTTTCACGGATTGATGAGATGCCCACCAACAACACAGTTTTGTGTCGGTTGGCAGATGTTTTGTTTTTGTTCAAAAAATTTCAAAGTCATCATCATCATCTAGCGAACAACCATCTATCTTATTTCAAACATATTTTACACATCATTTGACATAGTTTTGTATCACTATCACAACCAACTATCCTATTTACAAGTCAAAGAACTAATAGAGAAGAGAACGAAAGTGTACAATAAACTAAGCTCACTGGAGGAACTATTTTCATTTCTTGTTTTATTTCGGAGCGGGAAGGGAGGGAGGGAGGGATAGATACCCAACATGTTTGTTGCTGTTTAAAGAACAACTTGTGTTTTTTTTGGTGTATCCTGGACGAAAGGAGGGAGGGAGTAAGGCGAATTGGCTTTTGAACAAAAACACACAACAGACAAACAAAGTTACCTGCTAGAACTAGGTACACTTCTGCTATAATTCGCTAGTTATTATTCTTGTACTATTACCACCGCATCCATCAAATGCAAAACATTTGTTATCATCAAGACGCTAGACTCAAAGTTATACAAATTCTTTTGATTCTTATTGTTTTTGTTTCTCTCTTACTTGCTTTATTCTTTCTTCTCCACTGTGGTTGCATCTGTAATTATTTACTCCATAATTCCGAGCATCTGAAACAAGTTAAAGAATTCCAGCGCTCGTCATTGCAAAGTTTCACTAGTTTATGTCATTCGCTGATTCCCTTTTACTTCCTTTCCTTTTCTACACCACTCAGGGGATGAAACAATAACCCTTCGAGTCTCATCCGTCCGTAGCGGAGTCTCCAATCATTATTAATCCTTGTACATAGGTTGTTGTGTGTAGACGCAAATACCATCACTTGTTTCGACAGAGCGAGTGAGTCCATAGGTACTGTTACAGACTCAGTCATAAATCGAAGGGAGCGCTCCCGACAACCCGAGCATAGCTACCCTAATCAGCAGTCGCAGTAGGAGTCTTCGGCTTCAGAAAACTGAACGCCGATGCACCTCCCAAAGGATTATTCACAGATGGGGGGACCGCAGAGGGTGTAGTTGCGCTCTTCCCGGCATCGACATGATTCGTTGTCGTGATTGGCTGGACCTTGTGTTCCGCAAAGCTCCCCCCCAGGGCAGGGCCGCTCATACTACGCTTAGAGATACCCCAGCTATTGATGGCCGGCTGGACCCCTTGCTTACGAACTTCCCGCTCTCCGCTAGATCTGGGACCCGGGGCTGGCTCATATGCAGCGCCAGTCCTCGCCGATGATGCACTGCTGCTGCTAGCCTTTGTTGGCCGGAGAACCTTCATGCTACGAGGCCGCGTAGCTGGCTGATACCCACTCAGCGGAGACGTGCCGTGATCATTACCCAAAGCCCCTGCTCCAGTCCGCCATGCCGTTCTGATAGCCACGTTGGGTTCCCGACGAGTAGCCTCCGCTGTCCCTTGCGGCTCCTTCCCCGATGCTACTTCCGTCGTCGAAGGCACCGCGACCTCCGAGCTTGGCATTTCGCTTTCAGCTCCACTCTCGGATGTGGTGCTGACCACGGGCGCCGGTTGTTCTTTAGTAGGCTCACTCGGCTGTGCTGTGGGTGACAACACTCCCTCGGAACCGTTTGTCAAAGGGTTTGTTGCCTCTTGGACCTCTGACTCTTCGACATGCTGCTGAACCCGACTCTTGATTTTCTTCTCAAAAGCAACGAATTCCGGAGCAGCAGCGTTGAGCTTGGTTTTACCCATGGTAATGTTGGCAGTGGTCAAGTGTTTGAAGACCGCATCGTCTTCTGGACGCACAAATGGGATTGAAAGCTTATCCCGGTCTCTTCCATACAAGGTCATGCAGTTCTGAGACAGTAAGAGGTCGGCACTGTGAAGCCGAAGTGTGTGGCTGCCAATAAACACACGGATCGCTCTCTTGAGCTCGGGCGACTCCTGTTGTTCCGAGCCTGTTACTTCAAAGCTCGCCGTGATGCTCGGCAAATGCCCAATGGGACTTCCAGCACGAGAATTAGATTGTGTGACGCGCGCCTCAGCCAGAAAAACCGGAAGGGTGATCCTGTGAACACCATCCACATCTCTGTGGATCTGGTTGGCCAAGTCGAGATCTCTGAGAAGCGAGTATTCCACCGTCGACTTTTGAGATCCGGTACAAACCACAGCATACAGCAGCGCGTCCGATGTAAAACTTGTCGTCAGCCAACACCGAATTATTGAAGGAGCAGACCCTAGAATATAGAAACCTGGTGGTGGCTCCGGAATATCAATAGGCGAGTCGTCCTCATGGCCACCGATCGAGTAGTTGGTATCGAGGCCAAGACTGCTGGCTCGTCCCGATACCCCTGAATGCGCCGAGTGGACGGAATGACCAGCCGAGCTATGTCTGCCATCCGACTTATGCGAGTATGACCTCTCCATCATCTGGTGG
Source organism: Cladorrhinum sp. PSN259 (assembly GCA_033725935.1). Lineage (NCBI taxonomy): Eukaryota > Fungi > Ascomycota > Sordariomycetes > Sordariales > Podosporaceae > Cladorrhinum > Cladorrhinum sp. PSN259. The sequence continues at coordinate 443,938 of MU867089.1, read as the reverse complement.
CCTCCCATACCACTACTAGGGCGGATCGGCCCGAAATCATTGGAGTGGCGGATGCCATGACCCCCAAAGCCCGCCCCGTGCAAAGCACTCTCATCGAATCGAACGCTATTCGCCCGCGATGCCGCCCCTCTTCGTATCGGCTCGTCTTCTGCCTCCAGATGAAGCGTCCCCAGTATGCTTTGGCCTTGCTCGTCGAAGTCACTGAGCAGATCGGCCGTCGACATATGGACAGGCCCTATGCGCTTGGTCAGCCAGATAGCGAAGGATGGAATAGATAAATATGTGTTGCTAACCGTGTTGAGGCGTCCCTCCGAGAACGCTGGGAAATGGAGAGTTCCAGACTGATTTCAATGCAGCATCATCAGCTTGACGTTTCTCAAGCTGGCGTATTCTGTCAGAGTGCTGCTGTTGAATGCTTTGAACGCGCTTCAGCTCCATCTGCACATCATGGAGTTCTTCGCGGGTGGCGATGAAGGGCGGCTCCATGCCCACGTAACAAGGTGACCACTCTATTGTTACCGTTGTCGGGGGAGAGGGCAGGCTTTGAGACAAGGCGCAGGCGCAAGGGCACGGGAGGAGGTATGAAATGAAAGAGAGGTATGGTATATATGCCCAAATCAAGGCGTAAAGGGATCGATCCTCAGATGGAAAGAAAAACCGTCTTATCGTCCTCTCTGTGTTGGTATTACTTTATTATCTCCGACCTCGATCCTTGAGTTGTTGTCAAATATCGAGGTCCAACCGCCCCCCGCATCACCCACAAAGACCCCCGATTTCTCAACAGTGAGTGTTCCGTATAGTCTCGTACTCTCGAATATTGGTTCGGGCTACGGGATGACGATATCTAGTCCAACGTCGACAACGTCGAGTGTTGTTGGGTTTGGGCGACCGGAGGGGAAGGAAGAGAACTCGGACGACAAGATCGGGCACACGACGCGGTGGGAAGAGGAAAGAGAACACGATCGATGAAACGAGGTCCCAGAGAATGCAGAGAAACACCAGAGAGCCCGTCAGTCGACAATCCGTATACTTGGACACAAGATGCTTGCTGCTTATATTTCGTGAGTCCTGTCCGTCCGTCGTCCGTGTGCGGGCAGCAGCCTAGAACGGTAGATAAAGAGAGGGGGAGAGAGAGAGAGGAAACACCGAGTCTGGATAGGCAACTGCTTCGAAATCGAGATTGAAAAGGTGTTATTGCTTCTGTTTGTGTCTGTGTATGTTTCCGCGGGAATATTTGGAAGTCAATTATTCCATGTGAAACTGGAATTTGGGGAGAACCAATCGCCGGACGTTTGTTGGTGGTGGTTGGGTTGCCTTCAAACAATCCCAGGATTCCAGGTTACTGGCTGCTTGCAGGCGGGAGACGCTGTGAATTTGCTATGACTAAGCTGTTTCCCACTCTGCCGTAGGGGTGTGGTCCCTGAGAGGGGTCGCCGGGGCCCGTGTGGGGGGACTCGTATCATTCATCTTCAGCAACTTTGGAACCTTTGGGGGGACGGGACACTTGAAACGAAACACTCGGCCACACACTTGTGCACGGCACACACTGCAGGAACAGATATTGGTCCATCCAATCAACTCCCAACATTCAGTTACGGTTTCGCAATGCAATGTTGATAAATTCGGGGTTCTGATTCGCCGTCATAATTATGCCATCTCTACCCCATGCTGCAGAAGCACCTGGGACCCCAATCTACTGCGTAAGAAGAACTGGTAAAGCTTCAGATCCCTCTGCGTTATTCTCGATGCTGACCATATTGTGCAGTTAGAATGTTGTCTCAAACCTTTTAGCCTTTTAGGTGGGCATCCTCTTCCAACCATGGAGCAACGCGCCAGTCTGGGAGAACATAGGCAACCCTGTCTTCGTCGCGAGTGCCTGCCCATTCGGACCCAATGTGTGGCCTTACAATGTCGTAGAAGATGCGATACGATTCTGAGCTTAGGTGGAGTCCATCTGGAAGCAAGTGTTCTAGGTATCCTCGGACGCCACCTTCTGGGTCACCAAGTGGTGGGCCGTTGGGGTCATAGCCTGGCGTCTTTGCGATGGCAACATCCATCAATGCCTTCCAAAGGTCAATAAGCACCACATGAGGGTTTTCAGCGGCTACTTGACGAACAGCCTCCGAGTATTTCGCGCTAATTTTCGTATATCTCGTCGCTGATGGGTGCCCTGCGGCGAGATCGAGCTGAGTGATACGGATCTGATCCAGTGGTGGCGGTGTGATCAAGAAGATCTTGGGCTTGTGAGTTGTGATGTTGGGATGAGAGATTATTCTGGCCAAATTGGCCTTGTACTTGTCCAGAGGGACGTGCTGATGATTGGTCGGCAGAGTGACAGAGGCATCATTGGCGCCAAACAAGATGAACTACGCAAGGTCAGTCAATCCCAATCTGTCAGATTGACAATGGACGAAACATACAAGATATTCCAGCTTCGGCCCGCCTGGAGCTACCGGAGGGAAAATCTGCGGCAAGACGCTCAGGGCATTTGATGTATTGTAGCCAGATAGGCCGCGGTTGATAACGTCAAAGCGACGGAGGACCTCTAGTACGAGGCAGCTGGGTTAGCTCATGGTAGTTAAAAGGGGCAACGCACAGTCTACTCACGTTCTTCAAGAGCGGCCTGGAAGGAGAAGCCGCCATTCACGCCAACGACTCCCTGGAAGAGAGAGTCGCCAAATAGGACGATCTGAGGATAAGATGCCTGTGGTGGGGTTGTCATTATCGTTATCAGCTTTGTATTCCAAGCAAGAAGCTCAGGGACTCTACTAACTCGTAGCGCTGATGCTAACTTACCGCCATGCCTCTTAGATATTGATGCTGATACGTGGGAAAGGTATCCGGAGTTTTACTTGGGATGGCCTGGAGTTTTAAGGGAGAGACGAGGATGTATATCTTGGCGGGGTAGTCTGTGTAAGGTGGTGGAATGGATTCCAATGGCCTCATGGGGTCCCTTTTATGCGAAGCCGGAAGCTCCCTTCCTCAAATACCCGAAACCGCTTCCTGCCTCCTGAGCCAGTTGTCCAGGGTACACACGCACAGTCAGTTCCAGGCCGTGGCCCATTTTCACGTCTTCCCAACCATCCCGCCCTTTCTCATTGTGATAGGTAAACAGGGTGACCACACGAAGTCAACCTAAACGAATGGGGAATGATTATGCAATTACTCACAAGAGCCGCAGTTCAAGAAGGGCTGTCGAGGGCAAACAACTGCAGATACGAGCTGTGATTCGTCGCTTTCCCCGCAAGCCACAACAAGCCGTTGATCTCACCGCATCCAGCATTTCAAGCAAGCGTCGATGGCGTCTAGTAGTTCCACACCGAGGCCGTGGTAAGCCAGTCGAAACACAAGCGCTGATTGGCAGCCAGTCACATGGAGTCGTGAGCTATGCGATCTCCCCATACCTAATCCTTCCTCGAGGGCCACAGACGATGCGACCTTGCAATGTTCCTGTTTTCGGGGGTGGCTGAACGGTTTATAATGGCCCGAATAGTAGCGGTGTCGACATCCAGTTGCTCCGAGATCCCATGCGGGAAAATGACACATCCTTGTTGTGATGTTCGAGCTGGAGAACTTGTCTACCAAGATTCCGTCTCTTCTCTTCAAGTCCCTCTTCTGTCTCTGCTCCTTCTGGAAGGTATCCGATGGAACGCGGGGCTACCTCCAAACCTTATCGATAGGTCTTACAAACCAACACCGCCCCTCCACGGAAACCTTGAGAGAGTTGCCCCCCACGACCAAAACCAAAGACGTCAAACCGCCACCAAATGCTATGCTTATGCTACCTGTTCTGTGCCGTGCCGTGTCCTCGATATGTTATCCATCAAAATTACTTGATCATTGTGATTCTTTGAACTTATCATCACATACCCACAATGGACAACTCGCAAGAGAAGTCTTATTATTCATCACTACCACCCCCAATTTCATCAGACGTGACAGCATGTTGTACATGCGCGACCCTTCTCTCGAATACTGCCCCACGCATCTCCTCGACATCCGAGAAGCCCGTATCTGACAGGACACTAGATTGCTGTTCACGCATCATCTGCGGTGACTGCATAGATGTACATACATACACTCCTTCACCCATCTCCACCTCAACCTCACCATCACTAATACATTATTAGAAAACCCCCCGCTTTCTAACCTACTGTCCCTACTGCCAAACATCCGGCCGTATCTCCTCCTCCGCATCATCATCATCCGCCTCCCGATCCCGGCTCACATCACCACCACCTTACTCCCCTCCTCCGTCTGTCACAACCTCACCACCCCCATACACCCTTTCATCAGCCGCCCCTCCCATCCAAGACCTTAAAAGCTCCTCCTCCTCCTCCTCCTCTTCCTGCGAATCAATAGTCCACTTCCTTCTCCCAACAGACTCCATCTCCTCCCTCTCCCTCCTCTACAACATCCCACCTCCTCTCCTTCGCAAGCACAATAACCTCCCCTCCGACCACCTCTTATTCGCCCGTTCCACTATCCTGATACCACCAGGATATGGAACCCAAACATCACATTCGCCCCAACCGATAGAATCAGAAGCAGAGTTGCTTCGAAAAACAAAGATAAGAAAGTTTATGGTCAAGTGCAAAGAAAGCGATTACGACGTGGCCGTCACGTACTTGCAAGGTTCCGGGTACGATCTCGAGGAGGCTTGCAGTAGGTATCACGAGGACGAGGAGTGGGAGAAGGGGAATCCTTTGGAGGGGAAGAAGAAGAAGAAACTTTCGAAGGAAAACGGAGGTGAAAAGGTAAAGGGGGGTTGGTTCTTTGGGTTAGGATGAGAAAAATAGATGGAAAGGGGGAGTAAGGGTGAGAGATAAGAAGGGTTTTTGTATGATAAAAGGTAACCAGAGTTGGATGGAAGGAAATGCGTTGGGCGGGAAGCATGGAAGGTAATACATATACGCGCGTTAAGGAGGAAAGGAAAGGAAATTCGGTCGTTCATTCCTCATTGATATCGTTTCATCAGTATATACGGACAGTACAAAATTTATTTCAAGTGTGGAAGACATCTCGTGAAATAATTAGATATTAAACCAGTAGAATATGTGTATCCGGTACCAAGAAACAGGTCGCAGGATGAAATAGAGATCAACCTATTCCAGGACTGCAACCTAGAGACGAGCTAGGTATATATGTACCGATGGCATCTAAACTGCAAGTTATACGGCATTGAATCCATGCCAGAAAAGAACATAAATGAAGAACAGAAGTATGTCTGCAATTTTTAGATAGTGTATACATTAGCAGAGAAGCTTTTCTTATCCCCACCTTCTCGTCTTGTTAAACTTGGAAACGCTTGGATCCAGAACCATCAACCGTCCCTTTTGAGCGCCACCCTCCTTGCCCCGTCAGCTGTTCTGAATGTAGATTGATTACAAGAGTATTTATACTTTCCCACCCCTCTCTCTGATAGTCAAATCACCCGTTTGCCAGCATGCTTAGAAGGCAGAGCGAGTCCGGATATCCTATTTCGTATCGTTAGCAACCTATGATATATAAAAGCCAGTCAGAAACGGTTGGGGCTAGGTACTCACCGAAATCTTCCTCTCAATCTCCCTCACACTCCGATCCAATTCGCCCGCAATCATTTGCTTCTTATCATTCGGCAACAAAGTGAATCTCTCGCATAAATCACCATCAATGACCCCCTTCGCGGGGACATAATAGCCCCGGTAAATCAAATGATCCCTGCCAGCAAGCGGAGGATCCTCTGCCCGCAAGTGGCTCTCCAAGCTCTGGAAGAAATCCACGTCCTCCCGACTGACGAAGGGAATCAACACACCAACCGTTCCCTGAATGCCGCTCCATACAAGCACATCCTGGCCACCAACCACCAGGTTAGTCTTCACGATGGATGTCGGCAAATCTTGCGTGTAGAAATGCGCCATGCAATTAGCCCTAGCAGGGGCTCCGTGAAGGTAGCTTCTCGCGTGGACTAGTTGGATCTCAGAACCGGGTTCGTCACTCTCCTGACTAGCTCTTTCAGGTGCACGAAGAATCCAAATATTGCCGAATTTGTCGCCTCCAGCAACAGATTCATAGTCAACCATCGTTAGACATGTCGTCCACCGTTTGATTATGTCATCCGCAAAGGGAAGCAACTTGTTGCTTTCTTGCTTATAGACAACGTAGGTGACGCCCTCTTGTACGTCTCCGACAAGTATTCTGTTCCCTTGAGTTTGCAGGGAGACAATCAGGTGCGGTGAGATCTCTGCCTGCGATTTCCTGAGCAGCTGCTTAAGGCCAAGGTCATAAATTCGAAGTGTCTTGCCGATACCGGCAAGGAGACGACCCTTGAATGGGATAAGTGCCATTGGCGGTTCCTCAATCTTGGTTTTGTGAATAAATTCCAAGTCTCTTCCATCATCATGGAAGCGGTAGACGTGGATATAGCCTTCACTGTATTGTCGAGGGTTGAGAACCATGTCTTTGCCAGTACCGACAATCAAGAAGCTCTCTCCATCTTGACTCGCGAACGACACGACGGCCGCACTGACCGCTGCTTCGTTGCCCTCCAGATCAACTCTTTGAAGTACTTTGGGTTCGTCGCTCACCGGATCCACAATGCTGATGCAGGATGCCCATCTACCCTTCGCTTTCGGGTAACCAAAGTCCTCTGGCGGCAGCACGTTGGCCTCTCCGTTAGTGCCATTTGGTTGTTGTGCGAGCAACTGGGCTCTGAGTTCTGGCGGCAGGGTATTGTTGTCGGACTCGATGGTGTAGAAATATGGTTGGTCGGGGTGCTTGACCAGACGCTTCGGGGTATATGTGAGAGGAATGGACTTTTGAATCATGTTGTCGCCGAGCTTCTCAATCGTGAATATTCTATTTGACACGTTAGCCTTGAAAAATCAAGACATATCCGAACAATGCTAGGGGTAGGAAAAGCTGCTTCAGAAGGAACAATTGATACAACTTTTTTGCGTTGCGAATCAAACCTCATAGCGAAACGCATAGGAATCCCTTTTATCATCATAACGGAAGGAACCATAACAAGGAAAGAAGAAGGATATGTACTGACCTGAGGAAATTAGCATGGATACCAACCATGCCCTCGAGACATTGCTCGCTGCTAAAATTCCAGCCATACTCAAGGTCAGCATAACTCAGGGGCGTCATCACGAAGCCCTTGGTCTGGGGGTCGGTATAGCCTAGCCAAGGTCTCGAGTTCAGAGCCAGAACGCAAGGCTGGCCCTTCACGGAAACCTGGAAGAGCTTGGTGGGCTTTGGTCCAAGGAATTTTTGCCGAGTATCCGTGAGCTCGCCCGTTACTTCATCCAACACGGTTCGCAGGTAGACACCAGAGTGGAGTCCAATATGAAGATACAAAGTCTGGCCACCAAAGGAGTCCTCCATCGACATGATAGAAAGAGATGACGGTGCAGCCGTGAGAGCCTGAATCGACTTCATCTCCAAGGTGGACTCAGGATCCAGGCTCAGGATGCGCACAGTGCAATCATCGCATCCCACGGCTAAAAACGAGCTTCGCCTGAGGCCTTCTGGCACTCTTCCCAAGCTGAGAGATGTGACTGTCCCCGACATCTCCTTCTTCTCGTCGTACTCTGCCAGCGAGCCATCCATGTCCATTTCGAAATACACTATCTCTCCAGAACTCAACGCGATGACTACCTGGTTCCCATTGGCAGCAGCCGCAACAATTGAACGATGTTGAGGTGCTGGCCACTCGTTGACACGACCTTGAACGATATGTCTAATGCCCTTGGGGTGAACTTGGATGAGACCATCTTCTCCCAGTTGCTGAACAGCCAGTGTTGGCACGGTTGTCAAGAAGCCACTATCGCTCACCTCTTCGACTGTTTCGCCAATGCTCAGAACCAAGGTCGCATTAGTAAAGGATAGCACAATGTAGGCATCGTAATCGTCGTACTTTGTCAGTTTGGTCGTCCAGACCGCATGGGGCGTCCCCGGCAGTTCTGAAGCAACAATTTCTGACACTTCCAAGCCATGCTTGAGCATACGGAAAGTACTCCTCGCCCTGTTTCCGCAAACGGAGTAGATTTGTGGTGCATCCTCTCCAGTTAAATTTGCAATCTTGCAATCAACCTGTGGGTTCATGGAATCAATCGACTCAACCAATACTAAGTTCTCCATCGGTCGGGGTTTGAAGTATACTGGTTTGTAAACGGCCCGAGGATCAGTGGGGAACTCGTCGCTGGTAAACTCGAGCTCCTCGTCGTCATCACCGAGCTTCTCGAATTGATAAAAGTGATGATTTCCGAATTCGCTTGCGGCGAAGAGGAAACCACTCTTCAAAATGCATAGGCTGGTGGAGATGGGGATGGTGTCGAAGTATTTTATCTTCAGACGCTTCACCTCTCCAGTAGGATTTCCTGCCGAATCCTCAACCATTTCAAGCGTGACCTTGAACAGGTCTCCATCATCCGTCTGCAGAAGGAAGAAAAATGCACCGGCACTTCCCTTGAGCTTGTGCATAACTCCTGAGACAATGACTCGCTTCCTCTGGGGATCCTCGGTGGCACCACGCCGTCTTGGGATTGGGACTCTGAACGCCTCTTGATTGGAGTGTCTGTAAGTGACATTCTCCTCTCCACAGACCAATACACCGCTGGGGCCATCGTTACCGCCGGGTACCTGGAACAGCAGCGATGAGGTTGGGTCGACAGGATCTGACCATTTCCGCACAACGTGATTCAACCCCAAGTCGAGTTCATAGTACACAAGTTGTGCCTCAATCTCTCGGCCAGCCTCGCCTGTCGGATCCTGGTCGGCCTCGGTGTAGTCGATCTCCAGCGCAGCAAATACGGGGTTGGAATATCCCACATCCAGAGCTACTAACGATAGCACCAGAACACCAGGCTTGTGAGCTTCTAAAGGCGACGAAATGGTTAATTCTGCTTGGGCGTTACGGTTGAGGACGTAGACGAGCTTGTTCTTCTCGAGAGCCGCGATCAGGCATGCTCTTCCCTTGGGATCAGCAGCCAAATACTGGCCAGGGACGACACGGCGGGCACCCGATTTCCCGAAAGTTTCCAAATGTATGCGGGCGAATTTGTTGGACTTTGGTAAGTATTCGACGATAGCGATGCGACCCGAGTCCGTTGCGATGATGATGTAGTCTAGGTGAATGTATATGTTTTAGCACACACCGCTGCAAGCACAATGCGTTTGGGTTTGCGAAACTGGGGTGCAGATTTCGAATCACTAACTATTCGAGAGCGTAGGAATGGTAGGGAAGGACAGAAGGGGGTTATTTTACTCACCTTTGTGACTTCCAGCAAGACGGAATGCGGCTATCGATCTGATTATCCCGAAGACGTCGTGTGATAGAATCGTGTTGACCTTCCCCTGCCTCGGGTCAGGTTGGAGAAGGGTAAGACGGGACCCTGAGGCTGTGATGATTTGTTGTTCTTTTGTCCCCGAAAACTGGCCCAAGAGCGCCTGTGATATGGTCGTTGGAGGCTGGATAGTCAACGAGTACATGAACATGTTCGATGTTGTAGCCATGGTGCCTGAGGTGCGCAGAAGGCCGGCGCGGCTTCTCTGGGGCTGTAATTCGATCAATTAAATTCCGATTCGATAGCTCCGTTGCTGGAGGCTGTCACGATGCGATGAAGCTGATGGTATGTTGTCTTTCAAAAAGTCGAATTGGGCTTATTTCATTGGTGGCCGCAAAAAAAAATATTTGTTGATTCAAGTCGATTTGGAAAGAGCTGCTGGCAAGGCTGTTGTTGAACTTTCAGCTACGCCCCGCGGCACGCTAAATAGATCAGCACGCGTTTTGTAACTGGCCGTGTTCTTGGTTGAAATGGCACTGTACGTCTGGGCCAAGCTTGGATAGAATCCGAACATGGAGACCACTACATAAAGATTTCAAACCGCGGACAAATGCTATTACTTATATAATAGTTTCTATTTCTTTTGTGGAGGCTTTTATGGCTTCAGGTAATACGCAGGAGTCATTATATCAGTTTGAAGTTGAGGACCATCACTGGGATTTGGGGGTATTTGGTCATGTAAAACACTGCGCACAGTAACGATACTTGGCTTGGCCCAAGGTGGGCTGCTGAACCCGATCTTAATTGGGCCAGTCCGGAACTTATCGAAACTCCTCAAGGTCCCAAAAGTCAATTGTCACCACCTACAAGACAGTGACGATGGCACTTCCGGCGGATCTGGCGGCGCGTTCTGCGCTGTCGAGGGTATGCACACGGTGCTCCGTCTCTTTGAGTAGGCAATCTAGATTGCCCAATGGCTTCTTGCAAACCTCCCAGCAACAGCAACGATTCCTCTACGGCAGAGGCGCGCAGAACAGCGGCAGCATTACTCGATCCCCCGCCGCCCGAGCTATGCAGAGCTCTGCCGCCAAGCGCTTCTCCTCCGGCTTTGCGCAAAACATCTTCTCCAGCAGCACCCAGCCATCAGCTCCCGAAGCGACCGAATCGAAAAGAATCCTGGCTCCCAATGACCTCTTCCACTCCTTCACCAACTCTCCAATCCCTGAGATCCGCAAACGGGCTGCCTTCATAAGACAGCATGCAAGCTGCCCCCACCATGACCACCAACCCCATGGCAGCGCACCACCAGCAGCCGTCGACTTTGAGTGCCCCGACTGTGGTATTCCCGTATCTTGCAGTGCCGAACACTGGGCCGACGACTACGAGGCCCATCTCCAAATCTGCGACACCCTGCGCCAGATCAATGAGGACGACCATGACCTGAGGTCCGGCCGTTTCTTCCCTGAGTTTGAATATGCTGGGCCTCAGATGGAGGAGGCATTGGTCAACATGACCAATTGGGATACTTTTTTGTATACTCGCCAATTTAATGCTATTAACGATGACCGGAGCATGAGACAGGCAACCAGACTGTTGACATATCCTCTTACCATTGGAAGCGTCATCCACGAACTCAGCCCTTACAACATCAAGAAAGGTGGCAGGCTAACAATGGAGGGCCTGAAAAGTTTCAGCGGTATGTTTGAGACCCATCTGATCGGGTGAGTTATCATCTTTTTGGAAATTGCGTCTAATAGAAGATTCCAGCTTTGCGATACACACTTCATCCCCGGAAGACTGGTGGTGGTCTCGATATCAAGGGTCTCCGTGTGGAAGCGCCACCAGTGAGACTGTTTATTCTTGGAGCTCGCGCTGAATCATCGCTCCCAAGAGATGTTTGGACACAGCTCGCCCATCTTTTTCCCCGGTCGAGGATTCATCTCATCTTTATTGGCCCTGAAAGCATGGCCAACAGAGACGACGAATTCCCTCTTCCGCCTCGCACGCCCACCAATCCTTATGGTGCCATTGTGGAGGATCGAGTATGGCCGACAATGAAGATCAGCACAATTGTCGACTACTATCATACCCTCCACAAGACTGGCTACTTCTACCCCTATGACCCTTACTTCGACTGCTTCGTCATGTTCCACCCCGGTTTGGGGCACCCCGCAAGCTCGCACGAGTGGGAGGAGACTCTTCCATGCCTCCTCGAGACCAAGGCTCCCATTATTGTTACTGGCTACACTCAAGAAGACATGGAGCGCGATATTGCTTGGGTTAACAAGAAGGCTGCTGGCGAACTCGATGTCCTGCTTGAACCAGGCGAGAACACGTTCCGCAGCTTGAGGTGGGATTTGAACGATATGGACCCCCAGGACATCAGTGCAGGCAACTGGGGCGTGTGGGCTTTCAGGGGCAAGAGGTATGTGATTATGAGTTTGAACGTTGCATTTTTTTCTGCAGACTGCTGACAGTTACTTTTCACTTTCAGATATGAGGCTACCTACAAGGATGCTGCCCAATAATTTAACTTGGTTCACACCGGTGTTTAGAGCATCAATCTGTGGAGTGTCTGCCGTGTACTACTATACAGCTGGCTAATTCCAGCTTAGTTATCGACGTTGTACAATACACTGTATTGCCGAGATATACATATCTACGTTGGTAGTTATGCCTATACGCTAGACATGTCGTGTAAAATAAAGATATGACAGGTGACTTGGGATGATTGAGTTTTGCGATGCATCATGCACGGTCAAAAAGCTGGCCGCATACGGTATTATGGGGACCTGCAGGCTACTTACTGCGTACCTGCAGCAAGTTTACTTGAGCTTCATTTGATACCAACTACCTGTATGTCTGTACATCAGAGTGTTATGATGTCTGGAGGTAAGTTTGTTTACTTGCAAAAAGGGGCTCAACCTTGTCATTGTCAGGTATCCCTGTCAACCACTCCCCCAAGGGCTCCGCAAGACAAGGACGACCTTCCTGCCAGCAGCATCACATGCATGTCGTCAGTCGACTGCTTGTTTGGCTTCGTCATCTTCTTCTTGAGAGTCGTGGTTTGGTTGATGAAAGTCTCGCCTCGAAAGGAGTGCTTCTAGGACGGCCTTCTCCAAGTACACAGTACAAATGGCAGCCAAAAATGCACTGTATCAGATGTACACTTCACCGCCTGCCAATTCTGACCTGGTAAGATTGAATGATGCAAGCGTCCGCTGCATGGAGGGTCCCGATAAGCGACAATCTGCTGCCCGCCCACCGCCTCCCACTTCTAGCGTTCATGTCGCACCTTCTGCGCACAGCAGACAGACAACGACAAGCTTGGAATTGCATTGTTTGCGATTTCATCTGTTTTACTATTGAAACACCAGAAATGACGAGATGACGAGATGACATCCGCTTTTGCGTGCGCAACCTCCTCGAGATGACGACCCCAGCCGCCCAGACTCCTGCCCGAGGTCTGACCCCACGATCATCAACACGATCACCAGCACCTGGTGCCGGAGCCGCCCGGCCAAAGCCGTTACGCACCCCGAGCGTCCACTCCGAGCCGAGCGTGCCCTCGAAATCACGATCAAATAATAGCAATCATGCGACTCATTCTCCGTCCACCATATCGGCCGAATACGGCACAGCAGCGAACCAGCCAGGAGGAGGGGGAGGAATAGGAGGGGCTGCTGTTCGACGAGGGCCGCGCCCGCCACCACTCGATCCCCTTTCAGACAAGGCAACGGCGCTCCTAGTCCGTCGCATTCTGTGCCCCCAGCATCTTGAAAAAGGAAGGAACTCGTCAGCCTCGATCGAGGATCTCCCATTGCCGCCATTAACGAGCCGAAACGATGTGGACCTGCAGCTATACGCTCTTATTGCCATTATCCTGAGGGAATATGTCCAGAACTGGTATACCAAGATCACTCCCGACGAGACGTTCGTTGCCGAGATTGTTCAGATCATTGCCCACATCACTCGCGCCCTTGAGCAGCGGCTGAGGAAAGTGGATTTGGAGAGCTTGCTATTCGACGAGATTCCTGAGCTGCTCGATCGACATATCACTGGTGCGTCTTCATGCCGCTTATCAGATCTTGGCCATGCTGCTAACGGTCGATAAAATCAGCCTACCGAGTGGCCCATGACCCTATCACACAAGCTCCAGTCAGGACCAACCCGCGTGAGATCTATCACTCGCTGTGTCCTCTTCCCGCCCTTTCTCCGGTTCCCCGCCGCGATGATCTTGCGAGCGTCGCCGACCAGGCCGAGAACGAAGTAGCGTATCGTCAGTTGCTGGTTGAAGCCGTCCTGGCGATCCTTCTCCCCACAGAAGACCTCGAGAATGGGTGTCTGACGGCTCTGGTTGGCCAGATATTCTCGGAGCTAATAATTGGGAACTCGGTAGCCAACAGACTATCGGAGCCATGGCTGATATATGAGCTATTCATCATCATTTCGAGGATTTTCGGACAGCGCAAACCAGAAGAAGATAACGAGCATGCCTCGGGACGTCCGAGCAAGGATGCCACGGGTGCCCGCAGCTTCTCCTTTTCGATACAAGCTCTGTTCTGGAAGATGATTCACTGGGGCTTTCTGGCGACCTCGTTTATCAGATTGGCCTTTTCGGTTCTAATGACTTCCCGCTCTCTACCACCCAGGACTTCTTGCGGAAGCACGGTCCCGCGCAAGAATGAGAGTGCGACTCACCATCAGGAGATTGAACTGGAACCAAATTCAGAGCCAAGCATGACTCCCGTATTGGCTTTCCGATGCTGGACGGCAATATCGAATCTGATCGAGATGGACACACGGATGCCCTGGCTTTGCGGGGCAATATCGATGCTTCAATGGCTATCTGTGACGGGCCCTGGACAAATCGCAGCCGTTGATGGCAGGCTTGACAGGTGGGTGGCCCATTTCACTTTCCTTTCCTTCTTGTTGTACCCCCCAGCTGCATCATGTTAGCTCGTCACACTGCATGATTCGCAAGTCACTGGACCTGATACCGTGAGGGGTCATATTGCGAATCAAGAGACCATTTCGTGATTTTGCGTCTGCGCGAGTACAAGTCAAGGTGTCAGTCGGATGCAAGTGTGCGCAGTATCCCGCCAATACCCAGCTGGAGCAAGGCTTCGGGGTAAAAAGCTGGGCTGCAGTGCGACACACACACACCTCCCACATGTCCTGCGGCCGAATCGGCGACCTGCAGATGTCGCCCTTCTTTTTGAGGCCTGCATATGGCACCCCAGAACCTCTGGTCCAATCGCGGCGCCGTACCGCCTTGGCTGCGTCGGATTGCACGAGAGGGCTTCACCAGGCTTGGGAGACTGTCCATCGACAAGTCTTGTTTACGCGCCGAGCTGGAGCGACTTACAGGGATCCCACATCACCACACCTCATCTTGAGCTCACCTCATTTTTTCACGCCGAGAAATCATTTTTACTTATCGACAAGTGCGCTCCGTACCGCCCCACAGCGTGCCGCCTCCGTCCATTGTTTGCTCAGCAATTGTCAGGCGGAAAGGAAAAGATCTTCACGATGAGGCTTGTCCATTCTTGGATTGGTTCCTATTGCGTTGAGAATGACAGGTCATGTCATTTCTCGAAGCGAACGTCCCCCTAGGGCCAGATAGAGACGGCGAGGTCAAGGCCTGACGAGGGACATCGTGATGATGCTTGGGCGCGTGCCCTCGGGTTACTCGGAACGTGCCCTCTCCCATCCTCATCGCCGAGACTGGGGATGCAATCTGCATTGACGACATGACGTGAGAAGAGAGAAGAACAAGCAATGGACTCATCAAGAGCAAGTGCCTCCCTCCCCCATCCCCTCCGACCCAAGTCCGATGGTCGAATGGTCCATGCTTCTCTTCATCCTACCCCTGTCAGCAGTCCTCCTCTCCCCACTAAAACTCCTACCCCATCTTCCCCCCTGTTCCTGCCCTTGTTCCCCCCGCATCTCAAGCAGCAAAGCTCTGGCCCTGGTCCTTCAATCTGTCGAGGGACCGCACTAGCAGCCCGCCTCAGCCGTGGGTCTTCTTGCTCACGGACATTCAAACTTTCTGCAAGTGGCAGTTAAGAGTTTAGCTCTCAGAGCAATGCCGCGTTCCACGCTGAGAAATTTCACTCTTGTCGGGAGGGAGGCTTGATGAAAAGGAGAGATTTGGGTGTCACCGTTTCCGCAAAGTCCCGGTTCTTGGACCTTTATCCGAACACTCTTCGAGACTGGCGTTACCTCGCCGCAGAACGGCCGCAATAACCGGGTTGAATGTCACCCTGTTTCTCACACACACCCTCCATTACGCATGCTTGAGGAGCAAGGGAGGAAAACACACAGACACACACACTTTTCTATTGTTCCCCCACGCAATGGCTGCATGAAAAATGAAACATTCCGTGTTGCTTTTCTGGTGTCTCGATTGATTCTTTCCCCCCCTTTCTCTTTACATCAGGACCGTTGCAGTGACCCCCATTTTATCTTCTTGTCAAAAGGTTTGATTTCTAACAGAAACGGATGCATAAACAAAACAGGCTGCTATCGCATGGTATATACAAGTACCTTGTGAATGCCAATAAGTTGCCCCCACTTTTACGCAACGTGCGGGGGGCTCTTTTCCCGAATAATGCGCCTGGAAAGCCGACGCTGGTGCCACCGGGGAGCGAAGCGGAGTTGACGGCTTTGAGGGGGAGGTGTGCTTTGGCTTTATGGGAGGTTGTGCCTAGCACGTGGGTTGGGAGGGTTTATTTTACGGGGAGGATATTAAGAAAAGGAGGAGATGGTGAAAAGCCACTGGCAGCCGGTGATGTGGATGGCAAGGGCAAAAACAAGGTCAAGGCAGCTAAAACTAACAACCCTGCTACTGCTGCTGTTAGTGGTGTTGGTGGTGATGGCAAGGCTATGCAAACGACGTCGTCCTCCTCCTCTTCGCCCTCGTCCCGTGCGGGGCGGACCGTCGAGGAGGGGGCTGTTGGCACTGCTGATCAGCATCACGGTCATCGCCGGTCAAAGTCTTTTTTGTTGAATAGGACCACTAACACTAGTAACAACGCTAGCAGTGGCGGGGGCGGCAGCCGCAACGACACAAGTCGAAGCGGCTCACCACCTTCACCGCTTAACCATGTTGAGATTGATGAAGATCAGGAACATGAGAGAAAGATGATACTGGAAGAGGTTTCAACCGGAATCTTGGAGGTTTTTGCGGACGGATATTGCAATAAGCATTTAGTCTATGGGATATTGGAGTTGGTGCTCGTCAGGTTGTTACCTGAATTGAGTGAGAGGGGGGCTTTGGAACTTTGGGCGGAAAGGGTTCCTGTTTCTATAGATTAGAGAAGTGAAGGGATTATTATTCAGATGAGTATTTTTATTTTTATTTTTTATTTATCTCTTTTTGTCGATTGGATGTGTACCTATTCGTGTGATGGCGGTAAATGAGTGGTTGGATGGTGTGGTGTTTTCCGTGGTTGTGAGATGTTGCCCAGGTAGTGAGATCTTATATTTCACCTTTTTTTGGCAAAGCTTGACAAAACAAGAGACGGAGATAAAAAATGGCTTTTTGGTATTAATCAGTTTTGTTCTTTTCTGATTGGAAAGAAAGGTTTAATCGAACTAAAATAGCAGAAAATGGTAAGGAGTTGAAAAATAAAAAATAAAAATTGGAATTGGGACTGGATGAAAGGGGTCTCGGAGTGATGACGAGTACCGTGCAGGAGGAAGAAGATTGCCTGATCGAATGAACCTACACCACTCGTCTTCCAGAGTGGTTCAAATTCTGAGATCGGCCATCATCAGATTCCAGATGCTCATAAGGTATGTTTAGATCACTCCATGTCCGCCTTCAATTCCATCCTCACCCAGTTTTATCTCCTACTCACCCATGCGCTACTCTCTTTCCCGATGCAACACTCCTCCTTTCCTCCACTCAAATACCACATCCTGAGATGAAAAGAGGGATCCAAGAAACTTGCACACACAGACATTGTCCAATATTCCTACCCAAGAAGAAAACAATATCTGAAAGTGAAAGAAGCTGCCAAGAATGTTCCATCCAAAAAAAAAAATCCCATTTCACTGTCCTTCCAAAGAAAAACATACGGACAACCATCAATCCATCACTGCCCCCGTCCGTTGTTTGATACCGATACTGTCTGTTGCCTGTAATCCTCCACCCAATATTGCCTGAAAAGAATGCTAGATAGTGAGAGTATGAAAATATGCAGAGAGAAAAATATTGTACAGGGTTATCAGAGACAACAAGAAGAAAAAACCAGAGTATAGAAAAACCGACAGAAAAGAAAAGTGGCGACCCTTTCAATTCCCTCTCCGTTCATTCCCCCTCGCCCTTTGGTTGATTGAAAGTGATTGGTAAGAAGAAAAAATTGACCAGATTTAAGAAACAGAAAAAGACGCGTGAGCAATTGCCTCGTGGTCTTCTCTCTTCGTATGTGTGTGTGCGTACTGTGTGTTTTTTTCGCGCGAGCGTATATTCTTCCGGTGGCGGGAGCGATATAAGAAGTTTCGAACAAACGCCAAATTGTTTCAGAGTGGGTATATAGATAAGAACCTTCCAAAGTTCTCGTTTGTTATTGTTATGTGTCACGAAAGGAAATAGTTTTGAGATATGTGGTGTGCGTGTGTTGCTGGGTCCAAAATATAGACATCTTCCGTCTTGTTGTAGAGAGGGAATTCGCTAAACTCCAATAAGTGATCGCTCGTCGTCGTGTAAATCAGTATAAGGCCGTGAATAGCATCCTCTCCTATAGTCGTTTCTGTCAAGCCCGTTAAACCTTGCCTCCAATGCCGCATTTTGACGGATCAGATCATGCTCTTGTGTTCGGCTCAAGTTTTATTTCGGCAGCTGGTGCATTCGGCATTTCACTGTCCCCTTCAGGAATGCGCGATAAACCTCCCATGCCGTGTGATGCTGACTTGGCGAGCTGTGCCTGGTGCAACCGCAGCTTCTCGGTAAGCTTCAGAATCGTCAGGATTTCATGGTGATCTCCAAAATTGTTGGTCTGGATGAATGACAGCAGAGTGTCAGCAGCTTTGCGGGCATCCTCCTGGGTCGGCGAACTCGGCGAAGAGCCTACAGCACTGGCAGTAAGCGGAGTCGTCGACCTTCCAGCAATGCTGCCGTTGCTGCTGGTGCGTCGAAGCTGAGGAGAAATTACATGCTCGAGACCATAATGCGGACCCCCCATCTCACTGCTAGGGGGCTCGAGGGCGGAGGACGGTGCTGTGGACGAGACGTGGTATTTTGGTGTCATTGGCTCGCTGTTCTGAGATTGGTTGATATATTCCAAATCCAATGTAGGAAACGTCTGGCTTCTTGGGCGCTGGAATCCGGACCCCTGGTTGTCAATGGGTGGGAAGCTGCCGAGGTTGGAGTTGGGAGAAAAGTTGAACGAGGCTGTCGGGCTGAGAGCGCTTCCAGGGTAGGATGTTGTCGGCGTGTCGGTGTAAGAGCTGGGCAAGGAGGTCGTACTTTGCGAGTTTGTGTGTTTGTAGGCACCATCCGAGTTGAAATCCATATAGGAACCGGCATTCTCCTTCTCCTCGTCACTCTTGTTTGCCGACAGGGGTGATGGGGAGAGATGGCCTGATGGCGAGGCAGGCGATATGGCGCTAGATGGCTGCGACACACTCAGCGAGGGCGATCCACGGCGAAGACTATCGTTGATGTTCGTCTCCGAAGCACGACGCATCAGCCTCCCCGGGATTCCGTTCTTCTGCATGAACTTCTCAAGCCAAGCTGAGCTACTGTTGCCTCTGAGAAAAGAGTCTCCAGAGCCCCCTACCGTAACTGACGAGAATTTTCTTGCCCTCTCCTTCACGTCCTCGCTCGTCACTGGGATGCCCTTCTGTCGGTTATTGCGGACCCAACTTGTTAGTGCTTTCTCAATGTCAACTCCCTTTCCTTTACCCCTTTTGATTGGCGAGTTGCTGCGGTCATCCTGATTCAGATACTTGTCCTTTTGCCTCAAGACTTTGGAGACAGTACTGAAGACACTGTTAGCGTGAACCATCTGGCTTGCTTCATGGGTTGCCTACCTCCTCTCAACACCAAACTTGGCGCCGATGTCAGTCTGTTTGGCATTGGGATTGTCCTCGGCATACTGGCACATTTTCCGACGGTCCTCATCAGTCAGTGTTTTCCTTGGTTGTGAAGTCTGGAGGGCTGGAAGTTTTGTCTTGTGCGGCGCAGAGGGAATAGGAACTGGCGGAGCAGGATGAGCATGGTGAGGGCTGTAGGAAGTTGGTCCGTTTGGCACCAACTGGCTCGGCCAGGTTGTGGTCGTCTGATGAGGCATCATGAGCATTGGCAGTTGCGTATGGCTGGCCTGGGGTTGGTGTATCTGTTGTGGATGAGGTGGTGGTCCCATTCTGCTCAGAGCCTCAGAGGGCAGCCCGTGTGTAATGGGTGGGATGTATCCATAGTTGCTGCCGTACTCAGGCATGGTGGTTGGATGATGGTGATAGGAGTTCATGTCGACTCCCCAGCTGTCGTTTCCATATATATTGTTGTCGTGGGCAAGATGACTTTCGTGGTCCATGCCCGTTGAGGCGATGATCTGGTTATGCATTTTGACTGGAAGGCTTCGTCTGGCTCAGATGAAACCCGAGACGGCGGCGGCGTGAACAGCAGCAGCTGGATGCAAAGGACTGAAAGGTAACTGGCAAGTGTGGGGAGAACCTGGTCAGGAGATGAGGGGTGTGGTGCAGTGTAGTGTGCAAGACGCAAGGACGGACACACTCAGGAGACGGTCATGCATGATACGAGGGGGAGGAAGACAACAATTGGTTCCTGGATCGAGCATGCAGCGGTCTGGCCCTTGGGGAGGTTGCAAGTCGAGTCCCGGGATATGGTGTTGTACCGTATGTAGCTTGCTGCAGAAGCGTTGGGGGGAGGGGGGGGGGTGGCCGGTCGGCAGGTCTTTTGCTCAAGCAGAGCAGAGCGTAGCGCGGGTCGAATATGCAGAATCGGGGAGACTAGATGGAAGAGGACTGTGTGAGTCTGGGTTTAGACCCCGTAGCCGCTCTTGACGACGAGGCAGCAAATATCCAAAAGACCGAGATTGTCGGACAAGCCTGGCGTCTTGTATCGGTTGAGTAACAGTATCTGGGTGCTGTGCCCTCCCTTGTCGGCTCTGGGGGTTTCCCTGCCGGTTACCGGTCCGCCGAGGGTCCCCAAAGCGTGCAGAAGGAAGAACGAGTCGATGTTGAAGACATGCGGATCGCAGAGAGCGGAGAGAGTTTGGTGTGTAAGTGGTCTCCCGGGACTTGCAGCAGCATCCGAGGAGGTGCAGCAGCAAACAACAGAGATCTACCAGTAACAAGACAACACTGGGCTGCAGAGCAGACGCCGCAATGCAGTCCAAGCTGTGGGACTGGGGGACTGGGGCAAAGATAACTTGGACACGCAAAGACAGGGCAGGCGGAGAGACCACGCTCGGGCGGCATATGGTACTTGTACTATGTACGCGAAGGAACCTGTCCTCTATATCCCGGCAGGGGTCCAGGGGGTGCTTGGTCCGGATTGGGGGACGAGGTGGGAACCAAGCGATGTTGGGGAGAATGGGAGAGCGAGCTGGGGGTGTGGATGAGGGGAGGTCTTCTTGGTCAAGACGGAGAGCTAGCTCTCTCGCAAGAGAGATTTGAGAGGGAGGGAAGAATCCGATCCAATGCTCGACCAGGTATCGACTTCGTCCTCGGCACCTTTTTGGCGAGCACTTGTGAAATGATCACCCCGCAGTCCATTGGGAAGGGCACCTATCAGGGAAACAGATCGAGTCTCCAGTTGACGTGAGTCGAGTCAGGTAGAGCAAGAGATGGGAGAGGTGGGAGAGAGGGAGGTGGAGGAGGATCACGGCCGCTGTTAGCGTCGTCATTTGGGGGAGGGAATTGCCCATCCCCATGTCTGGGCGTGGTCAGGTACCTACACTACGTACCGGTCAAAGTATCCCGGTATCGTTGCCATGATGTATCGACCGGGGGCCGGGGGGCAGACAACCTATGTACATGGCCAGGGCCATCCAAGGAAGAGGAAAAAATTAGAGTGAGAGAAATAAAAAAGCACAATTCTTTCGGGACCACGCGGGTGGCTGTCAGCCAGAAATCAATTTTCTTCCCCATTAGTGCCATTGTTTTTTTCCTCTTGTGTCTCTGAGAAGAAAAGATCGTCGAGGATGGATTTCCAGGTGGAAGCCACGAAAGCCGCAGCTGAGAGCTTCCACACCGGCAGCTGCCACTTGCTGCACTCACCCGATCCCGAAGGCAGTTCCCTTTCAATCATAACCCGTGCACTGGAAATGGGAAGGGGCACACAGGCCGCAGGGTGGCATGGGAACACCGACTCAACGCCGCACGAAGAGGAGTCTATGGGTTCCAGATTGCCAAATTCAGTTCAATTCCGTCTATTTGGGCTCTATTTGGCTCCATTTGCAGCCATTGCGATTCCCGTGGCCAACCGAACAGGAGATCATTTTACTTTTCTTCTCCTTCTCCAAATGATAGACCTCCAAGTCCGCAATAGTCTGCACGCGGCACTGGTGCATCGCGCGAATCAACAGCCGTGGTTACCGTGCAGGGCGTGCAGCAGCCATTGACGGACGTTTGGCACGTTTGCTTTGCCGTGCTAGCAAATCCAACACTCTCCATCTCATTCACATTGCAGGGGTCTCGATGCCTGCGCACAAGATGCGGTCGCTTAACGGGCCCGCAGTCTCCAGGCCTGGGCTGTCTTGCTTCCAGGTTGTCTGTCACCCGTCAACCCCGACCAAGGCGCCGTTTTCCATCTTGTTCGTGTGCTCTGTAGGACGACCTAATGCGATGGACCGAAGTGTCAAGAGACCGCTGCATTGTTCTAAAGTAGTGTCAGGTCGGCCCGCAAAACGCAACCACCGCGAGACATGCCGCTGAAGCGCCCGAGACGGGATCCATTGCCCACAGACATTTTCTTTCTTTTCTTTTCCCTTCCTCGCGGCGGCTTGTCAGGCTCCAAAAGCGATGATCTGGATATCGGTTACAAAGATTACACGACGTCAACACCCACCACGCCCACCACGCCCGCGATAGGGAGACCGGGCAGGATCCTCCGACCCACCGGTCGCCTATCCTGTAAGACGATGCAACTCAAGACATTCGATAACAAACCAAGCCTCGGGATCTACTCTGCGCTGCGTGCCGCGCAACGAAAATGAACAAACATGGAAAAAACTGCGACATGCACAAAAGTCCCAAAACGGGTTGAGTCATGAACCGTCCTGGAGTCGCAGTCCTATCCATCTTCCAAGCGATTTGGGTAGCAGTGGTCCTCAGGGTGAACATCTGGTTTTTTCACAGAATTTGATTCTGGGTCGTCCAACGGCGATGAAGAAAGCCAAGTCGGCATGTTCATTGGGTATAATTTCCGGGTCCAGTACGAATTGATCTTCGCCGCTATTGGGCAGAAAATCAACCCCATTTTTCAAAGGTCAAAGCGCGAAGCCCGGCCGGATTCCCACTGGTCGAGATCTCGTCAACCCTCGACGAAAAGAACCCGCCAAGGGGATGGCTGCATCCTCAGAGCGACGTTCCTGCATCTGGCTAGCCTGCAAACCCTGCTGAGCCCTTTTGGCGAATCATGTGCACCAGAAGCTACATGCCTGCCGTCTCAACCACAGCGGCGCAGGAGGGAAGAGCCCTCACCAAAGCCATCATTGAATTCGGCTGGACGATGTGTGCATTCTCCCTGGATGGCCTTGCCAAATTCAGTCATCCAGGGCCCTGATCTGTGTGGAAGTCCACATGATGATGTCCAAGAGCTGGTTGTCGTCCACGCGCGCATCAATCATGGACGCCGACTTCCGAAGGTGTTGAGATTGAGCTTCCGATGATCGCCCTCTCTCTCTCTCTCCCCAACGAAAGCCTCTTCGGAGGATTGCGAAACCATGCCGGACGACGACGAGACATCCAGCCAGTGGACGTTGTCGTGAACGGACATCAACCATGCGACAGCTTGGCGATCAACAGCAAGGACATGCGCGGCGGTTCAACGACCCGCAAGGTGCCGTGATCCACAACTTGGGCAAAGATCGTGAAGGTCCACAGGTGGAGTTGGACAGGGACACGGTCACTTCATCTGATCTGGTTGAGGGGTTGTGTTTGACGGTGGTCAGCGGTCACTACAC
Source organism: Cladorrhinum sp. PSN259 (assembly GCA_033725935.1). Classification (NCBI taxonomy): domain Eukaryota; kingdom Fungi; phylum Ascomycota; class Sordariomycetes; order Sordariales; family Podosporaceae; genus Cladorrhinum; species Cladorrhinum sp. PSN259. The sequence goes on along the minus strand of MU867089.1, from coordinate 420,510 downwards.
TAACACGGAGGGGGTCATTGGGGGGGGGGGGGGGGGGCCGGGGCACAGGAACAGAGCCAGAGGTGTCGCGGATTGCGGCATGTTCGGGCCAAACAAGAACCAGAGATCAAACAATGCAACACACTCTCCTACGCTGTGTATTTCATCTGGCACTGAACCCCCACCAACAGCCCAGTGAGCACATTCTTGAATCTGGCAAAATACCGTTTCCTGTGTATTCCCGCTTTGGGTAACCCCTTGCCTCTTGCTTTTACCGTTCTGGGAGCCCTTTTGGCCAAAGCAACGCCAGACGGGGAGCAGCATGTGGTTGCATTTCTACAGGGGGTTTTTGTCCGTTCTCCATCACGCAGCACAGCATCATCATCATCATCATGGATGATGGTAGACAGAAGAAGGATTTGCGTCCGTGCTGGGTTAACTTACATCTACCCACATGCTACCTTTTTTTTCCGAGAGCATGCTTACATTGGAACCCTACCACCAGCAAGCATTCCGAGAAGCCTCCTTTTACACCCATGACTTCCCAGGGTTGTTGCCTTGCTGTCAGTCATTCGTGGTGATCTTCCCAGGAGAAGCCAAGGAAGCATAAGCACTTGATAGAGGCTTCCATGCCTACCTGGGGTTTCTCCAAGCCAACGATAGGTGCTTGGGTCTTATTTACAGTAACTGCCTACGCTACAAACGCAGCACTGTGGTAAAGTCCTTGTTTGTTGGTTACGGAGTTCTTTGCAGTGGAAATATCAAGAACCGACTGCGGTTTTTTTGCAAATGCGTGCGGCACACGCGTTTCGTCGACTCTACTGGGCTCTATATCCATGACATTACACCAACCGGAGATCTCGAAAACATTTGTCTTCGCATGAGGAACCTCTCTCGTGATCTTAATACAAACTAGATAAGGACCGATAACTACGGCTTGTGGGTGGTTATCAAGAGCAAGGTGAACCACTCGCGGGTGTAATGCCAAGCAAAGGGGGGCTCGGCGGCAAGAGAAGCTTCGTGAGAGGGTCAACCTTTCTAACAGGGACTTTGGTCGAGAACTTCGGCAGGTGGTGGCGTTGGTTCCTGTCATTCACCCACACACCAGGAAGAACTGAGGACCATACAGCAGACTGCAAGACGGGTATAGGTGGGTAAAACTGCAAGAAAAGGGGGGACCCTTTTTATGTAGATCACCCGTTGCTTTTTCGCCGCGCGGACTGGAGTGGTGATCAACTTATCACAACGGCGATGTTTATGCATTATCAGGTGAGTCGTTGACTCTATTTACTAAGCGGCCTTAAATTCCCGTCAAACCCTCGTGGGCTTTGACGTCCAACGTCCAAGCAAAGAAGAAAGCAAATGGGCTGTGTAAACAATGCAGGTAATGCGAAACCACCCCATCCCACATATGAACCTTGCTTTTTCGTCTGATCTTTTTCTACACTACACTGCGCATATGTTTCTTTTTTTAAGCTGGTTCCGCTGCGGGTATAGTAGCAGTGGCCGTCTGCCAGCGTCTGACTTGCATTTCTCTTTCTCAGGGGTTTAGGCCCTCATCCGCGCCGTCTGGACGTCATGTGTAGCAAAACCCCCAACATACGCTTAACACACGACGGCAAGTACAAGGGGGAAGATGGAAATATGGGGGTTTGTTGCAGGGCTTGGATGAAACCCATCATATTCTTGAGCTTCGGGATTACCTATCTTGGGGAATTTGGCGCCCCCCGCGCTTGCCCTTGTTGGGGTTGTTTGAGGAAGGAATAGTGTTCATAGTCACAGACAGCATTGAATATGCTCGTTTTCCTTGTTTTTTTCTCTGCTTTCTTTCTTACACTAACACTAACACTGCAAGGTAGAATAGATACGGTTATGCAGGTATGTATGGATACCCAAAGTCGGTAGTGGAGGGGATTTAGCGTCATGCAAAGAATCTCTTGTAGTACGGACTCCGCAAGTGCGGGTGAGTGGATAGGGTAGTAACCAAGGTCTGTGGAATATCCAGGTTTGGTTTGGTTTGAACTTTGGGGCGGTTTCTCATTTTTTTCTTTCTGCACTTTTGTTGGTATGTGCGTATGGCGTAGTTGAGGCGTACCTGAATGCAAGGAGATGGCGTGGTTGCATGGTCTGTAGGGTTGTTATTGTTGTGGAGGTGGTAAGGGGGGTGAGGAGAAAGCAGAAAAAGGGATAGTGTGGATACCGGGGAAGAATGAGTTTGATGCCTAGTGAGGTTTTGAGAAAAGGTGGGTGTGGGAGAGCTGAAATTTGGCGGATATCGGGTGGAATGAGGAGGAATGGGAGTAGAATAGTAAAATGGTGATGTTTGATGAAGGTCTGCGTGTGTATGTGTGGAAGTTTGTTTAGAGTTAGTTGGTGGCGTTTGGGTTCGAGATGGCTTCACATACCTCGTAGGCTATGAAGACACGACGGACTGCTTAAGTTTTCTATTGCAATGACGTACTGTCCTAGGTTTCGGCATCCTTTACGTCCCAATGACAGAGCAAACAAATACTCGGGAGTATCCCTTACTTCGAGTACGGAAATCAATGTCCAGCATTAGAAGTTCAGCAGATGACTGAACCATCATTCTTCCTCTTCTGACGCTGGCATGTTTGTAACCCTTCCGCCTCCGCTTATCCATCTCTAAAACGGCAATACAACAACACCTGCAACAAGCAAATAGTTACTCGCACGAGGATTTGACTACGTAGCAAGGGAGCTAAGCAAGCAACCATCAACCCCGTCCGTCTTCAAGTCCGGTAGGCAAACTTCAGAAAAACCATGACACCCTCTCAAACCATGTCGGCAGAGATCATCTGTAACACAACGAACACCACCTTAACCCCTCGTATATACCATGTTCCATCTGCCAGCACCTCTGTGGTCTAGACCATATATGTCAGTATTCTCCAAGTATCATCGACGCAATGTACTACCGGTCTATACCTTTCGATGAGTAGCCGACAATGATATAGTATACGTTACACCACACCTTCTATTCCCATTGAGAAGAGTACCAGGCAGGTACGTAGGTAGGTGAACCGAACATATTGACTAGCTCCTTCCTTCTCCTATAATGTACATCTAATCACACTTTCTTCTTGGGAAGAGAATTTAAGATCGACAACTTGACTATAATCCATCCAGACACTTTACTTGCCAAAATCAGGTCTATGGGAAAATTTTGCTTTATTCCTTTAGTGCTTTCTTAGCCACTTTTTTTTCAGAGAAGAAAACACAGCAGAATACCCCATCTACGTAACTTGAACATTTTTTTTTTTTTTTTCAGTATCATATCGAGATTTTTGAAGAATTCTAATCCGGTACAATTCAGTATTTCATACTGTCAAACCAGGGGAAAAAAAAAAAGGCGTAACCCATAACTCACTTATTCCTTTTAACTCAGTTATACTTTTCATGATAGACAAAACCAAGAGTCCTGTCCAGGGAAAGTTCATTTGTGACTTAGGGGGTGAAAGGCAGAATAGACAATGAGACGGTAATTATGGGATTACGAATCCCTCCTCCAAAATGATTGTATCATCACTTACATGTGTATATACATAGTACCCGACGGCATACTTTTTTGGCCAGCCAGTTATGTGGTATTGGGAGGTACGATACATGAGCGGGACGATATTCTAATCTGCATGTCTACCCCTATTTTCAGGAAAAGTTTTCCCAGTTTCCCCCACTCACCACTCACTTACTTCCTTCCCCTCCTTTCCCTCAAGCCTAAACATGGATGGATGGGAAGCCTTCTTCTACAAAAGTTCGTTCGCTCCTCCCTCGCTTCCATTAAACAGGCATGGAGGCCTTCTTTTACAGACGCCCTCCCTTGCTTCAGCCACCATGAACTACTGCACTGTCCCGGAGCATTTCTTCAACGACAATTCTTCCGACAGCTAGTGCAGCAAGGGAGACGCCACCGAAGTAAACCACGTTTTTCCACATTTTCTTCTCCTGCGGCTAAGGGCACTCCTGCTTTGAAGATTCCATAAAAAACTTCCCTCTCCCTGTAGTCAATACAAAACGACGCGGCTTGACAAGCAAACAAACTTCTAGAACCCAAGAGTATATTTTTAGTAGAAATAAACTTTTCCAATTAACCATTCTTTTGTCATCGTTCCAGATATGTATCCCTATATACATGCCCCCAAAAAACTGTGACGAGGTTGTGTGTCATCATGAACATACTGAATGAACTACTGAAACCATCTCATCCATATCTTCCCAGGAAGGGCCCTCGCAACCCTCGCTAGCTCTCACCGAACCCGGCAGTTCGGTTTTCGTGGGGCAAATAACACAAACTCCCTGGTTCCTGACTCCCATGTGTTTGCTGGGGTTTGTCCTGAAGATTTCTTCTGCAAGGGAGAGCAGGACCAAACCCCCAAGCCCCAGACCCTGCGTGCGTTACGAGTGACAAAGGTGTCTACAGGGCGCTTGGATTGCTAAACTCTTCTTGCTCCATCTCCCTTCTTCCCCTTCTGCAGCGACGAATTGGTCCGCTGCGGCATGTCGTGGATTGTATCGAGCAGAGCTGATAGGCTCTAGATCTCACAACCCGTAGTGCTGGCCCGCCTGGGTACTTTTACCGCTTGACGATAGTAACTGAAACACCCGTTAGCAACCTGTACAGCCTGATACTGTTCTTAAAATAGAAAAACAAAAACAAAAAACCTACCAATATCTTCATCAGCTAACTCATGCGACAATCCAACCCTTTGAGGCTGATGCTTGACTGACTTTCCATACACAACCGCAACCTTGAACTGCTCCAAGATGCTCTTGTGAATGGTATTACAGAAATCCTCAACAGTGCACTTGGTCGAGCGCAAAACAACAGGGGAGTCATAATCGGGCAGCTTGCCCTTGGGCTTCGTGTACACCCGCACCAGCTTCAACTTCTCCCACATGACCTCCATCAGCTCGTCAATGTTCCACCCGTGCTCCGAGCTGATGGGCACCGAGTTGGGAATTCTGTAGAGCAGATCCAGCTCCTCGATACTGATACTGTCGATCTTGTTGAGGACGTAAACGACTGGGATGTAACTTCTGCTCTTGGCCTCCAGGATGTCGATCAAGTCGTCGATGGTTGCGTCGCAACGAATTGCGATATCAGCCGAGCTGATTTTGTATCTATTTTTTTCTTAATCAGAATTTCCCTCCTTTTCCCTGTTGGCTGTCAAAAATACTCACTCGCTCATGACAGCCTTGATCTCATCCTGATCAATATGCGTCAACGGCACCGTGCTCGTGATGTTCAACCCACCCTTGTCCTTCTTCCTGAAAGTGATATTCGGCGGCTCCTTGTTGATTCTGATTCCGAAGCCTTCCAACTCGGCCTCGATAACCCTCTTATCCGCCAGGGGCTTATTGACATCCAGCACGATAAAAATCAAGTGGCAAGTTTTTGCGACAGCAATAACCTGCCTACCTCTGCCTCTGCCATCCTTGGCTCCCTCAATAATACCAGGCAAATCGATCATCTGCAAGGGTGCGCCGTTATACGTGACCTGGCCGGGGACGGACGTGAGGGTGGTGAACTCGTATGCTGCCGCTTCCGAGTGCTGTCCTGTGAGGTGAGACATGAGGGTTGATTTTCCGACCGAGGGAAAACCGATGAAGCCGATGGAGGCTACACCTGTGCGTGCTACGTCGAAGCCTGCTCCGCCGCCACCACCTCCTCCGGAGGGAGTAAGAAGCTCGCGCTTGAGCTTTGCGAGCTTGGCTTTGAGTTGACCGAGATGGTAAGAGGTGGCCTTGTTCTTTTGGGTGCGAGCCATTTCAGTTTCGACTTCTTTGATCTATTCGCCGGCAACACTGTCAGTCTCTGCTTGGGGTCTATATATGGCTGTCGTCGTTGTGGTATCCGAACTCGCGGCCCCGGAGGGGAGAGAATCGCGAAACGAGCTGCGTACCTTTTCTACCGTGGTCGACATCTTTGCGGTGTTGGTCTTGCCGTTGGGCAAGTAATCGGCGCGGCTTGCGAGGTTGTGTCGTGTGTGGGAAAAGGGTGAGCGGCCGTTTGCCCTCGATTGCTTTGTGTTGTTGCTGCTACCTTGCAGTTATTCGCAACGTCAGTGTCGCGGTGGGAATTTTGATGGTGGGGCAAAAATCGCAAGAGTTAAAAGGGCATTGGGCGGTTTGCTGCAGTGGTCTTGGACACTGTCTGAATTGCCCCTCATACCCTAGAAAGCCACTAGGGTCTTGGCGAGGCGGCGACTTTTGATGTCACTGCGCCTGTTTCCCCTCAGCTTTTGATGTTGTTGTAGAATGCTTTCTCGTTCGTATTTTAATTCGTTCTACTATATACATTGCTACACACAACCGTACCGATTGGTCATACTCCCACTACATGTATCTGCATCAGCCCTCCGATCCGGTTTTCGCCCATGACTTCTTCCCCGTATATATACACTTTCCCAAGCCCCTTTGCCCCCCCTGATGCCCAATTCATCTCGAATTTCATGAAAATGAAATATAATATAAATACCAACATACAACATACAGCATGCCCATCCCATGAAGACATAAAGCCATTTATGATACTTCTCAACATGAAAAAGTTACGTTTGCTGCTGCTTGCAATAAAACCAAGGGTATCTCCCGGAAAACCTTGAGCCCATTTTTGTCTTTTGGAGATAAAAAAAAGGGCGAAGGCAAAAAGCCAACAATCCAAGGCGTAACCACCTTGCCGAAAAACAACTCTCCCACCAAGAAAACACAAAGATAGCCGCCCAACCCGTCATATAATCGCTAGTACGCAATGCCCAAAATCATCAATGCCTTTGCTATGCCCTTTTTGTAAACTTGTACCGGCGTGGATCATCTAGTGAGCCCCGCTGTTAGCCACGGGGTGAATGCCATTGACCAACGGCCGAGCCTGAGTAGGCCCTAGCTCAGAAGTCGGAGAGAGAGGTTGATTGGGCACTCCGTTTGTCCTTGTTCCCGTTAATATCGGTGCCGCTGTTACCAAAGCAGGGGATCTCAGCCCGTTGACCACTCCTGCTGTCGTCGTCGCAGTAAGGTGAGAAGATGAGGTGCTCACAGGCGATGAGTGAACACCATTCGGCAAGAGTGGCAAATCACCGTCTGCCATCATTGAATCAACCCCCCCATCCTGGTCCTTGCAGCTGACCGCAACAAACCCGTTTCGTACGAATCGATGTCTGGGAAACGGCGAGGTGCTAGCCTGTCGAAGACCTGGCTTATCCTCCGAAACTAGGGCGCCTCTAAAGAAGTACTTGTTGCCAGGCGCAAAACCGCAGACAGTTTGCGCTTGCGGTGGATCACTTTTCCACTTGGGCTGGCACAACCAGCTCATTGGTGAAGCTCCTGGTTCTGGAAGCTCACAATATGCCATCGTGAGTTTCACATTCAGCAGGTGATGCGTTGTTGAAGCAATGTACATGAATTCGGAGGCCTAAAGACACACACAATTGTTAGAAACTTGCCATGACCCTGTGCAATCTTTCTAGACTTACCTTGACAAAGAACATGTCCATCGCAGAAAACTTTTCCCATGCATCGGTACGGAGTTTCTCTCGGACGGGGTAGCTCATGCTTTCAGGATCGTTATCGGGATAGTAACCGGGAATCTGCTTGCCAAGCTCATACAAACTCGATGTTGTTAATGCATATCGGTCAGCTTCGAGGCGCCAAATGGCCTCTTTCGCAGTGTGAGATGCAGGTACTCGGGCCCATCCAGTATCTGAAAAGACAAAGTCAGTAAAAGGGTGACAACAAAATGAGGACCCAGAAAGCGACATACATCGAGAAAGTTCCAGGTCCTTCTCACCCAGAAGCAAGGCGACTTGAGTGTTCAGAAGCCATTGTTCCCTTCCTTCTGGGGTGCCATTGGCATGGGGGCGGATGCAGTCGTATCGGACACCCTGCATAGTACTGAATCTGTCGGCCACCGCCGGAAGTTTGGGATGATCTGCCATCTCGAGCCACTTGAGAAGGGGTGGGAGCTTAGCCAATCTAAGACGTTCCTCTTGTTCACGAATCCGTTTGGCCTCGGCCTCTCTTGCAACCCGTCTCCGCTCCTCCTCCCGAGCGACAAGTTCCTTTCTCTCTTCTTCCTTGCGGCGAGCTTCTTCGGCTGCTTCGCGTTCGAGCTGTTCCCTGTGCAGCCGCTCCCTATGCAGCCGTTCATCCTCTTCTCTCTGCTTTCTCTCAGCCTCCTCACGTATCTTTCGCTCCTCCTCCTCTTCTCGTCGTTTACGCTCTTCCTCAAGGCGGCGGCGCTCTTCGAGTTCCTTCTGTTTACGTTCCTCCTCCTCGCGTCTCTTCCGCTCCTCATCTTCTTTTCGCTTCTTCTCCTCCTCCTCCTTTCGCCGTTGCTCTTCCTCTGCTCGGCGTCGAGCTTCTGCTTCAGCATTGCTCTTGGCTTCTTCGGCCCGCAGTCGCTCCTTTTCCTCTTCTTCCTTGCGCCTCTTCTCGTCTTCCTTCTTCTTTGTTTCCCGTGCCGCTGCTTCAGCCTCAAGCTGTTTCTTTTTCTCATGCTCCTCCTTCTTCTTATGCTGGAGGGCACGGGATTCAGCGGCGTCGACTGACGGCTGATCGGCATCAGGCATCTCGACGTCTTGGTCTTCTGATTTAACTGGCACGCTGGATGATTCTCGCCGAGCATGTTCACCTTGCAACTCGGATTTTCTAGGCTTTGGTGTCGCTCTCCGCTCCTCATCATCTCGGGTCTTGGAACTCATCCTGGAAGGAGGGTTCGAAGAGGATCCGCCATCTCGGGGTGCAGGCGCCTTGAGAAGCCTGTCGTCAGATTGACTGGGCTTCAGCCGACGCTCCTTGGACTCGCCCTCAATGCGTCTTCTCTTGATTGGATTATCCCCACCCTCCTTTTCGACAGATCCTATCGGAGGAGTCGCACTAGATCTGTGTCGCTTGCCGGTGGACTCACCAGAAACAGATAGTCTATCACGGGACTCGTCCCTCTTAATGGCCTTTGTCCGGTCGTGGTACTTTTCCGTTTTCTGGGGTTTCTCCGGCTCGTCGCGCGGGCTCGATGGTTCCTTCATGATGGAGGATGCGTTAGAAGTAAGACTAGCACGACGTTGCTTCTCCCGCTTGTCTTTGAGCTCGCGTGCTGAGATCAACTTGCGCCTTGGCTTGACAGTCTCGCCCTCAGACGATGCAGCCGCAATATCCGACTCTGCGCGCTTTGGCTTGACTGTGGGTTTCGTGGCTGGCGATGCCTCCCGATCGGATATAGCGATGAGGGGGATGCCGCGGTCATCTTTCTTTGGCCTGCCTGGTCCGCGCTTTGGTGAGGTTTGCTCGTCTTGGTGGATCGTAAACGAATTTGACCTGCGCTTCTCTCTGGGGCTTGCTGCTACTTTTGCCACGGTAGACTTTTTCGGTTCCCTTGTTGGGCTTGAAGCCTTCCGCTTGTGGGACCGTGCGGCGTCGTCTTTCGGCTCTTTTGGTTCAGCCCTATTTCTCCGAGATTCCCTATCTTGCTCACGCCTGTTTGGTGACCGATTTTTAGAGATGTCCTTATGGGACTTCTTGTACTCGTCATATGCATCTTTTAGCATGTGCTCCTCATCCATCCAATTCGGACCACGACGCCGCCTCGCAATCTCGTAGTAAGTCTCTCCTTTAAAGCGCCTGGTGGGATCAAAGTCAGCCTGATCGAGAAGCAGCCTGATCACCTTGATGTTTTCTTGCCCAATCGCAGCCAGTATCGGAGTTGAGTATTCGCTGTTCAATCCATCGGGTGTTAAGATAGGCGTTGGATCCGGATTAGCTCTGCCCAATGCCAACAAAAGCTGCATGACCATCTCGTGGCCTCCGCGCGCAGCCGCCACCATGGACTCGGGGTCGTCAAAGGAATCTCGGACCTGAAGAATGCGAGTAACAGTTTCCTCATCACCACGAGCGGCAGCCGCACGAAGGGTCTTGTCATCCATTGGCATGTACAGTAAATGATTGCTGGTTTTTGTCGCCCGTATCGTGCCCGCCCTTCGTCCTCCGCCGCCGTGAAGGTTGCCTGATGCCCCTGGTGATCGCCGAGGACTTTCGGGGCCATGCGACGACAATGCATCGTTGTGATCGGGTTGGTGCTCTTCTGAAGTTCGTCGACGTTCCCCCATCTTCTTTTTGGCGTTCTGAAGAGCTTGTCTGATCTCGTCGGCATTGTCTAGGTCGTCGTTGACCCTAGTGATGGGTTCCTGGCCGTATGCATTGGCCTTGCGTGGGTTTACCCCGGCGTCGAGGAGAATGTTGACGACCTCCAGGTGGCCGTTCTCGACAGCATCAAGTAGCGGTGTGTCCTTGTCATTGTTGACGCAATCGAGGTTGCACCCCGCCTCGACGAGGAGCTTCACAATGTCGTCGTACCCATTGAGTGCGGCGATCTGCAACGGCGTGTTGCCGGCATAGTCGGCGACATTGATGTCCTCGGGTCGCTCCTGTAACCTCGTCTTGGCGATGTCATACTCGCCCTTGGCGCATGCTCTCGCAAGGAAGGTCTGGCCATGCGCATCCAGGTGTTTCTTGTGGGGGACCATTTTGGCCGGCGAATTGGTTGACTCTGCAGTGGCCGGGGTGGTAAGGCTTCGCAATTTTGAGCTGCGAGGGTGCGGGCTGCCGCTCGCAGACGACTCGTCGGAATGGTAGTCGGTCGACTGGAGCGGCGCAGGTACTCGCTTTTTCTTTTGGCTGAGGCCGTTGAGGGAGTGGCCGGGGAGTTGTGTCGAGGCGCTTCGCCTATGAGGACGGGGGAGCGGAGAAGCTGACCTAGTACGATTCGAGGAGTGGGCCTCGTGATGTGGCTTTGCAGCAGCAGCAGCAGTCGGTTGTGGTTGCTGTTGTTGTTTACGGGACGCGTCGAGGCCAGACCCCGAAGTGCGTTGTCGACGAACTTTGCGATTCTCTCCTTCGTCGTCCGTTTCGGGACGGGGTGCCTTGCGTTTGTGAGGCATCGACTTATCGCTTTTATCGCCCTTGTCAACAGCCCTGAGCGGTCTGTCCTTATCCTTGACAGAAGTTTTTGGGGAATCCACCGGCGCAGTTTCCGAATCCGACTTTGACTGCTGGGCATATGAAGCACGTCGACGACGCTGCGGTGGAGACGTGGGAGCAGAGCTCAATCCGCTCGATCCGTCCTTGATTTTGGCCTTGCCGTCCAGGTGCTGTTTTTTCTTTTTCGATGCAAGAGCAGGAGCGCTGCCGCCCTCATTGTTTGGGCCATTGGGATTTGGGCCATTTCGAGTGCTAGAAGCCGACCTTGCTGTCTTTCCCTTGTCACTGCTCGTGTTCTTTTCACTGCGGTCGCCTCTGTCACTTCTGTCGCCTTTATCACCTCGTTCACCGCGGTCACTTCTGTCACCTCTGTCATTGCCATCACGGTCCTGTCTGTCCTGTTTCACATTAGAGTGCTTGCGACTGAGCAGCGAGGGTGCAGGTGGAGGTTGAATGTCTTCTCCGTCGCTCTTGTCCTCGTGCTTGATAATTTTGCGCACTTTTGAGGGAGAGTGACCATCTTTTCCGGGCAGCACGATTGTTTCGGCGTCCGAACTTCCGTCGGCAGCGGCGGCATCGTCATCAGGAGGTTGTGAGTGCGAAGTAGAGCCTGAACCAGACACACTGGGCCTGTTACTACTGTCCTTTGGTGGCAGCTCGGGTTTCGCGATGCTGGACAACTTGGTCACGGCGGGTGCTGATGACCTTGGTTGGTCGGCGTCGCTGCCCGGGCGCTTGGGAGAAGCAGCAGGCTTCGTGGAGGCGGGCTCGACAGCATTCTGCGCATCCATGTCATTTAATTCGAAAAACAACTGCCGCTGTGCACCATCCTGGTCGCTGCGTGACCCCAGATTCTGAAAGAGATGAAGCGTGAAGATGCAGCGATTGATTCAGGTCGAAAGCAATGATGCGCCAGACAGCTGGGGTCGAGGGGATGGAAAGATTTCGTTGGTGTGGGTGGGATTTTTGGTGAAAGAGAGGCAGGAGGCAAAAGGCGAGGAACGGAAGCCGACACTGAAACCAACCCAGACAGAAAAGCTTGCGTGCGCTGAGAGCGTTGTGGTGCACAGCCCCGTGTTCACAGAGAACCACCACCTCGGCCAAGCAGAGCAACAGGGGGGTTTTTGTGTTGGGGACAGGAGTGGCACAAAAGCTCGTTCTGGATTAGATGGTGGGATGCGGGGATGCGGAACAGATCAAATCAAACAATAATACGGGACTAGATGTTGAACAAGTTGGTGTTGTTGAATTGCATGCAATTCATGGACGGATTGCAAGCCAAAAAAGGAGGCAGACAAGACACACTTCCCGCCTGCTGGCTGCCGCTGCTTCCTCCATCAAACGGGATTGGGGATGGCAGCAGCAGCAGCAGCAGCAGGGCAACGGGGCAACAGGATAGCCCGGGCCAGGGCAGGGCAGGCAGCTGGGACTGGGAAGGAACTGCGAGAGAAAGGATGCGATAGGTGGGAACTTGGCGATTTACCAGATCAAAGTCTGATCGCCACCGCTCTCATTGGTCCATTTGCTACGGTAGCCCAGGAGATCCCGGACGACATTGTGTTGCCGACGCGTTGGACCAGGATACCTGCGCTAGCACTTAGTACGGGCAGGGCCGGACAGGGCTGCCTGGACTGCGCTGACTGTCTCGTTTGGTAGCCGCAATTTCGTTTTTGTTGAAAGCTTTCTTGATCTCAAAAAGAAGCGACGATGTTGACCGTATCCAATATAGACTCCATCTACACTAGAAGACGTCAAAGTTTCTTGCCCAGGTGCCAGCTATATTATTAAGCTTTGGCCCCTCAAGGTTCAATTTCCGCGTCCTGGAACCTTTGGGAGCATCCAGCTCTCGCAGCCGGCAATTGTTGTGTTTTGCTGCAGGAGAGTCGCACTCTGTAGCACGCATAATGTTTCTCATGTTTCACGGCGCCTCACCCGGTTAAAGCATTGAATTTCAATGGGATGGAGTCATCCATCAAAACACACCTAATAAATAAATATCAACTGTTGGAACTGTTGCCATCCGACCCGCTTATTCTTTTCCACTCCGCCGTAGTGTATCTCCTTAGCCAGGAACCTTGGGAGGATGGGAGGGGAGAAAAAATGGTTTCAAGAATTCTCAGTGGATGACGCCAGCGACTTTGCCCACCAAAAGGGTCCCCCCGCGTTCGTTGCCGCAGGTCTGCTTGCGAGCCTTGCTCCGCCTCACCCAGCTGACCAGTTTGTCAAAGGAAAAGGCCCCTTCCCGTCGCCCCTTCGCTCACTCGATCGCTCGCTCGCTCGGATTGTTTAGGCATGATGGACGCCTCCAACAATAATAATATCGAACTTCCGTCGTCGCTTGAGCAGAACCGAATTCCTACGTTACCTCCAGCTGCGTACTACATTGCAGATTTCATCAGCGAGGACGAGGAGAGGGCGATTCTCCAAAAGGTTGAGACCGCACCGAAAGCGAGATGGCGACAGCTTACTCATAGACGTCTGCAAACCTGGCCGTCCGACCTTGTCAAGAATGCGCTACTCGACGCTCGACCGCTGCCCGACTGGCTAGAACAGCCCGTCGTCTCGCGTCTGCTCTCGATACCCGTTTCTGACAGTGAAGACAGCGCAAAAGCAAATATTTTTGCCGACAGCCCCCATAAACGTCCCAACCATGTCTTGATAAACGAGTATACGCCAAACACTGGCATTATGCCGCACAAGGATGGCAGCGCATATCACCCCGTCGTGTGCACTATCAGTCTTGGTTCTACGCTCTGCCTCAACCTCTACAGGAGCAAGGACGACGGCGCACTGGATCCAGAGCCTGTGTGGAGAGTGCTGCAAGAGCCCAGGAGTCTATTGATCACCACTGCCGATCTCTACACTGAGTATCTCCATGGCATAGAATCCATCTCAACGGATGTGAACCTTTCCGAGGAAACGATTGCAAATTGGGGCCTCCTCCGTGAGCCGTCTCTTTACAAGGACGGACTGAACCAGCGACAGACCCGTGTTAGTCTCACTTATCGCGATGTGTTGAAGGTGTCTAAACTCGGCAACAAACTGGGTCCGATGTTCAAGGGCAAATAATTCTTCTTTTTGTGTGTGTGAGTGTATGAGTGTTGTACTTTCGGGACAAAACTACTACTATCAGAAAACAAACGGTATCATGTTCCACCTATTTGCGATCGGGCCGATGCCGAATTTTGAGGCATACCATTTTCGGGTTCCCGATGCTGTGACGCCGAGGTTGACGGCTACGAAGGTGACAGCGCACAGCAATGTCCTATTACACCATGCACCTTGCGGTGCCGTGGCAATGGCCATGGAGAGGTAGAGGAGGCATTCGCATGTGTAGTGCGCGCAGATGAAGTGACGGAAGAGCCCAGCCTCTGGCAGTGAATACTTTTTGAGGCCGGCCAGGTGTTCGTGACACTTGAACTGGTTGATCCAGGCATACAGGAATGCAGGAATCCCGATTGCGAGTTTGAAGATAGCTTCCCGGGAATTGGAGGGGTCACCTCGAGTTGATGCTTGCTTGAGGTTGAGAAGAGATCCTTTATGACGGGTTTAGCGATTTTCATGAAATCTGAAAAGAAGAATGAAGATATATGTATATATGAACTTACCAGATCCTTCAACCCAAACAGAAACACTCATAAAAAGATAAAAGAATAACCCCAAAAACCAGTGAACCACCCACATGGTTGATTTCTTTGAGGGCTTGATGATGGTTGCGTGCTCAAAGACCCGTCGAGCTCCCTGGAGGAACATCATCGTCCATCCTACTGCCACCTGCTCTTTCGTCACATAATGACCCGCGTTGAAGACATCCTCCTCACTCTGCTTGGAGGCAATGAGCCGCCATACATACCCATCCGTAAGATACTGTCCGAGCCAAAAGATCGATAAGCCCACAGAAAGTAGATAAAACGCTCCGAACCACGAGTGAGGGACTTGACTCCAGCTGGTCACATCGTCGATTACGGCCAGCGATTTTTTCCACCACCACCACCACCACCACGTTTCTGCTGTAATTCTTTTTTGTAACTTTTTGTCTGCCGACTTTGATGGTTCTGAGGGAGAAGAAGACTGAGGAGGAGAAGAAGAAGAAGAAGAAGAAGAAGAAGAAGAAAAGGGAGGAGGAGAAGCCTTCCTTGCTCCGTAATTGACCAACAGCGTCTTCGCGTCAGAAGGCATAGCCGCGACTGCTAGGACCAGAGCGGCAGCGAGGAGGAAGAATGACTGGCAGCATTGTGCCGGGGTTACTACTTTGCTGATGAGAGT
This sequence comes from Cladorrhinum sp. PSN259, assembly GCA_033725935.1. NCBI lineage: Eukaryota > Fungi > Ascomycota > Sordariomycetes > Sordariales > Podosporaceae > Cladorrhinum > Cladorrhinum sp. PSN259. The sequence goes on along the minus strand of MU867089.1, from coordinate 405,279 downwards.
CGACAGGAGGAGTTGGCGGTATCGGTCCATGGTTGCTGAAGTGTGTTCAGAGCAACAAGCCAAGGAATGGCTTGAGCTGAAAGGGCGGGGTTTATTTTATAAAGTCAGAGATGGTTGTTGGTGTGTTGTTGTTGGTGTTGTTATTGCTGTCTTGAGAAAAGATGGACTCCTCCATCCCTGATGTCAACAATCAGATAGCTGTTACGGATGGATCACCTCGTAATACCAGTAACGTGGTACCGCCAAGCTTTCATTTTACCTTGCAAAGTCACAGTCTGATACCATGATATCCTGAATATACGAGAAACAGAATAGTTCATATTCAACTTCAACTGAACCTAATCAGATAGATCATCTCTCAAGTTCAGGCAGATTGATGCTCAAAATCCTATTATTATCCATCCATCTATCTATAGCAACACCAAAAAAAACCGTTCCCTTGCCCCAAGTTTCCAAGAATGGCATAGTAGCCATCATCAATTCATGAAACCACCATAGAAAAAAAAGGCAACTGTTAATAAAACTCTAATGCAATGACCACCCACACCCATCCAATACCCGTCTCTCTTTCAAACAACAAACGAGAAAACAAAACCAGATGATATATCCCACTCTATCAATGATAAAACATGCTACCAAATAGATAGAGACAGAAAACCATCTTCTCCTACGTAGTCTCCTCCTCACTCACCACCAATCTCTCCCCTTTCTTCACCCAACAACGTAATCTCCTCCCCCGTCCCCTCACCATCCGTAAAGAACCCACCACCGTCGCCATCAACATCCGTAGTCTCCCCTTCAGTCTCCGTCCCAACACCACTATTCGCTCTCAAAACCCTCTTAATATCGTCCTCACTTAACAAGCTCTCAATGCTTGGTCTCCTACCCAAGCCACCAGCACCACCACCTCCCGCCTTATTCCCGCCACTCATCTCCAAAAACTCATGCCTACTCTCCCTCCTCCCCCTTTCAACCAACCGCTCAACCCTCAACCGATTAGCCACAAACTTGATAGTAGGGAAACAAGTCTGCTGACCCTCGTGAATCATCCTCGCCAACCTCGGCGGATCAGGATCACTCAGAATCTTGACGAAATCCATCGCAATACTCTTCGGCCAGATCGTTACCGTCCCTCCAAAAGTCTGCAGCCACAACATGCTCCAATCCTGTCCCAGCGGCCTAGGCAGCAACTCAAGCTGTCTCAGGACCCTCAACCACTTCGTCAAGTCAAGCTTGATATACTGCTCGACCGCCGACCCTAAATACCCGCCTCTCCAACCCCTACCCCGTCGGTGAGTAACCGGCTGCCCAACTGACCCCCTCGACGAAAAGAAGAACAAGTTAATATGCGGATTAACCTGGCTCACAATCGTGAAATTCACATTGAAATGCAAATTCAGCGCCTTGATCGGTATGTCCGTCCTCAGACTTCCATCCTTCCACTTGTGCCCAAATGAATAGGGGACCAACTGTCCTGACCTCGTCTTCATCATCAACACCACTGGGTTCAAAATCCCCGGGACGGCAGCTGAAGCTAAAACCGCCGACCAGATGACGCAGTCGGGACTCGTAAGGTAATTGCACAGAATCGTAGGCGAATGCGGGTCAGCAGGGACGCACGTGACATTCAGTATCCGTCCCGTCCGTTCATATGCCTCCCGAAAGGTCATGGATCCCCTCGACCACCACGAGCACTGCTGCGCCCAGTCGACAGAGTCAAACCTCGCTCCCGTCTTCCACCACCGTTTGAACCAAACCATGATCGGTTCTCGGCAAGCTGTGATCTTGTGCGCGAGCGAGGGAACCAGCAGCTGCTTCAACTCCTCGTTTGTCCTGGTAGCCACCAGCGAAGCAACTAGGGCGCCGCCACTGGTGCCGGTGATGATGTCTGGCAACTTATCCTCCTCCAGCAATGCCTTGACCACACCAAAATGATAATATGCAAACGATGCGCCACCAGACAAACACAGTGCCGTCCGTCCATAATTTCCCGAAATACTCTTGAACAGGGTCCTCTTCTCTTCCTTCGTCAAGACCTTGGTATCAATCAAGAACTTGATACTTCGTTCCACTATAATGCTGTCAGCACTAATTCCCCTTTCCATTCATGTCCAGTGTACATACCTTCATCAACCCAATTCTGCACCAAATTCTTCGTCCCATAATAAGTCTGACTATACAGCCTCGGATTTTCCACTCCAACAAAATTATTCTTCACACAAGCCTCAACCAGCGCTTTGAGTGCCTCAACAGCCTGCTTCTCCCTCTCACTCCCTTCCCCTTTCGCTTGTTCCCTTTCAGCCCTCTCCCTACACCTCCCCATCTCCTCGCAGACCCTCTTGACGGTCTTACAATCATAATAAGCAAAATCATCAACCTCCTTCCACTTGCCATTCCCAAAGTACTCGTCCATATTCCTGGCAGCAACCACCCAGTCTTTATAGTTGCCCGTAGCGCGCATCGCTCTTCTTAGCTTCTCCCTCTTACCGCGCCACGCAATACACTGCTCATACAAGTATATGTACGTCCGCGTAAGCAGGTAGGCAAACGACAACCCTAGAAGCCAGGCTCCTACGATAAGTAAGAAGGGCCATTTGAGTAGAGTGTAAAGGTATCCTTCTCTCGTTTCGTCTTTTGATCGGCTGGACGTTATGAGGCCTTTGAGTGGGAGCTTCGTCTTGAGCTTGATTTTCCGTTTCTTCTTTTTGTTCGAGTTGTTCGTAGATGTAGTCGAAGAGGAGGTGGTATTGGTGTGGTCGCGGAGAACCTTTTCGTGAACGGGCGCCCAGTCGCTTTGCGCCGTGATGAACATAGCGCTACTTGACAGTCTCCGATGTGGCTCATTATTGCTGCCGGTTGGTGAAGAAGAGGAAGAGGCGGAAAATTGTCGTCGTGGTGGGCCAGGAGCTGTCACATCCCCAGCTGCTGCCGCCGCCGCAGCAGCGGTTTCTTTTGCCCGACTGATGGAGGTGTCGTAGTCATCTTCTCGGCTTGGTGAGTTCAGAGAGACAGAAGCAGCGCGCTTAGTGATGTTACTGCTATCCAAAACATCAAGACCGCTTGGACTTCGAGAGAGGCCGGGGCTTTGCAACTCAAGGGAAGAGGAGGGAGGTGCACCATCATCGGGGGAGCTCAGTCCTGGGTCTGGAGCGGAGAGTGCTTGAGCGAAAGCCGCGAGGTGGTCGGGAGGGAGGAAGTTGGTTTCTGCGTCTGGGAGGTTTGCCCAGTCGAAGGCTTCTGGTGGGAAGCCATATGTGCGCGAGGGGATGACGATACCGAATCTCCGTCCTTTCGATGTTGCTGTTGATGCACCTTTGCCTGTATTTAGTTTACCATGTTTTTCGTTATTTTCTGGGGCTGCTGTAGCGGCCATGATGGTAGTAGTGTGTGGTGATCGTAACTCGTCGTGGTTTACCGTCGTTAGTGGTGTTGTCGAGCCAGGCTTTGGGACATGTTATGCGGTTACGACAGGATCCGAAAGTCGTATTGGTTCCTGCGCAGGCTGTCTATGAAAAGAAAGGACGTCACTGATAAGAGACTTGAACAAACACACAGTCATGAAAAAGGAAAAGCCTCGGGTTGGGAAAGATGTTGGGGAAATTCGAGTAGTATTTTGTTATAGCGGTTCTAGCGTAGCGTTCTAGCGATGTTTTGAGGGCAGGTGGTGTGTTAGAGGTGAGTGGGTTGTTCCTCGCCGCTGGAGTGGAATGACGTCGGTGTTATTGTTCTGTTCCCGAGCACCGCTCACCTGGCATTTCTCTCCGGGCAGCGGGTCACAGGCAGGTCCCCGTTAAAATCCCATGCAATAATTCAATGACACCTGGACTCAACTCCTGAGCCACCCTTGCTAGGATGCTTGCCCCAAACCTCATGAGCTGGCTGTGGCAATCAAAGGAGCCGAAAGCTCGCAAAATAATTTCACATTTAATATGAACCCCCAGAGCCTATTGGGCCCATCACGGACCCGTCACTGAGTCGTCAAGTGCCTGGAACTCTAGGAAGCTCGGCAGCCCACTCTTTTGTCTCGGTGGGTTCAGATCATTCCACAGCTGAACTCATCTCCAAAAACCGTTGGGGATGTCCCATTTGGATCGGGAAGGAGATATTGCACTGCTCTCTCAATAGTGGAACACAGTATAGGTATAACTGTCGAGTCATATCAAATCGTGAGCGCAGACTAAAAGTAATATCTTTGCAAAACACCCCCTTTCCTCGCGATCCAGGACACCCAAAGGACACATACAACGCCGCAACAGCGTCAGCAGGGGAAGCTCATGTATCATGATAGATACCCGCCATCTCTCTGTAAGGCCATCCCACCCCAACATCTGAAAAGAAGACACCACAGCGTAGAGTCTTGATCTATAGTTGACCATTTTTACTCTCTCTCTCTCCGGATTGTGTGACATTCCTTGCTTCCTCCCTCCCTCCTTCTCAGCCCACCGCCATTACCCATTGTTCCGTTCTCAAATAGTATCTCCAATCCACGGATATTCCTCCTCCTTTGTATTGTTCGTGCCCTTTACACATACTGCGACAACCACCGAATACCCTCGCCGTACCCCTGTCTCATCACAACGGAGCACATGAAAACCTCGATGGGCCGGATGCCCTCGAGTGGCACCTTGCCCTTGCCAGTGGTCTGGTACATGCCCAGCTGGTGACGGAGCTCATCCTCGGATACGGCGTCGGGATGATCGATCTTGTTGCCCAAAACTACGAAGGGAACTTTGGACAGCTCCTCCATCGAGAGAAGAGCATCGAGCTCGGCCTTGGCCTCGACGAACCGTTCGTGGTCCTTGGCATCGACAAGGAAAACGATGCCGTTAACTTCGGGGAAGTAGTCTTTCCAGAGGCGGCGAGCTGTTTTGATCTTGTAAGCCACCATCACCCACCGTTAGATAGAGGTACAAGGGGAAACATACCCTGCTGATGACCACCCAAATCGAAGGTCGTAAACCTCACATTTCCAATCGCAAGCTCCTCGGAAGCTGTTCATCACCATATATCAGCCCACTTGCTCTTCCGCGCATTCGATAGTATTGGTAGGTGGGTGGGAAAACTAACTGGGATGCAACGTGGGCTGCAAGATCGCAACGCGATCATTCTTGAGCATGTGGAGCAGCGTCGTCTTTCCGGCATTGTCGAGGCCTAGGAAAAGCAGCTTGGCGTGCTTGTTGAGCAGGCCCAGCGAGGAGAGGACGTCCCAGACTATTTTCGTTGTAATCCAACTGTCAATCTCTTTCCTTTCTGCACTAACTGTGTCCAAATTATTGGTGGAAGGGATGATTACTCACACCAGTTAATGATCCACATCTTTACTATTGCTTTTGCGTCCGGTGGTTGATTAAAGAAAATAAAAATAAATAAAAAGGGCAAAGAGAAATTATCGTGTAAACGTGTTCAGGGACCGTTAAGCGGTTTGCTTATTTTGCGGGGGGTGCTCAAGATTGCGGTTCTTGGTTGGTGATGGCGAAGGAGAAAGGTGGTGATAAGGTGAGGTTAAAGTTGGCAAGAAAAGAGCAAAACCACAATTGGATGATGGCACCAAGCAACACACTTTCGAAAGCTAGGCTCACGGGCAGTGGAATGGCACGTCGGTCGGTAGGCTTGCTGCAAGGAGTGGGTTCTGGCGGTGGTGCTAGGTGGCCACTGCACTGACCAACTGTCAGGGAGAGAAGCAGGTGGAAAAGCCGGTTAGCACCTGATATTTCAGGCTGCTGTCAGCTGACAAGCAGCTGGTTATTCCGATCGGACACTTTGTCTTCAGCTAGATCGGGAAAGGGTCATAGGACTCCGATGATAGCTTCTTCCTTTGCCCCTTTTTATTCCGATTTTTGCTTTTCTTGTCCTTTGGGGCACGATTGCTTTTGTTCCCCCATTCTTTCGAGTCACAGATACACACAATTGGGTATTTTGATGTGTCTAAAACCCTATGCTCTGCATTTTATGCCACTTGGCCAGAAGTGGCTGTCTTGATTGAAACCACCATCACAGAGTTGCAAGATATAGATTTTGAGATATGTATGTTAATTCCCTGAAGAGACGGGAAGATGCATTGCAATCTACAATAGGTTATAGAATGTGGACAGCGAAACCAAAAGAATCCCGCCATCCATTCGGTGTGGTAAACCTCCTTTTCCCGGGCTTCAATCCGTTGCTCGGCGAGGCAAGGTAGCCTGCCAGCCTCGTTTCCGAGACAATAGTAATTACGAGACAAGACAATAAACATATGTGAAGAGAAAAGAAGAAAGGAAAATGCCATGGGATCGTCAAAAAGAAAAGTCCGCCCAGGCTGGTTAAAACCATGAATGCTGCCCGCCTCCCCCGGGTATGCTCGCCGTCTAGGGTATATCCGTGCAATGCAAATCAGATAGTGAAGCCTCCCAGATGCTAAACCGAAAGAACATAATGATCAGGCCCGGCTTTGCCGGCCATAATCAGACCAAGCTCCCTCATGCGCTCCACGCCCTCACCAGGAACAGGTCGCTTTGGTTGCACCTTCTGGTTGCGTGCGCGACTGCAGTACTTTTGATAAAACTTCTCCCTGCGACGTGCCCGCTTCGCCTCGAGGCCCTTAACAATGTCAATGGCACCACGGACGTGAGCCGCCTCGTTGATGGATGGGGTTTTGGGCTTGCGAGCCTTGAAATGTGGGAACATGCCAGGTGCCTTGGGAAGCGACTTGGTTGTTCTCAGGCCAGGACGGAATGCCAGAGACTTATAGGCAATGTCGTCACTGTCCTGGGCCGGCGTAGCAGAAAGTGGCGACCTGTTCGCCATACGCTGCGGCGCGGGTGATCTCATTCTTCGAGGAGACCGGTCAGAAGACTTCTTGGGAGAACGGCCACCACGGGCCTTGGGAGCCGGGGAGTAACGACGCCTGGGAGGTGGTGACTGGAATCGCTTTGGAGATGTGACCTTGCGCCCGCGGCGGCCGAGGTCCTCATGGAGATCCTCAAACTCGCCGTGCAGCCAAACGCAATGATCACTGTCGGCGCAGGCATTTCCATATCCTTCGTCTTCCTCATCTTCAGGCTCTGAGGTGGGGAAGCTGGGATCGATGTCCTGAGGAATGGCCTTGAGCTTCTCACGCTTTTTTGCTTCGACGCAGGAAATGTACGCCTCTTCCAAGGGCCGGTCCTCGTCAAATGTACCACAGACGAAGTCGGTACTGTCCGGAAGCTCAGGGGTGGTGGGCCGGATACGCATACCACGGCGGGATCTTGACCGCTTCTTCCTCTGCGCAATCGCCGCATTCCTCTCGCAAGCCGAAGAGTCGGAGTCCAAGGATGGCCTCCGCGCAGCAATAACAGCTCCAGAAAGGGTAGGGTGATGTCCGATCCGTGTGGTCCACAAAATCAGGTCGTCATCATCATCATCAGACTCAGCAAACCCAATCTCGTTGTCCGTCTTGTACCCGTCCGAAGCCTCATCATCCCAGGCGTGCTCAGTGGCAGCATCGTCCTCGTCGTCTAGGACGTCCTCAACGTCGTCGTCGGCCTCATCATCATCGCCATCATGGGACTCGTCATCTTCGTTGTCAACGCCATCCTGATCGTCCTCATCGTCCTCCTCTTCGTTCGCCTCGGCGTTCTCGAGCTCGTCTTCAAGTTCCGCCTCTTCTTCGGCTTCCTTCCCCAACTTCCGAATGGCGTTCTCCTTCTGAAGGGTGTCCTGGATGGTGATCTTAGGCTTCGAGGTAACGTCTTCACGCCTGATCCAGTCGTCTTCACGCGGTGCATCACTAGCAAACTCGTGAAAATGCGCACAATCGCTTTCCAGGTCATCATCATCAGCGGTCAGCCACTTCTTGGTGGCCGCGCTAATGGATGATCTCCGTGCTGTAGGGGAGCGCGTCATTCTAACAGTAGATGGGGACCGGGGCTTCAGGCTCCTGGTCAACTCTTTGGCGACGGGGACCGGAGTAGTTGGGCGGATTTCGCGCTGAGGTGCGGCGGCCGCCTCCCGTTGAGGCTGAGCCGGGCAGGCGAACTTGATGGTGGTCTTCTTCGGCGCGGCTTCAGGCTTCGGCGGTGGAGGCATCGCAGCCTTGGCAGCAAGGTCCGGCTTTGCTGCGCAAGCGAAGGAAATTGTTCGCTTCTTCTGCAAGGCCTGGACGGCGGAATCCTTGGATGCTCCATTGGTTGGTACTGGCGTCTTTGCGACATCGACCACGGCAGTGGCAGCATAGGGCATAAAACCAATGCTGGGCAGACGCGGGCTAGGTGAGCTGGTGCGAGCTGGAGTTGTAATGCCAGTATCGCAAGAGTAGTCTGCAGTCGAGGCGAAGCTAAAGTTGCTCGTAATGGAACGTCTCCGTCGTCTCTGGCTTAAGGACTCGTACTCCTGGGCTTCCTCGTCAGAGTGACTCTGAAAAGCCCTCGTCAAGAGGGACTCCTGGTGCTCGCCAGCATGGCGCACAGGAGTGCGCTTGGCGAAGTGTGTCGTCGACAATGGTGACATGGACTGCAAACAGTCCGGTGGTTCGTCAGCGTCGGCGGCATCTTCTTCCGCTAATGGTTCGACGTTGGCAGAATGTGAAGTCGTCCATGCCAGCACATTTGATGTGGCATAGTCGTGTGGGGGGTGGTGGGAGTCCATGTTTGGCGGACTTCCAAAGAAAGTGGTCAAGTTGGAGGGCGGATTATCGTCTCTCAGAGGTAGCAGGGGGGTTTTTTTTTTTGCGTTCTCCGAAGGTACGGGTGCTGGAGGTGAGAATGTGATATGTTGTTTTGCTGCTGTTGATGATGATGGTCGAGAGATCAGTCTGCAACAGCGTTGCTGCAGGTTGTCTATCGGTTGTACCTTATGGCTTGCTACCGGCGTACAAGGCGATGTCCCTAGGGACCGTAGTGCTATAACAGCAGAGCCATTGTTCACAGGACTAGGTGGAAGTTGCAGGTCGGGTGTTTGACAGGAGGGGTGGTTTCGTTACAGGAAGGGCCTGGGGGCCGTCGACCAGTGAGAAGGGATGCGACGGGAGTCTTCTGGAAGGAATGACGTCGGGAGAGTGGCAGTGTATGCTTTGCAAGCAAAAAGTGAAATTTTCAAATGTTGCTTTTCTGTGCAAAAGTTTCTGTGTGAAATAATAGGGATGCGGCAAAATATCAGGTTTTTGGATTTGAGACTCCGGACGGGATATGGATGGGTTGCAGGGAAGAAGGGGACAAGGTTTTGGTGGAGGATTGCTTGGGGGAGGGGCGATGCAGGGTACCTCTCTAAAAAAGAGGAGACGGGACCGCCGCGCTAACACATTGCTGCCGCTTGGCTGATGAGATGGCCAGTGTGGGCTGAGTGGGATGGGGGTGCTTTTGGAGGGGTGGAAGCGGTCTGCGCTTGTCCTTATTCAATCTTGCGGTGGATGGTGGAGCCCTTTTGTCGCTTTCGTTGGTGTTCGCAGAGTTCCGGTTGGACTGTTAGTGCTGAGGTCACCTCCTCAATGCAATCCACAGCCTCGGGCTTTGGGTTTAGCGCAACGGATGGCAAAGAAGATGAAAAAAACGTAAAGGGCTCCGCCTTCGCACCACCACCATGACAAAAAACGGAGTGAAAATTGGATAATAATCCGAGAATGGATAAAATTGGCCGAATTCAATTATGAATTGGTTCTATGTACACTGTTAGCGCGCTTGTGAACCTCTTACTCGGAGCATCATCAATTATCAAATCTTGAACAAATTCTTCAAGTTCCAAGTTTCTTTTTCGTGGTAGGGGTCCAAGGCTTTCTACTGTCTTGGTCAGGTACACCCTGAAGAATCGACTGCCGTGAAACGTAAAGGGACCGGGAACACAAGACCACAGCAAAGCAAGCGTTGGGTGCGTTGGACAAGAGCACAAGGACAGACACAATCACCCGCGGAAATACACCGTATGTTACTAAACCTTTGTGAAAAAAGTCAAATAAATGGATGATGGGATGGATCCATAAAGATCCAGAAGCCCGCATTTTGCCTTTCGACCGCACAGAAGCAGGGCCGGAAAACGGCGGCATTTCTTTTTCGGGCACTTTTGGCGACCCTGGAAGTTGGAACTTCTTTTCTTCATCCATTCGTCAGCCACGGCCTTCCAATCTCGTATTTGATTGGTTCCCAGACACTTATTTCCCGGTCTTTTTGTCACCCACCGTTCTGGTACTTGGCTTTTCCGCCGGTGTTCCGGTGTCTCGCTTGCGCGCCGTTTCCATCTCCTTTTTCGCTTTTGCTGACCCGTGCCGATCGATCTTTGCGACAAGGGTGTCACGGTGTTTCTCTTTTCAATTCGATTCCGCGGTTTCTCCCACGCCGCTCCACCACAATGGCGGGTCAAATGGTACCTCTATCCAAAATAAATGTCGAACCTCCAACGAGTTTTAGTTTAGTGAAGACCCGCCCCCATGGAGTTTCCAAGCTGTGCTGTTCAGATGAGAAGAGCATCCAAGTCCCCATTCATGATCACTCCGAGCCTCCGATGCTTTCCGAATGACCACTCTCGCACAGCAGCAGTCTTTGTCTATCGGTCCGTATCCATCATATCCATCACAGGCTCATCGGATATCGGAGAAGGTGCTGACTGACAGGTATCTCTGTCTCGCTGTCATTCTTTCACCACATCTACACTACCCTAAGAAGCATCCCGTCGCGACAATGTATCAGGAAATGTTCGCGAGTGCCGAATGCCCAGCCGCCGCCGCGCCGGAAGCTGGTGATAGGCTGTGGGAGAATGGGGATTCATTGGTATCGATGCAGGGAGCCAAACCCGTATGCACCGCTCCACAAAAAGCCCGTATGCAATCTGCTTCCTGCGCTTTGCAGCTATGCAGGCTCACTCCCACAGGTTGCAGGCTGCATGTTACTATAGTATTATTCCATCCATACATACGCGAGTACGTACTTCACTCTGACCTGCATGCAAATGGTGCGTTTGGGAAAATGGAGGCCCTGCTATCCCTCAAAGAGACCTGCCGTGTAACCGTGTAAACTGTGTTCCCTTTCACAAGCTTGAAGGGTCTCGACCCCTTTCAGTTGACTGTTCCGTGCCACATGTTGGGGTACCACACCATCTTATCCAAATTGCTGACACTCGGGAACTCTCATAAATCTCACCGACATACGCAGAACCAACCTGCGAGAGTCACTTGGATGTTTTCGTACCACCAAAGACACAAGACACAGACCCTGAGGCTCGGGGGAGGGTGACAAGACAGCGCCCAGTCTGGGGAACTGCCCCGATGTTCACCTGCCACACTGCCTGCCCACTCTCCAGAGTCCCAGCCCACCTGCAACACAACCTCAAGTGTTATCCGAGGTGTCCCGGGTGCCCGTCCAGTCCCATTCAAAGTCATCGTGTTCTGTTGTGGTTTGTGGGGGTCACCTTTTTCTGTCTGACAGCGCCGAAGTCGCTTCGTCTCTGTTTTCTCGTCACGTTGGTTCACTGAGAGAGTGGCATTGGCCACCAGTGTGGTAGTGAATGCTCCCATCTCCCACTCGAGTAATGGGGAGGAAAAAAGGTGCTTCTTTTGCCCTACTGGCTGGCTCCCTCTCGTCAGAAAAAAAAAACTAAAATCATGGTCAGATGTGCATGTGCTGCGACGCTCCTCCCACACATTCCATTTGAACCAGCCAAGACGCCGAAGCTAAATTGAGGAAACCATCTTATTCGCGAAACGCTCAATCTGCCATCACACACCATATCAACGATTGGAGCTTGGTACGTCTACCAGACGGCTAGCATACAAGCAATCTAAACCATTGTCTTGTATTGTACACTGCCGCAGCAAGCAGCAGCAAGCACCATGTGAAATCAGGGTCCTTCCATCCCTCCATGCTTCGTCGACAGCACGGCTAGGGAAGAAGATCATCCTCGTGCCAGGGTCCAACTGGTCGAAGCTGGTCGCACGCAAGCCCCGCGATGTGCGATCTACACTTGGGCACAACGAGGGGAAGATGAAACGAAACCCCGATGACCCCGCATTCCCACACGCAGTTTCTACACGCAATCTACACACCCACGACACCTCTTCCATAGCGTGGGGTTGGTGGTTGGTGGTTCCGGCGCATGCATGGAAACGGCAATCCGGAGGAGAAGCGCGCGTGGCATGTGTCTTTGCCATTTCGCTCCTGATACAACCGTGCCACTAGTAGCATGTCAACACCACTGATCTGATTCAACCCAGAGTAGCAAGTGTGCTGTTCTCCAGTTGACGATGAAAGCGTGGCTAGTCAATAACAAGACAATCGCAAGACATTCAACAGCGTCGCAGCAGGATTTCTGATTGCGAGTTGACGTGTTGCAGAAAGTGGAGAATGACGACGATGCACCTGGTTTGTGTGGAGGCAGAGCAATGTCGCCGAGTAAGGGAACATGTCGGGCGCGCGGTGGACAGGTTTTCTTGTGCCGCCTTAAGAATTTCCTGTTAGGACCGCTGGCACAAGAAAACCTGTCCACCGCGTGTGTCGGGTTAGGCAGCTCCTCACTCTCACCTCCTCCCAAAACAACCCGTAAGTAGATGCCTATGGTCGATCAACGTACGATAAAGTGTGTATGGCATCACGATAATGGATACTTCCAAGAAAAGATCCATATTTGACAACGGCAAACCGGCATATGGATAATGAATCGCGGTGGGGCCTCAGAGCTCTCCCACATCGGCCCTCCTCCCGAGCCCAGTCCGTCCATCAAAACAATGATATCATTCGTCGGCAAAGCCCGAGACAGGCGCCGGCATCGTGCCTCGGGCTATGTTTTTTTTCCTTTCTGAGGAAAACAAAACGCTGGCCCCCCCCCCCTATTTTCCTTGAACCCTGGGCCGCCGTTTTGCTTAGTTTCGTTTTGATTTTTGTTCAGTCCCCCAACCCGCCGAGTTCCTGGTGGACGGCCAGTTTCTTTGTCGAAGAAACTAATGGAACTAAATAAAACAAAAGAAGACCAAAGAGACCAACAGCCCAGTCATGGGAACAATAAGATAGGCGCTTGGTCAAACCTGAGGTATAGATTGGGTGATATCGGCGGCCCCAGAGTTGGGCTGCAAAAGTACTGGGCACGTGTGAGGAGTGATTTGTGGGTGATGCCCCTGGTAGACTGTCAGATGTCAAGAATTCAAGCCATGGCTGGCATCAACAAGGACGAAGAACAAAGAGTTTTGGGACTTGGAATCCAGCTAGGCGGTCTCTGATCCGGGGCCGCCACCCGACCTGAGTACCGTACCAACCTGGGAGAGCAACCGGGAAGAAGAGAAAGAAATGTCTCATCGTCGCAACTCCGGGTAGCAGCTGACGTACCACATGGCATTTCTTTAGCTTTCCGGTTTCTGAAATCGTCAACACCCTTTCTTCAGCAAGGTGAGGGCGTCGTACAGAGCACACTTGCACACCCGATTTCTGCAGTGTCGGGTCAACATTGCAACAAAGGCCCGCAGGACCAATGACGACAGCCCAGAAAATCCGATCAGGCGGTGGCTTGAACCCTTAGCCTGGCGGGCTTGGCTTAACTGGACCCATTCCTCTTAAGCCTTTGTGCACCACCACCACAACAGAGCCTTTCCATGTCATGACTGCGGGTACAATCCGATGATGGATCTTCCTCATCGACGGTGCTGAGGCAATAAAATAGGCTGGAAAAAAGAGCAGGAAGCCACTTGGGCATTCCGTGGCGTTGTGGTTCAATCAGACGAGTTCTGAATCGCGCGCCAGAAAACGGGCGGCGAGTTGCTGCGATTCGGTAAAAGTATTTGCCAGGACTGGGTTTTCTTCCAGAGTATGCAGCTGTGTCGTAGGAGCGACTTCAAAGACACAAGGCGCTGCTGTCGCATCTGCGACTGCGGCATGTCCGGTGGAAAGTCTTGGGAATTTCTCAGATCCCATCCCGCTTCGCTCCATGCGCGCTCGAAGGTTCTGAAAAGCTACTGGAAAAAGAGACTTAAGATGGTTGCGCTGCATCGAAACCCTCATCCGTCAGCGGCTTGCTTTGCTGCTGTGCACTGAGGGATATAAAATGTCTGGTCTGATTCTGCAAAGCATCATGGAAAGCGATGGCTATGCGAGGTCTCGGGGATCTATGTATATGCAGAGCAGTTTCTTCGGTGATGCGAGGGTAGAACACGGGAAGGGCATTATTGGTGGAAAAGGTAGCCACATAGAACCCTAACCCGCCTGACAACGTAAAATGAAGAAAGCTTCCCACGGCGAATCTTTATTCCCCCACCGAACCGGACCATCCCGGTTCTATCCAGTCAATCGCCGGATTTTGGGCAAAGCTGGAGATTTGGCGAGGCGAGACGACCACCTAGGAGGACCACCAATTGAGCTCGACGCCGTCACCATGAACTCCCTTCGTTTTGCTCGTGCCGCCGTCCGGGCTGCCCCCCGCGCTCTCCGCGCTCCCCGCGCTCCCGTCCAGCGCAGAGGCTATGCCGAGGCCGTCAGCGACAAGGCATGTTCCCCGCCTGCATCCGCAATATCACTCGCTCGCGCATTGAAGCCATCACCACTAACACCATCCTGATATATTACAGATCAAGCTTAGCTTGTCGCTTCCCCACCAGGTACGGCTTTCACTTATATCACCCAGACAGTCGAGCGCCGCGGGATGTGGAGGATCAATTGGGATTATATCAGGGTGGACGAAATCACGCAGGCCTGCAAGCTGTCGTTGTTGGAGGAGGGGTTGCTGATATGTTTCTTTTTTTGCCGTCCACAGTCCGTCTACAAGTCCCAGGATGTGATCCAGGTCAACCTCCCCGCCGAGTCGGGTGAGATGGGTGTCCTCGCCGGCCACGTTCCCTCCATCGAGCAGCTCGCGCCCGGTTTCGTTGAGGTCATCGAGGAGTCCGGCCCCAAGCAGTTCTTCCGTACGTACATTTCCTATCTCGACCTACATCTTCTTCAGAGGTGGATAGTGGACTCACTGGATTGCACAACGTGTCTACAGTTTCCGGTGGCTTTGCCGTTGTCCAGCCCAACTCGGTTCTCAGCATCAACGCCGTTGAGGGTTTCCCCATCGAGGACTTCAGCCCCGAGGCTGTCCGTGCCCAGCTTGCTGAGGCCCAGAAGGTTGCCAACGGCAACGGCAGCGAGCAGGATATCGCTGAGGCCAAGATTGAGATCTCGGTAGGTCATTGCCATCAAGAAAGTCGGGCCTTGGGAACTCTATGTATGCTAACGGAATACTTTCAGGTTCTCGAGGCTCTCCAGGCCAAGCTCAAGTAAAAGTACAACCTCCTGCGTTAGATCCTTCATGTAGTATACCTCAAGATTCCCTTTTTTCACAAACAAAAAAGACGTGCATTTCAGGGTACCCTGCCTTCAGTTTTGATGAATGGAACGAAAGCTTCTCAATTTCCGTACGCCTTTGGCCGATATCGTGACTGCCTCCATGTGGAATCGGCTCATGTTTGAATGGGGGTGGCTCCTGCAGGTTGAGCTTTGCATGGGAACATCGGACAGAGAACTGCCGGTGGGTTCAAGCAACGAGACTCGTTCTTTCGTATTTCTGTATATTCTTCAACTCCTTGATTCCGACAGACCTCAAATCAATATCCTTCTTCTTCTTCAACACTCCAAGGTTTCTTTTCCAGCCGGCAAACGGCATTGTTTAAACAATATCATTCTATTATCGACACACTTTCCAGACTGCGAAAAAAGCTATTCTTTTAGCATGCCGTTGGGGACTTGAAGCTCTTACGCTTGATGATCAAAGTTTCAACCGGCGAGCCTACAACAACATCAAACAGTTCAACCGAATCTTTCAGGATCGCAAGTCCTCCAGCAGCTGGGGCGGATCTGTCAGATTCGTCAGACGTGCCCAGAGGAACTGTCGAGGGCCATCTTAACCAGCTTGGCAAACGAGGTGTATCAAGGTCTGATCCTCAATTGCAACAGTCTCTGGCACCGAGATCGAGAACTGGTAAGTGTTCTTCTACTGTAGTATACTTCTTGTCTTCTGACAAGAGGCAATGATAATCAGTTCGGCTAGGGACAAAATTACCCAAAGAAGCGTGCTTCGTCCGGCCGGCTACTGATAGCACCTCGATCGAGACCCGATCTCCACCGTCCACCAGCCAATCTCTCAGCTACCTCCATTCATATCAACAAGATTCTGTGCTCGTCCTAGAGCCCACGATCAATATGGCGAACCAAGTCACACCCTCAGCATCATCTTCCCGTCTACCCAGTAAGCTCCGTTCCCACGAACTGTCATCTTTCATCACAGGCACCACTGGTACACAGTCCTCAATAACCACTACACCGACGGGTCGTCGTTTGGCAGCAAGACAGCTCTTCGAGCAGTATGGTATCTCTCGCCCTTCGGGTTAGTTATCTGATGATGAAGAGAGCCTTTACCACGTTGACATGAACGGAGAGCCGCACAGCGTTGGCGTGGGAAGAAGGAGGAAGAGGGTGTGCCACGTGTGTGGAGACCAGGTTGTACTGCAGAGTTATTGTACGACTTGCGGGCACCCAATGTGTGGGCGATGCAGGAGGGCTGAACGCGGTGGTAACCAAGGCGGGAGTGTTGGGAATGGCCAACCTGCTCAAGTCGGGATACGGGCCTCTGTGGGAACTGGCGGGGAAGCAACGGCAGGAAGAGGTGCCAGACAGATATTTACGGGTCCAGGGGGTGAGGCTGAGATGACGAGTGTCAGTGCAGCAATTGCTACTGGGTCACCTACTACTGTTATTGGAAGCTCGTTAGGTAAGGGGGAAATATCTCTGGAGAGTATGGTAGAGAACAGCAGGGAGGAGGTACAGGAGGAAACAAACTCAAAGCCTGCAGGAGGAGAGTTGGCGAATGTTGGGAAGAAAGATTCAGTGGTAAGTCTATCGAGCCGTTCATTTACAGTGAACAGTTACTGACTATAAACAATGTTATAGAAGCAAAACCCCTTCATCATCGCAGATCAAGCTGCCAAAGCTAAGTCCCAGGTAACTACGATCCATGTAATTGCTACTCCGCCTTCGAAGCCACCCAAATATGATCTTACACCTGATATTCGTCATGTCAAACAGCATTCATCTTCTCCGTTCAGGGACCCCAGCACCAGCCAGCAAAACCCAGAAGTACTTTTGACTCCTTCGTCTTCTCAAGTCAGTCTACCTTCACCTACCACTACTGGATCGGAGACATCATCGGCTGCTCCTCGATCGCCTGCGCGCTCCTCCGTGGTCCCTTCTCCTGTTCAATCTCTCGTCAAGGATTCACAGACATCGCCAGTCAAGAGCCCACAAACCCCACCCGTTCTGAGAAGATTCGAGGCAGTTGCTCAGAAGAGCGGGCAAAATTTCTCTCAGGCACAACGGGGTCCCACAGTTGATGTGGAATCTTGCCCTGCATCGCGTGGTGATAGAGGCGTGGTCCCAAGAGTGAGAGTGACCAGTCCGCCTGCTTGGTTGAAGGGAGCTGGTGTTTTTACTCCCATCAGACAACAGCCAACTGTGAGGAGAAGATGGAGCTGGGAGGAAAAGGGGGAAAACAATGGGATTGATACCGGGCTTGAAGGTGGAAATACAAAGGGGATTGGGCTAGGCGCTGGAGATGAGGGAAATGGAAGGGAGTCTTTGTGCAAATCGTCAATGGCGACTGTCTTGGAGGTGAGAGATGCGAAAAGGGTCAATGAGGAATCTGGCGAGTCGCAGAGATCTCCCAGGGATGGTACGTCACCTGTTACTGCGAAGGGAGAATCTGGTGCTGGTGGCATTCCCAGGCTGAATGCTCAAAATATTGCCCGGGTTCATCAGAGTCAAACTCAACAACAAATGTCGCCAACATGGAGCCATATCGCTCCCGAGTTTTGGAAGCTGCCACCTTCTACCCAACCTGTGCAAGAGGCTGCTCAGCTGAGAGATACTCGGGATTTGCATCCAAAGATGAGTAGCCGAGGCAGTGAGATGGCTGTTACTACTACGACTACTGCTACTGGTACAAAGGGGGAAAGTGTGATTTCCGAGGAGTTTACTGTGCAGGATGCTGTAGAGGAGGATGATGAGGACGAAGAAGATGATGTAGGGCTTCAGGGGCTAACGATTGTATTACATTTGAAGGGGAGGGATGATTTGGTTATAAGTACGGATTTCACTAACGCTGTTGGGTCTAGAGGGTTGGCGGGTGGACTGAGAATGAATACCGGGGCTGGTGGTGTGAGAAGTAGGTTTGTTGCCGGTGGTGGCGGTGGTCGACACGGAAGTTTTGTTGAGCACGGCGATGAACTTGAGAATGAGTAAAATGCCCGTAACAGAAGGAGGAGGATGAAAAATTTTTTTTTTTAAAAAAAAAATTTACATTCAAGCAGAACCCGTTTGTTCTTTTGTTTTGTTTAGTTGTTCAAGTGTTAGAGTTGTATTAGTTGGAAGTATGGCGTTAGGGAATGGTGTTTTGAAGGAGGCAACAGACCAATATTCTTCTTTTCAGACGGGTAGAGACCAGGCTTCTACTTTCTCTAATGATAGTGAATGTGTGTCCTTCTTCCATCTCCAGCTTTCTCTTCCACCCACAGCAAGTCACCCCTTCACTGGCCGCCCAGAATAATCGCAACACCACAAAGCTCCAGTCCCTTCCAAGTTATCTCCATCAAGCAACAACCGTCAACAATGACCACAAAACCCACCACAACCAAAGAGGTGATCTTCTTCAGCCACTTCCCACACCCGCGCCTATCATCCAGCCAACCTTTTATCCACCGTTCCCTGCCATTCATAGTGGTGAACTAACCGGTCAGTTCGAGCCTGACTGGGACCAATTTTTAATTTCGTTTGAGTGGTAACTTTCTTTTTCTTTTATCATGTATGGTCTCGAATCAATACTTATTTACATAGAAACTCAAAGTCATAAACAAATAGCTCTTCCAGTTTCGCAACTTTCTTTCCTATTTTCATTTTCATAGACCTGTTCAAGCTCCCACGTTCTGGCCACGCACGCCCTTATACCCTTTTTTTCCATCCCTTTTTTTCACCCCCAACCTCACTCACAGCATAACTCCCAGCCCAACAACACCCAACCCAACCCATAATATCATCATCAACCCCCCGCAGTTTTTGTTAGTAGTAGAAGAAGAACTACTGCTAGGCGTCGGTCTTCCCGGCCCCTCACCAACTAACAACTCGGCCCCGGCAGTTATCGTGACTGGGGCGTATCCGAACCTGTCGCCCAAAGTCCAGTTGTAGCTGTACGTTGAGAAGGTGCCGTTCCAGAGGGCGTCGCGGGTGTACCATGCCGTTCCTAGGTACGTCATGTTGCAGGATGCTTGGGCTGTGCCATTTAGAGCGCAGCGGTTTATTCTTTTTTTCCAGATTTGAAGAGATAAACATTAGACATGAAGTGCAACAAGGAATTGATGTAAAAGGGGGGCAAGTTTTGAAGTAAGTTAAAAACGTACATGGAATGATCAGGTCCATATCTGGTCCCGGTGAACTGGAAAGTATTTGGTCCCTGGGTTATGGTCGTTGGATGTCCTGTCAAATTGAATTTGCCGCGGTGAGGACCACCACTACCACCACCACCACCTAGATGATGAGTCCGGGAAAGTCCAGTGTATGGAGCCGGGGTAATGGTTGTCGTTGGCGCATCTGTGATTGTGTCTGAATCTGAATCTAAATCCGAGGAAGAAGTATAGAATGGACGACGGGTCCGTTCGGAACGGGTGCTGGTTATGACAAAGGTTGTGAGGTTGGAGACTGTGTCCACTGCCAGGACTGAGCCTGAGACTTTTGGCGTGTAAGTGTAGGGGTGTCCTTCCTCTTGGACTCTTTCGTTGATGAAGAATATTTGGACGACGCTGGTTATCGTTGTTGTTGATGATGATGGAGCGGTTGAAGTGGTGTTTTGGGCGAGGGTGAAGGGGAGGAGAAAGAGGACGAGGGAGAGGACGAGCCGGAGAGGGTTTGAAGAAGTCATCTTGATCAAGAATATTATTCGTTGACGCCTAAACAAGTAGTTTTTAAAGAGTAGGAGAGTTGCCTTTTATTTAGTCATTCTTTTCTCCCTTCACTATGAGAGGTAGCTTGAAGCGAACGAACAAAAATAACGTATTAACGAACGACTACTCCAAATCCCATCCCAAGTCAAAAGAAGCAAAAGCCCAGAACAAGAATGACGCGGCCATGGTCGTATATACATAGACACAAAGAAAACTCTGATCATGGTCTTCCCGTCTGTCGATGTCCCTCCACACTTTCGGCATCAAGACGGAATATGGAGGCTATTTAGCCGCCGCGAGAACAGCAAAATTCGACGATTTGCTGGAATCATCCGTTCAGGACCCGATTGCGTACGTCTTTTATATATCACGGCATAGTGAAGGATTTAAGATGGAAACTATGTTTCCGTCGCTTGTTGAGCCGTTCCGTTCCCCGCATTGAGATATTCGGGACTCCCGGGGGGGGCATCATGTAACCATTTATGCCGCTGTTTAAGAGATCTACGAAGCGGGATTACGCGGCTTGTTGGTTTCTAGATTCCCGGGTCGAAACAAGAAACGCATAATGATATTTCACGTGTGAGAAGACAGTCCGTTTCTTATCCAGGCCGGATACATCGCCGGCGAGGATCCACTTCCCCGGTTTCTACGGAGAGTAACTTCCCGGCATTTACCGGTAGATGGTTGGATGTTGATGTCTTCAACCTTTACCTCGCACAATCCACCTGACTTTTCCGATCCACAACCCACACGCATCGAAAAGTTTCTATCAATAACTCTCCCAAAAAACCAAACTAAATCAAGGCAACCGATTTGCCTACAGTTTAGTCTTCGGCCACGAAGCAACCAAACTATAAAGCATGAATGCCCAACCCCCCCTCGAACTTGAGCCTCAAATTGTAAACACTCTCAAAGTCCCCGTGTAACCATCCCCAATCGGTATCTCGCCACATGCAGTCATCATCAAAGCCTACACTACCTACCTACATGATAGAACACTTCACACGGGATACATCTCCCCTCATCGAAGTGACTCACTGCTCCGCGAGTCCCTGATTCCCATCACATCCTGCCTACCGTCACTAACCAATCAGCGAAACAAGGCAACGGAGGTTACACAAGACCCATGCATTTTTTTTTTTAACTCTATGCACAAGAGTCAGTCTGTTCGATGCACAACAGCGGAGTGCATTAATTGAAAAGTTATTCAGCCACACTTGTGTTCAGTTCATAAAAATCAACGCTCTCATAATAGAGCACTCACACCGCAGGACGCAGCGCAAAACACAGTATACAGGACACAGTATGTATGTACAGCGGCGGCGGTGAATGTTGCGCTGAAGGGGAAAAAAAGACCCCTGACCCCCCTGTCCCTGTGTTGTCCTTTCCTGCATTGCAACAGCGATCACTTCCCGTCCCGGTGGGTGTGTCCGCCAGCCAAGTGGAGCATTCGTAGTACGTAGGTTGTTTTTATTCCCAAGCGGGTGCCGCTCTGCATTGGATGGATGGATGGATGGATGGATGAATGGAATCCTTTCCGCTTGCTTGCTTTGTTCGGGGTTCTTGATGGATCCTGCCAAAATCCTGTGCCCCAGAGTTTAATTTCCAAGGTTGTGTTTTACTTGATGAATTTCATGTTTTCGAGTTCGAGTCCTAGACTGGTGCAGGGGTCCACTGGATCACTCGGATCTGCTCCAAGGACCAAGGCTGGCTGTTTCTGAGCGGTCCCCTGAAAAAAAAAGAAGGTTGTGTGGATCCCGTACACGGCACAAACAAACGAAATTAAGAGGTTGTATCACAAGAAAACGACCAGGAAGGGAGCACTGTCAGCAGCTTGTGTTATTTGTGCCGTACAATAATAAGAATTAATATTGCGGAGCGTGTTTATTATTATTATTATTATTATGAGGTTCAGCGGCGAAGTTGACAAGAAAAAAAAAATTCAACGACACTGGGAAAAGCAAACAGGAAATTAAATAAAAAAAATTCACAAAAAATATAACTTTCATGTTCTCATGTCGTTATGTAGAAAAAGACAAAAAAAGCTTCACATCTTTTACAGAGTAAAAAACGCGCCGCTTAAATGCCAAAAAAATACAATTAGAAGATTAAATACAATAAGGTGGTATCATTGTGCGTTATATGCAAGTTGTCAAATCCCACACGCTCCTTTCAAAAAAAAAAGGAGCCAGTCCCAAAAGTATCCAAGAACCGAATAAAACTCCCTTTGCCAAACCAATGCTTTTTAAAAAAAAAATCAGACCCGTGCAAAGACTGATTTAAGCAAGGAGAGCGAGAACACCGGCAGCAGCGGCGAGGGCGATGGAACCGCCCATGGTGGAAGCACCGCCGGTGACGATGGGGACCGAGGGCTTGGTGACGGAGGGGATGCTGCCGGAGGGGGTGTGGCCGGAAGGAGCAGGGCCGCCGGGACCGCCGGGACCACCGGGGCCGCCAGTGGGGCAGGGAACCTCGACGGTCTCGTAGATGACGGTGGGGATGACGGTGGTGATCGAGGTAGAGATGGTCTTGACGGAGTGGCCGGGGCAGACGGGGGCAACGGTGGTGAAGCCGCCGGTGGGGAGGACGACGGGGCCGGTGGGCTCGCCCTTGTGGGTGGTGGGGTAAGGGGGCTGGACCGCGGTGGAAGTGCCGTTGGTGTAGTGAGGAGGGACACCAGTGCCGGTGGGCACAACGGGGAAGACGGAGCTGGACACAACAGTGCTGTGGGCAGGGCAGTTGGTCACAGCGGCGGCGCAGGAGGTGACGGTGTAGTACTCGGTGGAGTAGAGGGTGGAAACCTCCTCAGCAAGGGCGGCGCCGGCAAGGGCAACGATGGCAGCAGTGAAACGCATGTTGACGGTGTTTTAATGTAATTAATCTTTAAAAGATAGAAAAAAGAATGAATGTAAAGCTAAAGCTTAAATTGAAGTTGGTTTGTTGTTTGAGTGTTGGTTTAAAGAATGGACGACCGAAGTCAAGAGAGCTGAGTAGGCTTGAGGCTTGTGAGTGAGCTGAGGAAGGAAAGAGAACGGAAACCAAGGCCGGCGGCCGGCCGTTGTTAAATATTCAGATGCCCTCGCATCGAGTGCACGGCGAGTAGCGTTTGAAAGAGAGACACAGCAGGGCGGGAAATTGCCTTCAGCGCCGGCTGCCCAATTCGGCGCACACTAATCCAGGGGCTCGGTGGAGGGCACATTCGAAGCAACATTACCATCCCCGTCGTGGCTGCAGACCCCAGTTGATAGTCGCCCATGTCCAGCGAGTCCAGCGGGTCCAGACCTGGTCGTCCGGCAGCACCAAGACAAGCCGTTGTGTCTATCCAGACAGGGTCGTCGAACCCTTGTCCCTCATTGGAAAACGAGCAAAATGCTGGGAGCGCTTAATGACCATTGCAGAGTGAAAACGGTATGAGTGTAACCCTCTGATTTGTCGTATCTTTGGATTGAATAATCTCGTCTCCCCGGGCTTATTCTGTCGTGTTGCATTGCCACCGACTTTTCCAATCCAAGAATGTTGCATTCGGTGCGAATGCTTTGAATCTTGGAAGTTGCGGTGGACATCCACCGCATCCCCTTCAACATGCATGGTATGATAGTGGATTCTTGGCCGACAGAAGCGGACCCGCCAGTTTTCTCTCTCCGCGTTTTTCATCAACGGCGCCAAACTGCCGCCATTTTAACACAGACGTGGCAGCTGTCACACAAGGTTTTAGGAAAATTCAATGAATGTCTTGTGGCACGCCGGCAGTTAGGGGGGAAAACTCTGATAACACACGGCCAGCTCGTGGGAAATGCCACGGAATCATCAGATTGTTACTTGAGTGCTTTCTTTTCTGGCATGTGCTCTTCCCTGGTCCCCTAGTCATTAGAGCACTAGTACTGTCTGAAATGCCAAAAGGGGGTTTGCTTGAAAAAGTCGGTGCGGGGGGGAGGGACAAATACGCTAATGCAGGAACCACTCAATCCCCTCCTCCCATTCGACAGCCATTCCTTGTCGACAAGAGCCAATCCGGGGGGTCTGTTCGAAACGCAAGCGAGATCACATTCTCTGCGGTGCCGCCAGCACGACTTTAGCAACCAGAGATTGGAGATTGGAAATTTCGATCGAACTTGGGGGTTTGTTTCCCTGGCCACTCACACCCTTCTCCGCGTTTTTTTGTTGCCGAGAATGCTTAATCTCATCCCACAGTGCGCTGCAGATCTCTTGGGAGCGGGAAAATCCCATGCATCGACCTTTTGCTTTCTTCTTGCACCCTTCAGATGGCCCACCAGAGAAGGCTTTTTTTTTTTGTGCTCAAAATGACGTGAGCCGTCTTGTTGGTTTCAAAGAGGAAGATCACAGATCATCACTATTTTAAATACAAGATTTTTCAGAGGTTCCATGGTAGGTCTGGGGACAGGACCCGCAAGGTTTGCGTGGTATGCCCGCAGACGGTCCTTCCTGATTTGATCCTCTTCCCAGGTCGACTTCCGAGGTCGTTTCGTTTTCTCTTGAATCTTCAAATGGTCGTTCCTCCGTTGTGTTCATCTCGGTATCTGCGACTAGGGTCCTTGCTAAACAAGATTCTCACCGCCAAGTTCAAACTCGTAACAACTCAATAGTATCTCTCCATCCACAAAGGGAGCCGGTGAATGGTCGTCAAGGTTGAAATTGGTGGGGCGTCGTCAATGCCGGCAGCCATATTCTCCACCAAGAAGTTCAAGGTCATCCTTCCAAATCTCATTTCCGCTCCAATGGTGGTTTATCACCGGGCGTCTTCCGCAGATCTTATCAGTCATGGAAGTCTCCGCTTCTCGTACTTGCAGTCTCCAAGGCTCCTTTGCTGCGTTCACACGACAACAACTCTTCCTCCTCCAACTGCATCTTTATCACGGACACAGTACGCCATGATCTTGACAACGCCACACCTGCCCTCGCCCCTGGACTACCGGGCATGGCCAGTCATCTGCAAACAAAACAGAGCTCCCAGGTTTCGGAGGGCTTCAGAGCAGCAGTCCTCAAATCTGAATGAGAACGATATTTCTTACTGGACGTCGTTATTCACAGCTCCAGGCTACTCAGTTGCCACCCAGGACCTCCCCAAAGCGACCTGCTCACTCATCTCGCCCATCCGACATGGCCAGTAGTTTCTTGGATCCAAGGGAAGACTTGATACCCTTCAGTCAGACCATCCTTGGTCAGTTCTCACTTGGAAGCCACTCATACGGACTGCCGCGATGGACTCTGGACTTCTCTTTTCGTCAGCAAAGGTGCCAGTGCACCTTGCCATACGGGCTCATATTCTCTTCTTACTCATGAATCTTCAGGCCTGTCCAGCTGAATCGAACGACGCCTTGGAAATCATCCGTGCAGCGCTCTGCAGACTGTGACGGCATGACTAACATCATCTTTACGAGGATATTGACATGAAAGCAGGACTCAACTATGCGTGTTTCGGCTGACCCCCCTTTTCGACATTGGGCATGAAGCCCCGTGGTATGGTTCAACAATTCGACGATTGTGGCTGCGGTTCCAAGACTAAGCAATTCTGTTGATCAGAAACTTGGGAGGTTGGAGACCAAGTTTTGCTGCCCAGCATTTCGACACCACGGCGATTCGATGATTAACGAATATGGGGGCCAGGATCACGAGCAATTCAACAATTCAGTATTCGATGCCGCCTCGGAAGAAACCAAGGGGTATCCGGAGAAAAAGTTGAGAATCTCACTCTCAAAGAATGTGGCTGATTGCCGGAGTGGCGTTTTGGGATTAGGGGGATTGTTGCCGTCAAAGCACTCCGGGGTCGGGAGCCCGTCTCGTCTCTGGGCTCGGGTTGGTCCGACAGATGCGGCTCGGCGGAACAAACAACAGAAAGGGCTCATTCGGCCGGGGATCAAGTGCTACCAGTTGCAGGGACCATGCGCCATTTCCGGGAAGGTGCATTGTAAGGCAGTTCGGCGGGCTGAAATTTCAACGTACGGTTCTTCGAACGGGCCAGTCAAAGGGCTGGATCTTGGACCGCACGCGGGGTGAAAATGGGTCTCGTCCTTACACAGCCTCGGCCTTATGAGTTGGCCGGTTAGGATGCGGCCACCGCGGTTTTACGACTGCCAAGTTACCACTCGCTTCCAAGCCGGATGAATTCACGTGTTCCTCACCGATAGCAAAACGATCAGACTTGGACTTTACGAAATCCACGGCGGCAGCCCACATCAGCGTCGGTTTCTAGAGAAGAAAATCTCGATCAAGAAGGACGTTGGGGGCTGTTATGGCAGGACTTTGCAGAATCCCTGCTTCGCTATCGGTCCTGACTGGTTCGAGCGGCGGCCCACATTGGTATGACGACCACGCCGTTGAAGTACCGTTCTTGAGCGGCAGCCCGCCTTGTCTTGGCTCTCGACAGGGATTGGTCAGATCGCGTGGATTGAGGACATGGTGGTCCGTGCCCACCACCGAGGCCTCATTGGGGGCCGAAATGGTCGAATCACGAAGCTTGAAGGAAAGCGGTCCTCGCCTAGTGTAGGAAAGGATGGAAGGAAACCCGGAGCCCTACGGAACGAACTGTGGGACCCCAGTGAGTGAGTCCTGCGCGGGGACTGGAACAGGACTGGCTCGGCTGGATTGACATGAGAAGGCAGAGAAAAAGGCGACTGCGCATTTTCTGCCCAACTGCATGCACAGTACTAGGTGGGAGCTCTCTAGGCTAACACCACCACTGCTAGGCAACATCGTCCAAAGATGGTGGCCGCCCTTCTTAAAAATCCGCAAGGGCGTCGGGGGACTGTTATCCATGGCAGTTTTTTACCCTGTCACTGGACCAAGGACAGATGCACCTTTTTGGACATCTGTCGTTCGTTGAAGTGCGGCTGCATGCATAGCAACTAGAGATCGTCACCCAAGTCCCCAGTTGTTGGTTCCAACACTACATGCAATTAGTGGCATCCCGCATCTCAACGAGGCTGTGGCTGTCCTCACAATTCCGCAACTCGACCGCTTCCCTGCAGTCTAGATTATTCTTTTCTTCATGATTTCCGTCATTGGTGCCCTCACTTGCCGTTGAGGTCATGTCATCTTTTCAGCTAGAGTTCACTTGCATCCATCTATAAAGGCCTGAGGCGGCCTGCTCCCCCAGGATAGGACAAGACCCCCATCCTACACCCACACACCCAAATCCCTATAAGGCTGCTGGCTGCCTGCATGTACCGTTTTAAGTGCGCGGACCACGTACCTAGCCGACTTACACACCCGCATACGCCTCACTCACACCCATCCTCCCACCCACACTTCGCCGCACCAGACCTACCCCCGTCCTCCCCCTCCCCCGCATTGGGAGTCATCCTTCCTCAGGTGCCTTATAAACAAGATTTCCTCCTCTCCACTGATCACCCACGAGTTACTCGTACAACAAACTTTCTTCTTGGAACTGGTGAGTGTGTTTATGTGTCTGGACTATTCTTGCCTGGGCTAGCAGTTAACGCTCCTGACCCAGGTGTGTCTACAAACACAATTTTTGTACCTGCCTCGAACTGTTCTACGACTGTCCATCTGATCACCGAGTCCATGGCTTCCAACATGGAAGCGAGCGCGGCACCAGCTGCGTCTCATGTCTGCTCTCATTGCAAGAAGGCATTCGCTCGCCTCTGTGATCTGAACAAGCATGCCAAATCACACAGCCGTCCGTACAAGTGTCAAGTTGTCTCCTGCAAATATCACGAACACGGCTGGCCCACGGCAAAGGAGCTGGAACGACACATCAATGACAAGCACTCGCTCTCACCAAAAACCTTTGCCTGCCTGTACCAACCGTGCGCCTATCGATCCAAGAGAGAATCCAACTGCAAGCAACACATGGAGAAGGCGCATAAGTGGAATTACGTCCGAAGCAAATCCAATGGCAAACGGTTACCGGGCCAATCTCCTGACTTCGCCGGTTACAATCTCACACCCGAGGACATCTCCATCGCAGACCGGAGTCCTTCCGGTTCTTCCATCTCGCCACAGCCTTTCCTCGGGCCCCAGCCCGGCATGGACTTCGTTCTCTTTGATGACCAAATCGATGCATACGGAGAAGACGACGACGACAACTACACCTACCAAAACTCAGCCCCCGATACTTACCTACCTTGGACTTCGCCTACGACCCGGGTCAGGAAAGCCGAGAGCTTCATCCAGGAGTTTACCCAAACTTACAACGGCGCCCTCGCAGTCAAGCCTGCTGGAGGCAACTTTCAGAATGACGCTCTATTAGACCCCAGACTGGCTTACCATTCACCGCTCAGCATACAAACCTACCAATCTGGCGATGACAGCAGTGTGATTGGGGAGACCGCGATCAAGATGGAATCACCAATAACGCCAATGAAGTCATATTCCCCGGTAAAACGAAAATATGAACCAATGGACGGGTCATCACAAGATTCCAAGACACCAGGTGCTTCCGCTTACGGCAGTGCTGTTCCCCGCCAGGCATCTTTGGCAACTAGAGGTCCATCAAAAACACCTTCACATCGTCGAGAAAGTTTCGGCGAAGACAGCCGTCGACCAGACAAGAAGCCAAGGTTAGATCCCATCGAGAACTTTACCGACACCAGCATGCCGGACATTTTCCGGTATGCCCATCCACAAATCTAGTAGGTACAAGTTTCTCGCGTCTTGATGAAGAAGTTTGCGGTTGCTAACGGCTGCAATTGAAAAGTGATAGGGACCAGAAGGAAACGTTTTCTCCGTGCCACACCCTACACCGAGACATTTCGACTCTGGTGTGAGTATCCCAAGCCCCAGGTGCAGTTTCTCAGCTGAGGCTGACACCGAATCTAGACGACACCTGAGCAGACCCGCCCACAAGTTCAACGTCTCTGATCGATACATCTCGTCTTTCGATCAAGAGGAAGGTTTTCAGCACCCTAGAGTCGGTGTTTGCCGATGGTGCTGGAAGACATTTCCCGACCGGCCGTCGTTCGATGCTCACGTTTCTCGTCCGTGCGAAAAAGTCTCGAAAGGGAAGAGAGAGAAATGGAGGGTTTTGTTAGAAAGCTTCACGCCACTTGTCAGCTCAACCGGCGATATGGTCTCACGGGAGGGCTCAGAATTGGTTCAAGAAAGCGAAGAGGAGGGTTGGAAACAATTATCTCAGGGCCTAGACAACTCGCTGGACATGGAGGATGGCCAAGCGTGCAGATCACCGCCAACTTCAGTTCCATCGCCAACCCTTCTCTATCCGGCAGCGACTCCTGGGGCCGTGGCGTTTGTGCCAATGAACGAGCATCGCAGACTTCAGAAAGAGC
The DNA here is from genome assembly GCA_033725935.1 of Cladorrhinum sp. PSN259. NCBI lineage: Eukaryota > Fungi > Ascomycota > Sordariomycetes > Sordariales > Podosporaceae > Cladorrhinum > Cladorrhinum sp. PSN259. Next base: position 376,125 of record MU867089.1, on the reverse strand, counting down.
ACGAAGTACTCCGGGAGCAGCACCAGCTTCTTGGACAGGTTACCAAAGTTCTCGTTGCTCAGAAACTCGCCGAGGAGACCAGTACCAGAAAGCAACCACTGGATCCGCGAACGAGCATGTTATTGGCCGCCATTTCCGCCAGTGCCACTTCTTCTACTTCCAAGAACCACCAGCAGGGAGATTCAGTCTCTACCTTGACCCACGGCAGCTCCAGCAACTCTGACCAAGACAATCTCGTCCAGCACATGGACTCACAGCCTACGGATCATGTGGACATTCAGGGGCTGATGGAGGAGGTTGATGAGGAGCATAAAACCCTGTCGAGGCAGAATTCTGGGATAAGCACCACGTCCAAGTCTACGGTTCATCATGTGAGGACTAGCCCGCCGCCATTTTCTACTGGCAAAACAGCCTGCATCTCTCATCCTGATTCGGGATATGGCACTGAGCATAACGTTGCTCAGCAGAAGTCGGCGGCGCCACCACTAGAGGAAGGGCAGTTCTTTGGTACTGCTATGGTTGATGAGGGCTTTAGTTCGATGATGAAGGATGAACATACGTTTATGATGAATGAAGGCATGGAACAAGAATCTCAAGGGACCGGGGTTGCTTATGATGGTGGGTTTGACCTCATGATTAATGATGAGCATGGGTTTAATTTTCGGGGAGAGGCTGCGGGGTTGTTGGAGGATTTCTCGGATACTTTTGAGTTTGGCTTGACGAACTAAAGAAATGATTTTTTCCCCTCTTTCCTTTCTTTACGATATGGGCTTTTCCCACCTCTTGGATTTACGGGCGACTTGGTTTCCCAGCGGCTTTTCTTTCTCACTCTCATCTCAATTTCCTATGAGCGGTTTCATAGCGGTTTCTCCTTGGGAAGTTATCTGGCTTGGTCGGATCGGTTGGATAGGGCTTGCTGGCCCGACAGGCTACCACTCAATTTCCTAAATGGTTAAAACATCTCACTTCACTTCGAATTTTTTTTATGGACAGATATATTGGGAGGATGGATACTTTTTCTGTCATACACGAGCAGGCTCGAGCTTTTTCCTTTTTGGTTTCCTAGGCTTCTCCCTCCGACCTCGTTTCGGTTCGGGCTTCTCTGGGTTGGTTCTTGTCTGAATCTCAAAAGTTAATACAACACTTACAACAAACTACAAACACGATGTTTTATGATGATTTAGACTATTTGGCTGTTTTCCCTTTAGCCTTTTTATCCACTTATAACTATTACCGTTTTCTGGAGGCACACGCCACTCTCAGTTTTAGCTGATACGGAGGAAGGAATTATGAATGAAATCAAGTTGAGACAAACACCCCCATTCCCACACACACGCACACACACACACACACACACACACACACACATTCTCACCTTCCAGTAAGTAAATTAAGTGATGAAGCTCCTAAGATATTTTTTTCCTATCCAGGAAACAAAAATGAAAGAGAGGAAAACATCTAAAAATGTACCGTACCACCTTACATATCTACCGTTCTCACACACGCACTGTTTTACTTTACGTCCTTATAGACATCCTCATAGCCCTTACTTCTTACTCCCGTCTCCAATCAAACAAAGTTATATACAATTATAGCCACCATTTTTGAACCTTCTCACCTGCTAAGAAACAGATCCTACCAAAAAAAGAAAAGAAAAAAAAAAAAAGGAATGAAGGAAGGAAGGAAGAAAGAAAGAAAGAAAGAAAGAAAGAAAGAAAGAAAGAAAGAAAGAAAGAAAGAAAGAAAGAAAGAAAGAAAGAAAGATGGGAGCGACGACGGTTGATTAAATCAGATACACCTCCCGTACTCAGGTTGACATCCCAAAATGGCCAAACAGGCAATAGTATTTGAGCTGCACCTCCCCGAGGGCCCGCAGCAGGTTCCGAACCGAGATCCCGTGCAGGTTTGTCCAAAGTCGGGACCGCAGTCGCCGTCTGTGCTTACTTGGAGGCCGGTTTCTGTTGGTTTTGCTGAACTAGTAGTGGAGGTTGCTTGAGAGTGTCAGCACCAACAGATACTTGAAAATATAATGAGAGAGGTAGGTAGGGTTGATTTTATGACTTACAAGTAGGACGAACCGTACTCCTAGTGGTAGAAGTTCCAATCGTCGACCTGGTGTTTGTCGTCGAGGACGATGAAGACCGGATAGTAGATCTCGTGTTCACACTGGAGGAGGGCGGAATTGTAGACCTAGTGTTGATACTACTAGAAGTAGCCGTGACTCCGTCGCACTTGCCCCATTGCGACTGACATCCGTTGGAAACGTTGCAGTAGTCGTCTCCAACGCCGCAGTATCCAACGGAGGAGCAGCAAGTTCCGAACCTCGTCTGACCTAGGCAGGTGATTCCATTTCCGCAGGTGCCGTCGGTGGTAGTACCGGTTTTTGTAGGGGCTGCCGACACGCTGGTTCTCGTTGGGATGACAGAAGAAGAGGCAGAAGGTGGCTGTGACGGACCGGTCCTGTACCAGTTTGCTTGGGGATCACCGAGGCACTCTCCGACGGTAACGGCTTGATAGCCGTTGGAGTACAAAGAAGTCAGTACGTAGTCGGTGAGATTGTACACGACCTGCTGGTGAATATCGTGCTCGATCTGCAGGAAACTGTCCTCGGAGGGGTCGGAGCTCTTGATGGCCTTGTCCCAGATGTTTTTGCTGTTCTGAATCAGTTGGGGGGTTTCATTGAGGTAACCCGCTGTGTCGAGGTCGAAGTAGATCGCGTGGTAACCGAGATTAGAGAGAACTGTCTGGCAGGATGAAGGGCAGATGGAGTATGGGGGACGCATGTAGGTTGGGAAAAAGCCAAGGATTGAGTTGATAGCGATCTCGTTCCAGACCATTTGGTTCGTGAATTGCGTGTTTGTCAGTTGGGAGGCGTTTTCGTGGGACCAGGTGTGGGAGGCTACTTGATGGCCTTCTGCATGCATTCTCTGTTTTGCCATGTAAGAGACTTGTGTGTAGTGGAAGAGGTTGAAGGGGATGATTTTGTTTACCTTGATTACTGCAGGGTACGGGGTTTTGGGGTCGTTGATGTGCCCCTTTGCAATGTTGTTTCCAGTTATAAAAAAGGTCGCCTTCGCTCCGTAGCTCTGTCGCGGAAGTCAGTCACTTGCTTTAGACTCATGGGATTTGGACTGCTGACCTTCAGTTTATCCAGCAGGTCATTAGTGTAGAGATACGGTCCATCGTCAAAGGTGAGCGCAATATCTCCAGCGTTTTTGCAGTCATATATACCAGCTCCGCCGTAGGCAACCTTTCCATTCTTTGGGCGAGCAACCCCTGAAGTATCTGCGCCGCTGGGTTTCTGGTTCTGTTGCAGTTGTTAGTCAAGTTTCCGGATGCCGTGTTTTTGGAGAGAAAAGCTTACCCCGTCACAGCCTGAACCGTAGTTTATTTGGCAGTCGGGGGCGGTGCAGTATTCTTCGCCCTTTCCACACCAGCTGTTTTCTGTGGTCAGCTCATCTGTTCTGATCAGCTAGCATTTTGGAGGTGGACACATACCCTGCTGAAGAGCAGCAGTACCCTTCTGCGCAACTTCCGGAACCAGCACCACATTTTCCATTGGTGTTTTGTCTCTTGTCTAGGTTCCGTGTTTGCCTTTGCTGATGCGGACCGTATGATTTTGCAACAATAGCGTCGTGAGCAGCCGTCTTCCATCGTGCTCCTAGCTCAGAGAGAAACTTTCTTCCTCCCAAAAGTTTGGGGACGTGTTGACCACCGTGGTCGTCATGGGCAGTTGCCAGGCCCAAGGAGGCCGCAAGTATAGTAGTGGAGAGCCTCATTGTGAATATTTCGTCTATGCTGATGGGACAATTAAGTGAAGATCTCGAGGAGGGGAAGCCTGGAAAATAAGGGGTCTTTAGGACTTTTTCAACAAGAGCTGATCACAAGCTTCCAGGTAGCCCTCAAGGTGGCAACGGACCTTGCAGATGCACGCTGTAGGGTTACAGGCGAGAAGAATAGCTAGAATACTGATGGAAGGGTAGGCGGGTAATATAAATGAAGATTTGGATGGCACCTTGCCGGAAAACGCGGCCTGGCCAGTTAATGAAACCCTCTAGGTTGCGTCCTTTTATATTGCTTTCCATCGTTTTCAAAGATTGGTAAACATGGCTTAGAATATCTTTCAGAAACTTTCCTGGTAGGTTGAACCCTTCGGACCGTGTAACTGGGAAGAATACCCCAAGGGACAGCTGTCTTGCCACAGCGTTGAGAGGTCACCCAAGACACAATGTGATGGAAATAACGGTTGATATTGGATCAACGCAAGCTCAATATCAACACCTCCGCAGCCGGCACTGCGGATAGTAACATTCAGTTGCTAGTAGGAGGATAGATACCCGGAAGATGGTGAATAACAGTCAAAATACGGCTACTACGCCGATCTAGGTGGGGTTAATGAGACGTCGAATGTAAGTTCTTCCGGAAGCCTTGAGCCCGAATACACATTGAGAGGTGTCGTGATACACCATACAGTAGGAATATTGACTCGGTTCTGCAAACATGGCCAGGTCTAGCAGAATTTCCACGTTACAATGATCAGCCGCACGGTAACGGCCACGGCCACACGGCTGATGATGGGCTTGCCAGGTCGCTTGCCGGCAGATCTGGACAGCAACGGACGTCCTTGGTGTTTCTTGTGCTGAAAGCTTGTGGTGCTTGTCTTTTTCTTCGAGTGCAGGGCCCAGGCGATGACGCGGCAAAATACCAGAAATTTGGGGTCGACCGCTTGAGGCAGGAAAAAACCACAACATTGTATTTTGGCTGAAATCAAATCCCATGGTAGCGGTGGAGCTACGGAACTGACGGGTTGCAATTGAACTGTCGAGTTCCAGTTGATATGTGAAGAAGGGAAGAGGTTTGCTGGATCTTGGTTGAAAGGCCGTGGGTTACGCAGCTCAATCTAAAAGGTGCCATCATTTCTGCCCCGACCTGGAAACTTGAACTTCTCGCTTGCATTGGTTGCGGGGATAAGGATTCGGATCAAGGTTCGAAAATCAAAAGGTTTTTTGGCTGTCAAATGAGGAAGTAGCAGCCCTGCTATGCAACTAGAAACTCTAAAGGGTTGAACACTTTTTGCTTAGAACACACCATCTTCAGCCAACACCCCGCCATATTTAATTAGATCAAAAGCAAACTCCATGACGCCCTACTCCTTATTTACCGATTTCCCATCTTCGTCTTTTCGCCGTCTTGCCTCTAGCTTTCTCTCCACCAAAAAATACAGAACCATGCAGGAAGCAGCTTCGCGTTCCTGCAGACGGACAGGTTGCCATTAATATCTAATACAAAAAATGCTCCGACGACGCGAGTGTAACAATACCCCAGAAAAAATATAAAGCACTCGGAAGCAACCTTGCTTCGCATGTCGTGACACCAAACAAACCGTCGTCATCGCCGGTATGGTGATACCTGGTAACGTGCCATGCATCTATCCTCTTTCCGGTCGGGTTCGTGCTCCTTGCTGATCTTGCCGTGTAGCCGACAGCTTAGATGATGCTGCCCTTCTTGTTGTCTCCCTTGCAACGCTCTCTCTCCAGCTTCATGTCCATGATCAGGCTTATTTCTGGGCAGTAGTCGAAGATCTTCTTCCTCTGATCAGGGTCTTCCCACACGGCCGAGTTGATGCCGTTTCCGCCATCTCGGATATGATATCCCATCGCATTATCAAAGTAGACGTCCTCGACGGTAAACGCCTCTTCGACACCCTGCGCCGTTTTTGCGCCAGGAAGGACGTAAACCCGCTTTCCGAACCATTCATCCTCAGGGTCGCTGTTGTTTAGTCTGGCTTGGAAACTGAGCACTCGTCTGATGGCAGATGCCCGCCTAAGAGAAAGGCCCCCGTTGCCTGCGAAATGGTCATCCACTCTCCGTGGTGCACCCACAAAGTCCCACTGCAGCCATTCGTCGACGCTTCTCTCCGAGTTGGCGCACAAGATGCTGTCAGCCTCGTACTTTAGGATCCATTCAACACCGGGCATGAATTCGTCATAGAATCTGATGTCAGTCAAGGTGCGATAGACACCCTCCTTGCTATTGATATCCCACGGCTCGGGAAGCACCATCAGATCCAACTTCCCCGCAACTTGTTGGTGCCGAATCGCAGCTGCTTCTTCGACTCCGGCCACACTCTTCTCAGAGCCGATAAATAGGAACCGCCAGTCGGGCGGGACGACCGAGATCATGTACAGTATGTGTGGCACCAGATTTGGGATCGGTCTCGGCTCGATCAGGAGCGCCACCTTTGACGCATTGTATACATCGAGCGGGTTCTCATCGACCTCCCAGTCGACATTTATCGTTGGTATCTTTTGAAGTGCCTGATTCAACTGCGCGCTTAAATGGGCCTTGATGACCGGTTTGTAGTGCGGAAGGAGTGATGCAAACCACCACCTAGCAAGCGTCAGCAGCGATCGGCCACAGGCACTATCCTTCAACTTACGTTATTATCAGAGAAATCACTAAGAACACTTTAGCTTTCGTGATGGCAAAAGCGCTCGAGATCCCGCCAGGTGACGGGGAGGACGACCGTGACATTATGAGAGGCTTTCAATGTCAAGTCGCGCGTTTGAGAAAGCGGTCTTCTCTACTACGACTCGGTTTATCTGCAGAGGGGCGTTGACTCTTTGTGCAACATGATGGACGTGGGAAACTCTGGGGAATCGAATTGAAAAAGTTACGATCGCGTATTCTCTCCCATGACAAGCGCCACGGGTAGAAGATTCCAAAAGATATGATGGGCAGGAAAGACAATTGTTTCAGGTATCCAGGGCCGCCTCGCGAAGAATTCCAGATGGTAGACATGAAATGGGGAGCGCCATCTCAAAGTTCAGGGGGCACGTAAGCCTCGATAGCATGTGGGCAAAAGGTACTTGGGAGGTACCTCTGACGTTGCTAGGGGCTAAAAATGGACCAATACGACCACCATCTTTAGAGCTGAAAGTCCGAACCCTGAGACGCTGCCCACGGCAATTTGGCCCATTGCAAGAGGCTGCTGCTGCCTTGCGATGCTAGTTGCATTGCCACGTTTTGAAAGTTTTTCTCCATCACTCACAGTTTCTTCTGAAGCAAAGTGCTGCAACACAATGTCTCTGATGTTGTGTAAGTGACTAGTATCTTGGCATATGAGTGGCCTGTGTGTTTGACACTAAGATGAATTATTTCATTAGCTAGAGGAATTTGGGAGGACAAAGTGGCTGGCTGCTTGAAGACAATGGTTTCGTGTAAGACGCCCCCTAATCATCGTACTGCAGAAACCTCAGACAAGCCAAGAGGTAATACGAAAGAGCCGCAGCAAGGAGAAATGTGTTTCAGTCAGCAAAAGGTCGCAGAAGGATTTATCTACTACTGTGTGGACTTTGTGCTTACTTATGAGTGGAATGATGAAAAGCATTTCTAGCAACATTCAATGGACCCCTGGAACCCTGGAGTCCGAAAACGTATTAGTTGATCGGCCCCAAGACTATTGTGTCAGCTTTCCCGCTTTGGGATATCTTAGTGGGAGAGATAAGCCAAGTACCCTGGAGGTATTTCCTCAGCTGAGAAGCAGGTCAAAGGGGGATGAGCTGGGGGGGGAGGGGGGACCCCCAAGAGGGGTTTGCTTGTGATGAGATGATCACATTTCTGTGGATGTTGGAGCAAATCTTGTCTGGCTTGCGTGGCGTCTGTTTCGTGCATTGCCTGATGCAGGGCGCGTTTCCTAGCATTCCATTATTCTTCTTTCGTATCCCTTTTTTATTTCCAAATTGACAGCGTGTTGTTTCTCTGGAAGGTGTCATTTGGCGATCTCTCGGCTTTCTCGTAATCATGCATTATGCTGGTTGTCCATGAGCAGAAACGGACTTTTACTTACCTTGGCTTCCAATCTCACCCACTCGGCTTTCCAGCATATACGTGCATTACGAGGAGGGGTCGGCGGGCCGGTGTGAGAGAGACTCTTCAGACGGACGAACAAAATGGAAAGGTTTCGCATTTCCCGCTTGAGGGAATCAGCTGGCGAGGCTGCTGGCTTGCTTCGGGATCGCTTCAGTGAAAATCGCACAGCACTGGGTGAAGTCAACATGGGCGAGAAGTGGCAGAAAGGGAAACTCCTCACTTTTGCGCTATGGGGGCGCACAAGTAGGAGAGCACGAACGATTGGCGCGACCATGTTCTTTTTGTAAGTCTAAACCTTGTGTAGGTGCCTGATACACACAAGATCTCTTGCTCACCGAATTACTTTCTCTAGAGGACTAGCCACATACCTCTCGCACATCCTAATTCAACAAGCCATCGTCCCTCTACCCTCAGTCTCCCTCAAATATGGCCACCAAATTGCGGCTAAACCAAAATTCAACCACTCCAAAGTCGCCCTTCTCATTGAGAACCGACCGAACCCGATCCTCGCACCCCTGATGCTTCACTTCATCGGCGTTGTCCCACCAGACTGGAGGTTCAGATTCATGGGTTCTGTTGAATCGGTGGAAGCCATCAACAAATCAGCGGCCATCCGCTCTCACGTCAACTCGGGCAAACTTGACCTCACTTACATCCCTTCCAACATGACGACCGGTTCCCAGGAAGAAATCTCGCGCTTCTTGACGACCCTCTGGCTGTACGAAACTGTCCTGCAGCCCGCAGAATGGCTGCTCGTCTTCCAAACGGACAGCATCCTCTGCGCCAACTCCAAGCGCAATCTCAACGAATATCTCGACTACGACTGGGTGGGAGCTCCGTGGTCCACAAAAGCGCGGTACGGGGGCAACGGCGGTCTTTCCCTCCGCCGCGTATCCGCCATCGTCGAGATCCTCCGTCATCAAAAGAGGGTTGACGGTTCCGATCCAGAAGACATGTGGCTTTCTGACCGTCTGGGCCACCGTCCGGGCTCCAAACTGGCAAACGGGACCGTCTCGTTGGCATTCAGCGGCGAACAGTACCAGGGGAAAGAGGTCGACATTCACACGCCCGTCACGGATCACGAAGGCGGGACCACTACCAACGCCAAACCTTCCAACGTTACGGTCCACTCTAATGATACTGCCGTCTTGACTCCCGCGCCTTATGTCGAAGGTGTGGACGACTGGAGACAAGGGTTCTACGAGCCGATGGGGTATCATACCGGGGGTGGAGGTTCCTACCTGCACACTCAGGTCTGGGGGACGCCCGAGAAGAGAAAACACATTTGGGATTATTGTCCCGAGGTCAAGATGACGCTGAAGATGGATGCGAAGAAGTACATGCCCGGGGATTGTAATCAACGGTGGAAGAGGTGGGATTCTTCTTCGGGGGCGGGCGGTGAAGATGATGAAGAAGGGTTTGATACCGAGGTTATTGATGGGGTTGAGTACCCTGTTTTGAGGGGGTTGGTTCCTTTTTAAAAGATATCAGGGATTTTATTTTTGTTTTTTAATGCTGGCGTTTTTTGGTGTTCCAAATAGGGGCGGTGAAGGAAACTCTGGGAGGGCGGGAGGAGAAATCCAATGAATGGAATGGATGGATGGGTGGATGGGTTGTATAATTATACGGGAAGAGAGACCAAAAGTAGAACAAACCAAAAATTAGAAGATCAAACAAAAAGAGCACCTAACTGCATTATTATACGGTAAGGTATACGAAAAGTGCCCGGTACACTTTCCTTCTTGGTAAAACTTTTGGCAGAGTATCTACACCACCCACTGGAATCAAAGTTAAAACAACCATAAGGAGGTTGTGTATCAACGAGAGTCTTTCAAGAAAAAAATAAATTGCTTTAGTGATAAAAAGTTTTCCACAACCCTTCGAAAAACGAAATCTATAGCTTATAATCGCAAGGAGACTGCATACATACATAGCTCGAGAAGGAAGTAACAACTGCCCTATATGACAAAGGTCCTGGTATAAAATAATTAACGTTTTTTAAACTTTTTTTTTAAAAAATAAAAAAAAAGTAATGGAAGAAGAAGAAGGAGAAGAAGAAAGAGCCACGGCACAGGACACACACACACCCACACAGAGGAACCATTACTACCTTGTTTCACATCCATATCCCTGTCTATTTAGTAATCTTGTTATATTTCCTTCTATTAGGTTGGCAGAGCTTTGGTACTACCGCCCACCTATTAGATAGACACAGACAGATGTTAGAATCGGAGTGAGACGGACAGGGCTCCGGTGTATATATTTTTGCCGTTACCATGAAAATATGGAAGTTACACTTGTGATGTTTCATGGATGAAGCTCCCAAAAAATTATTTTCAAGTGCTGTCAAAGTCGTGCGTTGCTGAACTCGGCATGCTGCAGGCGGGTATGTACAGCACATACGATGCGTACAGATGTAAATGTACACATGAAGTACGCAATCATCTGTGACTATCCGTCAAGCAGAACTATAATAGGGATATTGTGCAGTAAACCGATAGAGAACGTGATATACCTAAACCATTAATTGAACCAATGTCAAGGGACACGCCAAGTGCATGTGTTATGCAAATATACATTATACATACATACACATGCCCCCTTTTTCAACCTTCCCTCAGTACCACTTTCCCTGCCTCCTCGAGGCCTTTCATAATACCACCACCGCATCCTACACTTTCACACACCACCAAAACTAGAATACACGGCTTTTGAGTCATATTTTGACCGATATATTACTTTCAGTTCGACTTTGGATATCATATGTGAATAGCAGACGAGACGCTTGCTCAGCTTGCTCAATGGTACATAAGTACAAAAAAAACATTTACAAAACCATCCACCCAAGAAAATGCCCATTATGCCGCCATGTTCACATGTACGGCCTTGATGTTACAATACGCTGCCAAGCCGGCCTCGCCCAGCTCTCTACCAATGCCGGATTGCTTAATACCACCAAACGGAACCCTGTAGTCTGAATCATTGCTGCTGTTGATCCAGACCATACCGGCCTCGAGTTCTCTGGCAACTCTGTGCGCCCTCGTCAGATCCTTGGTAAATAGCGCCGACCCAAGACCGTATGTTGTGTTGTTGGCCAGCTCAATAGCTTCCTCCTCAGTGGAGAACGACACAATAGCTACGCAAGGGCCGAAGATCTCCTCCCTGTAAATCTTCATCGCTGGTTTGACGTCGGTAAAGACTGTCGGCGCAATGAAGAAGCCCTTGCCATTGGGAGAAGCGGTCTCACCGCCCAAGAAAATGGTGGCTCCTTCCTCTTTGCCGGCCTGGATGTATCCGAGGACACGCTCATACTGAGCCTTGGTGACCTGGGGACCCTGGAACGTCGACTCCTCGAATGGATCGCCAACCACCGAGATCTTCTGGATCGTGTCCTTGAACTTCTTGGCGAACTCGTCGTACACCTTCTCGTGGACGAGGATACGGGATGTAGCGGTGCAAATCTGTCCCTGGTTGCTCATGATGCCGATGTGGGACCATGTTGCTGCGAGGTCGAGGTCTGCATCCTCAAAGACGATGAGTGGAGACTTACCGCCGGTCTCGAGGGTAATGTTCTTCATGGTAGCAGAGGCCATCTTCATGATCTCCTTTCCCGTGGTAGTGCTGCCGGTGAACGCAATCTTGTCTACATCTGGGTGTTGCACGAGGGCCGCACCGGCTTCACGGCCGTATCCGTTGATGATGTTTACAACGCCGGGTGGAAAGCCAGCCTCCTTGATCAGCTTGGCGACGTACAGCATGGAGAGAGGGGTCTGCTCAGCAAGCTTGAGGACAACAGTGTTGCCGCAGCAGAGAGCCGGTCCCAACTTCCAGGCAGCCATGTCGAGTGGGTAGTTCCAGGGGATGATCTGACCACAAACGCCGAGGGGTTCCTTGAGGGTGTAGGCGAATTTGGCTGGGCCGACGTCAATGACCTGACCAAAGTTCTTGTCTGCGTAGCCGGCATAGTACTTGAGCACGTTGATGACTTCGGGGACGTTCTCGGAGAGGGCGACCGAGTAGGGCTTGCCGTTGTCCAGGGTCTCGATGGTCGCCAGGAGCTCGGCGTTCTGTTCTACAAGGTCGGCCAACTTGCGCATGAGGTTGCCACGGTCTGAGCCGGAAAGGCCCTTCCATGATGGGTCCTTGAAGGCTTTGCGGGCTGCTGATACTGCCGAGTCGACATCATCTTGTGTGGCGGCATAGACGGAGCAGATCTCCTCCTCGGTGGTGGGATTGACCGAAGCAATCTTTGCCTCGTTGCTGCTCTTGATGAACTCGTTGTTGATGAAGAGACCCAGTGGCTGTGACCAAGTCTTGCCGTTGGGTGCAGTGATCTCAACCTCCATCTTGTGTTGTCTGAGACTTGTTGAGAACGAGAAGCTTCGTGATGATGATATGAATTGGTGCAAGTTTGTAGATGGCCTCGATGACCGGAACACAGCCATATTATATACCTAAATCTGGAACCTTCACCCGCCCCTCACAGCTATATCATCATTGACCCCTCCTACACGATGCCGGAATCCAATTGATAAAACCACTGATAAGCGCGGTTTTGTCACACCAGAATGCGGGGGAAAACTGCCTTCCCAGCTTCCAGGCTGGGTAGGGCCTCAATGTTTCAAGTGAGGAATTGGACTTCCCGAGCAACTGCAGCCAACTGCGTGCGGATCTCAGAGGACTTTTTTGCCCTTTTCGGCGGGGTTGCAGACTTGGTCACTTTGGTCGAGGCATGGTTGCCAGTTGATGAACGACGATCCCTCGGCCCAGCGGGAGGGCCCAGAAAGAACGATAACCAGGTTGAGGGGCTTATCGGTTCTCGAATTTCTGACCAATTATCGGTTACAAAACCCGGCCGGTGATCGACCAAATGCCAATAATAATATCCCTGTTAGCGGGACCCTTCCACTGGGGCGTCCACCGTGTGCCGTCCTGTGACATAATAGCAACCCGTCAACTGGAACAACTGCTCAGTGAGGTGACACCAACATCATCATCGCATTGCAAATTCCAAATCTGCGATCAAGTGCCATTACCTGCGATTACTTCAGTTTTTTTTAATTTTAGTTTTTTGTTTAGCTGTGGACATGCGCCACTACGGAACCAGTCACTCACAATCATGAACGAGATAGCGACCCCAGGGTCGCCGGCGGCACCACCATCACCTGTTGGCTCCGAGATCTTTGCCCTCGTAGCGCTCCTCTGCATCTCCATCATTGTTTTGCTCGTCCAACGATACTACCTCCCGCTCCGAACAACACCTGCTTATCTCCTGGTTCCTATCTTCTTTGCGCTATGGCTTCCCGCGAGTATGGTTCTTTTGGTCCCCATCGACCTGGCTTCCAGCGCCATGGTCGACGATGATACTGCGGCGCGGGGAATCTGGTTGTTACCGCGCGCGCTCATGGTGTCATGGAGGATAACATATTGGCTGACGTTTTCTTTAACATGGTATGCTCCTTCGCCTGTGCCCATCCACACGTCCGTCATCCGTTAACACTCGTGCTTGCTCTTCAGGTTCATCCTCCCCATCCTAGCCGAATATTCCGATTCAGGCTATCGCGAACCAAAAGCCAAAGTCCTCGATTCCCTTCACGCAAATGCGCAATACTACATCATCGTCTTTGGATCGGGAGCGCTGGGCCTCATCTACGTCCTCATATCCTACGGTGCCTTCTCTGAATCTCTGAAAAGCACCGTGATGGCGCTCGCCTACTGCTGGGGTTTGGTACTGGCCATCTACCTTATGGGGCACGGTCTGGTCTCTATTCCCCGACGACTATTTCGAGACGCCAACATCAGTGGGAAACTGCGCCGGATCCAGACCCATGCGCCGAGGGTGTACGAGAAGATGGAGGATGCCGAGATGGACCTTGAGGATCTTGAACTTCAGATTGCTGAGCTAAGCCGTCGTAAGGGGGGCAGTATCACCTTTTTCCAGGACTGGGTTGAGGAGTTGGTCGATATGACCAACCTGCCCGAATCACATCCTGTGCGCACACGTCTGGTCCGCGGTTCTGGCAATGCGACAGCTTTGCCCAACGTTATTACGGAAAAGTACCTCGCCGAGCTTACAAGGAGGCTGGTGAGAGCGAAGCATGCGCGGTCGCGGTATGTAAGCGAGTGGAATCGACTGCTGGAGGATGCAGTAAAGACACAAGCTATCCTCGATTCCGCGGCATCTAAGAAGCTCAACTTTGGAAACTCTTCACCAGCACAAACTGGATTCTGGGACGGACGCAGCATCTTCACCCCATATACCCGCTACCTTCTTCACTATCATATTGTGCCCTACTTGCGCCTCGGCCTCGGTGGCATTCTCTCCTTAGCCTCAGTATGCATCGTCTGGTCCGAATGCGTCAAGGGTCTGCTTCCCTCCCTCTCAGTAATCCGCTACTCAGTGGTCCACCACAAGCTAGCAGACAAAGGCCAAGTAGGCTTTGCCGGGCAGGGAATAGCAGCATTTTGGATGCTATACATGTGCGCCGCAGCTCTTATCTCAATCACCGAAGTCAAAGTCTGGCGCGGAAGAGCCCTGGTGAGGCGTAACACAGCTCACGAGTCTGCCTTTTGGTACGCCAGCCAGGTCGCACGATTGAGCGTCCCGCTGACTTACAACTTTATGACGTTTTTGGGTAAGGGACTGTACGAAGACACGGTATTTTACAAATTCTTGGGATCACTAATCGACCTCACTCCCCTTGGAAAATGGTTCGATCATTTATTCCCTGCCTTGATTTTGGTCCCCATCTGTGCGACTCTGTTTGGGTTGTACGGAAAAGTGAGGAACGTATTTGGGTTTGATGGGATTGGCGCTTGGGATGATGGTGATGATGGGCAAGAACGGGAACTTGGGTTTTATGGAACTGGAAGTTGGAGGGAAGGCAGAGATTTGATTGAACGGGAGTTGAATGGCGCTAGTGCTGCTATTAGAGGGAGGAGGGCTGATGTTATTGCCAGAGGGGGGAGTAGTGATGGGACGGGTTCTTCGTCGAGGGGTTCAAGGGCTGGTGGAGCACCGGTGTTGAAGATTCCCGGGTCGAGGGGATCTGAGAGTAGGGGGGGGGGAGGGCCTAGTACGCCTTTTGGGACTAGTCCTACGTTTGGCGGTGTTGGAGGAAATAGACATTTGGCAAATACTTCTGCTAGGAGGGTTGGTGGTGGAGCAGGGCCTTCTAGAAGTAGTAGGGGGCCGATTGTGTTGGATGACGAGGGCGAGGATGAGGGGTTCTTTGGGGCTCTGGGACATCGGTTCAAGAATACGATTGATACGATCGATGCGCCTGAGTGGTGGCAGGGGATGAAGAAGCCGAAGTGGATGATGGGGGGTGATGATGATGGGTCTGGTTCGAGGGGAGTAGGAGGGAGTAACTCGGATGTGAGGAGGTGGTTTGGTGGTGGGAATGGAAATGGGGGGAGTGGAAGTGGAGGGGGGAGGATTAGATTGTAAGAGTTTGAGGTAGTGTTTGTGTTTGATTGCTTTTTCCCCGCTAGATATTTTGTATAAGCATTACGAGGCTGTTTGGTTTTATTAATTGGTAAGTGGGTTATCTGCCAAATGTTGGGACACAAATATCCTTTTCTTTCTAGATTCGGCGTTTTGGAGTACCTGGGTTTGAATCTAGTTAACGGGGGAAAGTCTGTCAAAAGGAAAAAAAAGGAGGATGGCAACTCGGGAGAGGGAGTCAATTCGTTTTGGTAAAACTTAATGGTAGTTTTGTTCTGTTGTTATTCTTGATTATATCATGTGCGTGGTATTGTTTGGATGTCGGGGATAATGAAAGAAGAAGAGAAATGCTTGCTAATGGTGTGCCAGCAAATGAGATATTTGTTTTTATTTACTGCCCGTTGTGTGTATGTGTGTTTTGACTGGAAATACCCGATGCTTGATCGGGGGTTTTCTTTTAAAACTGAGGCGGGTTGATGATGATGACGGCTTAAGAGGGAGCAGGCGGTGGAAGCAGAAGACAGAAAACAGGAGACGAAGAAAAGTGTATAAGTGACGGCTGCGGCTTCCCCTCTTCAAAGTAACTTCTGCTTCAATTTGGCATTCCACTTTGTGCTCGAGTCGTAGTAACCAGCTAACAACGCCCGAGTATGTGAGTAAGCATGTCTATTTGTCACTAGGAAGACTTGCCGCGCTCTTTCCGTAAACTCACAGTAACACTAGCTGCTCCGTCTTACCAGATATGCTGGTGTCTATCTATCCCTATCCCATACCTGACGGCACTCACAAGGGCAAGACCAACGTCAAGAGCAGGCAGGCACCTTGATGGTCACCAGTTGGCATCTCTTAGACCTTGTTCAATGAGAACCCTCCAATCCCCCCCCCCCCCCCCCAAACAATTACAGACCAGCCCTATATCTATAACTCCCCGCATAACATCTTCCAACACCCTCTAGATAACTAAGAAGTTACTAAGTGGTCTGAGGGTGTTCAACGCCAACCCCCCTCCCTTTAAGTTAAAGGGAGGTCCCCCGTTCGATTCCTCGGCCGACCCACGGAGTAAACGCACCGAATGCGTTTCGTACCCGGGCACCTCCCCCAAATATCGGGGAGCTGCCCGGTTAGCTTTTTAATTTTTTAATTTTTATTTTTAACAAAAAAAACACAAAAAACCCCAAAAAACCCCAAAAAAACAATAGCAATATTATTCCTTCAACGCAGAATTATCTAACCTATCAGAAACCCGTCTCCAACCGCCTGCTGAGGGAGAGCAACCCTATATAAAGTCATTACCGCCAGCATCTCCTCTAACATCCTCTCCTCCTTTTCAGCAAATAACGACACTAAAAAAGCCAGCTACAGCACTACTCAGAACCCAAGCCATTGCCCAAGGAAAAAAACAAAACACGCAGAACCGCAACCATTAGAACAAGCCATTATGAAACTTCACACTTGTGACGGTCGGTACGACTGGCACTGCAATGACCACTCAACCAACCTTCCAAAAGGAACGTCGAATTGAAAGTCGACAACTTGCAACCTAATTGCAGTATATATATATATATATATATGGTTGACGGAGACCGCACACTCCGTCACAACACTCGCCAAAAGTATCTCAAGGGCCTTTACCAAGCTTCATCACGCTCAGGGCGGACAAGGATCTTCTATCAACCTTAAAAAAAAAAATTAAAAAAAAATTCGAGCACGTATGACTTAGTCCCTAGGACGGAATACTTGCATCCAATAGTACATTTTTTAAAAATAAAAAAAAAATAAAAAGATACTGGGGAGTATTATCATCTAACATATACAGATTCATGACATATCCTCCTCCGTAAAACCCTTCTAAAAAAAATTCAATTTCCATCCCATACCTAACAACTTTCGTCTCATCTCCTCAAAAACAACACAACCTCCCGTCGGCCACCTTGGAACACCAGAGGCTATTACATAAATCCCAAGAACCAGCTAACTAAACGTCAATATCATCTTACCGCACATACAGTTATCCAATTCAGTTTACAAAAAAGAGAAAAGGAAAAGGAAAATCAAGGCGCAATACGAATGAGATGAAAGTATAACACAATAACTCTACATGGTACGTACAACATTCCAACTGACTCGACTCGACCCCTTTCCTCCTCAAGTAAACAAACAAACAAACCCCTCATTTACCCCACCCACACTTCAATCCCGAGTTTCTAAAACGAATATCAACGGCTCGATCACTCATCATTCACCGATTATATACACACTCAAATTTCATAACATCATACAGGCATACTTATCTAGCCATCCATTGACAAAAAGCAAATTTGAAATATACGCTCCCTTTGCCCCCCAACAAAACCGTGCTCAACTATGCAGCAAACTGTCCTCTCACTATGCCATCTCCCCTTTTACCGGTTGAACCCTAAACTCCCTGCCTAGCAACAACTCCCGTTACCCATTTCCCACCTTCCCCCGGCTTTCCCAAAATTATCTTGCTGCTAATTCAGCTGTCCCTTGCCCAATTTAAGCCCATCCCCTTTCCTCGGGCCAGTAGATGTGATAGTTGCCCTCCCTGCCAAAACGAAAATAAAATGAATGTGCCAATAAAGCACATTATGGGTACTATGTCGTCCCGGGGTATCATGGAAACAGAAAGCAAAAAAGCCGCTCCAAACCTAAACTCCTTGCGCTCGATGTGAATCGGGAACCGGCTCCTCCCTATACCAGCGAAAAGTAATGAAGCCGTTGAATAGATGGAAAGTGGTCGCTCTTTCTAAATTTTGAAAACCGGCCCTCTCTGCGATCTTTGTCTCTTACTGTTGATGCTTAGATATAGACATCGACCACAACGTTCCGCTGACCGTGATTGTAGATGCCTAGGACTGCAGTGTCCCAGTCATGTGCATCTATGATCGGTCTCCACCCAGACGGCGTGCCCATCTCAATAAGGGGTTGGTACCCAGTCGCCTCGAATGATGCCTTCAGATGGGCAAAGGCGCTGTTCTCACCCAACGAACTCGTGTGCCGGAAAGATTGAGCTTCGCCAACAGAGATCCCATTGGATTTGTCCCTGACACTGACGAAGTAAATCATGTTCGCATCGACAGGAAGCTCAACTTCGCATGTCCTGGCTTCACTTGTTTCAACGGCTAACTCGTCGTACTTGCGCTTCTTTGACTGACCTGCCTGTTGAGCCAGATTCATAAAGAAGTTGCGTGTTGGCACGGGAGCCGCGGCAGCGACAGGACTCGGCATACTGATTGGAGATTGTGCCGGCGTGTCGACGAAGTAAGGATTATGGGCAGAACTTGGACGGAAGCTGGTCGTGCTGGTTGCCAAGGGGTGGCAGGTGCCGTTGGGCAGCACAACCTCTGGCGCTGAGTATCGAGTATTCGGCAACGCCATCGTAGGGACCGAACCATGAATGGGAGCTATGATAGGCAACTTTGGGGAGGCTGGACTGAGAGAAGCATTGTGAAAGCCAGGTTGCTCGGTTTCCTGGACGGGGGAAGATGGTGCCTGTGGGGTTGAACGTTCGGACGCACCAGACACATCCTCTTGTTTCCGTTTGTTTCGGACTTTCGCCGCGGCAAGCTCCTTTGCCCGATTCACCAGCCGAAGAAAGTATATAAAGATCCTAAAGTAGCGTGTTAGCATTGCAACGATGATGAAAACGGAGTGGGTTATGAATTACCTCGTTGACTCTTTGGGCCAAGTCAGCTCCCTTGGAAGGGCACCATTGACCTGTTCACCGAAATATTTAACACCCCAGCCTTCGAGAACCAGCAGTCTGTATGCAAGCTCGCCCAGCAAGGCCTTGTTCTCCGCGCCTGTCTTTTTATTGCTGTTTTTTGCCGAACCCACTTGCTCGCTGGGATTCTTCTTAAAATACGCCTTCAGCTGAGCGAAGATGGCCTTCCTCTCATGAGCAGCCAAACCAAAAGGGGCCCAAAGCTCATCGAGGTTTGATTTGCGGTCTGTGTCAACTTAGTTTCTCAATCTCTCGGAGGATAAGCAGAGGGCACTTACCGAACGTCACATGCTCCGTAATATCTATCCTCGCCTGTGGAACTAGGTCAATTCGCCGAGGGATCTTCAGGTTTCTGCGCGTCATGGTATTGGCATATCTGAGACATTTAATCTCCGATAGAAGCATAAAGCGCTCATCTTGTGGTGCAGTTCCTCTGACAGGGAGATTAACAGCACCTGGAGCAGCATCGGCATTCGGAAGCGAGCCAGGTGTCGTAGATGAAGAAGCTGTTAGTGGAACTCCAGTGGCTGGCGCACTGTGATTTGGAGCCGGTGAGCCATTTCGGAAAGGTGAAGCCGATATCGAGTTGCCGAGAGGAAGCGGGTCTGCACTCGACCTAGTAGGAGCTTCCTTCAAGTGTGCCTGCTGGCTCTGAGGTTCCTCGGGAGGGTTAGCCATAGGATTGGTCGGAAGCGTGGTGTTGGCGCCTTCGTAAGATTGCTGCTGAGATTCGAACCCCGTGAGCGGAAAGATTGGAAACCCGAGATGTGCTGGGGCAAGGAACACACTGGACGGAGGCGCAGTCGACTCTTGATGGTCTAGATGTTGATCAATACAAGGCTCTTGCTGCAAAGAAGCAGATTCCTCAATGTGGATGTCGGGGATTTCATTGAATAATCCCCACAGTTCTTCCTCTTCTTCGAGCAAAGCTGCTTCCTGCTGAAATGAAAGGAAAGTTTGACTAACTGTTTCAACTGTCGAAGTGTGTCCAGTTGGGGAAGCAACTGGATCGACAGGAACACCAGTGGATGATGGCAAAATGGGATTCGACCCCTCTGCGAGTGATGCAAAATACGCAGGATCATATTCTTCATCGTCATCGCCAAAAAGGTCGTCATCTGAGATGTGATCCTCAATGGGATTGTCGACGGGAGTGGCCATGATCGCGATGCTATTGAAGCCAAAGTCGCAGCGATGAGATTGAAATGTAATCCAAGCCAAGAAGACAATCATCAGCAACTAAGATGCCGCCATACACACAGTAAAACGAGTGCGAAGGGATCTTGTGGTGCAACGTTGATGATGGTTGTTGGAGGGGAGAGGCAAGTCGGTTAATCGCAGGAGTTGCGATGAGGTTATGCAAGTTTGGCGAGTTTGGGAATCAAGAGAGGGAGCTAGTCCTGAACCAGTTTAGCTCAGAACCTTAATTTTGAGGACCACTCCGTCCTCCCATCTGCAGCGTGCATCCGTTGCAGCAACTGCACCAAACCAACTGTTTATTTGGGAGTGGGCTATTATTCATCCCGTCAACAATGAGCGTCTGAATCGACAACAATGGCAACAGCGATAATAATGTTGGGCAAGGGAAGGCCCCGTGGTGCAGACTTGCTCTCCGGATGAGTGTAACGCTAATTCAACAATGCGAAAATTGCCAATATCGTAATCTCGCTGTCACATTGAGATCAGATCCGGTATCAAGGCACGAAATGTGTGAGAAGGAAGGACACCAAATGACCTGGTCGCTGCATCATGAGTTCGGTATCGAATGGAATGGAATCCGACGGGATGGTTGAGATCCATCACGTGGCACAGAGTAGACTTCTGGCCTCTAGCTCACTTGCCTCTTTCCAGGTTCCCAATTGCTTTAAACCTTATTCATGAAACCTGGATTCAAGGCTGTTGGCAGATTTTTGGGAGAAACTTCGAGGGAAACTGGTTTAACACTCTTCAAAGGAAGCACCGTCCTTTCCCTAAAACCTCCCGAAACCAGGCCCCAAACAATTCCTGGGGAGATTTGCCTCATATCCCCAGTAACATCGTCTTACTACGTATCCAATTCCAAGTAAGTGCCAATTGACTTCCACTGCCTATCATTCATTCATCATCACAAGCCATTTTTCTCTGAATTTGCTCCCCCTTGCCCTCAATTTCACCACAGCTTCGACCTGGTTTGTTGACATTGGTTGGCCAAGAGATGAACGACTTCCTGACTAGGTCCTTTCCATGGCAGTCCCAGCAAGGATCCTGGACGCCGATTATCTTCGGCACAACGGCTTTTGTTCCCCGAAAAGATTCACCGCTTTGCCCACAACGCCCCCTGTTGCTTCTTCTGCTCTCCGACCAATCTAGCCTCGCAATTCAGTGTCATTCATCCTCAACATGGGACCAGCGGTGACTCTGGATTGCCTCATTCACCACAAAATGATACATAACTTGGTCACGCCACCTCCTAGCACAGGTCATTGCTTATTGCCAGTCGTATTCCTTCGTTGGGAACCGGGGGGACAGGAAGCCCGGAACTGCCCAGGTGGTCGGCTTCCAATGGGGACCATCTTCACCAGGGAAGAGATGTTGTAACTGGGCACCAAGCCATTGTCACTGGTACTTCTCTTCCAAAACACACTGATTATCGCTCTTCAAGCGGTAAGGTTTCTCTTCCCCTCCCCGGACAATATCCATCCAATCCAGAAACCCCTTCATCCTGTACTTCGAGCCGTCTGCATCTGCACTCTGATCCCATTACCTATCTGGAGCCTATCAACAGTGTTTGCTCTCGGTTCATCCACTCTTCTCCTCCCGCCTTGTTTCTCTCACTCAGCCGGGGCACCGTCGGACCCCCTGTCCGAGTATCGATCGGCCAGTCATGAGCCACAGGACCAGAAGATGAGGCAAAAATACCCTAGTCTCCATCCTTGATCGACTGGCCAGTGGTGACGCTTTCCATCGGGAGGAGTGAGATGTAGGCGTCTGCAGGATCTTTGATGCTCAGTGGACACAACTGTGCATTAGCCGCGGGAAGCGTTTTGCCCCGATGTGCGTAAGTTGTGATGTCTCTGCATTTGTGTGACGAAAGCAAGCAAACTTGTGGATGATTTCTGCCTCCTCTTACTTCCAACGTTGCAGAAGCACGGGACGGATGGTGTGATCGTCTTGCTGTCTATCCTGGGCGGTCTCAAATAAGCGGGAAGAAGCAAAGCGCCTCGAATTTGGTCTGCCCTCTTGGGAATTCGAGTGGCAGGTATCTGGATCATGATTTCGAATCAAAACTCTGCTGACACATGCCTTTGTTCCTCCTGACCTTCTGGTGAGGCTGACGGGAGCAGCTCCTCAAGTACTAGGTATCCGTAGGATTGAGGAGACAGAACGAGTCCCAAGGGCTGAGCTCACTCTTGAAAGTACTGCCGTAGTCTATGACCATTTAGGACCCATCCGGGCTAAGTGATGCCAAACAGGATCCTTGAGCCCATTGAAAAGGCAGACAGGATGATATGGTACGTACCGGTACTCAGCCATCGCTTCAATGAGGGCTGCTTCACCCGACCTCTCATGATCTCAGTATGACACATCACTGTATCTCTGTGTGTAATGGCCCCGATAAGCAAACTAGGATAGTTCCCTGTGTGTAGGTTCTGTGAGTATCACCTTTTTATATCTGGAGGGATCCAATAGCAAAAAGGCAGCTGGTTCGCGGCATAACCTCGAGGATGAGATAGTCTTGGATGTTAGGGTGCTCATCTCTCATCTACTCATCTTTTTTTTCGCCATATGAAGCGCTTTTGGATGCCCCGTTTGCAAGCACGGGGCGTTACTTTGGTGTCTTGGGCGGTATCAACAATAGGCTGTCCATGTAGCACATAGGTATCTTGTGGTTTATAATTCTCACCATTCATACACTCGTGATTAGCATCTCTTGCCCCCATGCAATGCTTTTGATAAAGTTTTCAGTTACACACATTGTGCATCTTGCTCCCCCATTCCTCTTCATCATGCTCTTTTTTTCTTCCTTATTTTTTTCTGTTGGCAGAGAAACAGCAAAGAAAGACGGGAATGAAGGAAAACTGCACTTGTTGCCAACATCTCGCTGCCACATCACTTCTTACTGCCAGAAATACATCAGGTTGGGCAACTGGTGGCCAAAATTACAACCTGTTAACAAGTCTGAACTTGAAGTGCGTTTACATCTTAGCACGTTGGGTAGCCAGTTGCTGGATTTCGGTTTGTCGCACCCAACGTATCAGGTTGGTCGTTGTTATTCACATTCTTGAGGACCTAGATATTAACTTACTTCGTTTTACAACCAGGGCGGGAAAGAAACACTCCAAAAACTCTCAACTAAACAACATCTCGGTTCAAGTGATTAAGGGGTAACTATCTTCCCTTAAAAGCAACACTTGGGGTCAAAAACAACTGTATTCTATTGTCTATAATCTAGACAAAGCAACTCCAACCCCAAGTATCTAACCGTCTACTCTAATCCATCTACTCTACTCTCTACTCAAGCTTAAACCCGCTACCAAAGCCAACACCCCTGGCCCCAACATGAACTCTAAACAAAGCACCACCCAACTCCTTACTCTCCCCTTCCCCTTCGTCATCATTAGCAGTAGTAATAAACAGCTCCTCGCCCACAAACTCAACGCAAGTAATATTCTTCGTCGGCAACCTGACCTCACCAACCAATTTACCCTCCTTGTTGATCTTCAACACCCTGCTCTCACCATAAACAGCATGCCAGACGTTTCCCTCGGTATCAACCCTGAACCCATCAGGCTCACCGGGCCCATCATGCTTGTACCACACCCGCTTATTAGACAAGGCTCCACCGTTGGCGGCGTCATAATCCCACGCAATGACTTCCCTCTCGGTGGAGTGAGTGAAGTACATTGTCTTGCTATCAGGGGACCACCCGACCGAGTTGGGGATCTTGAGGTCGGACAAGACAACGGTGGGGGCGGAGGAGGCATCATCAGTTTTGCTGCTGGAGCCAGTGAAGTAGTAGAGGTGACCTAGTGTACAACAACAAAAGGGTTGGTTCCCGTCAGCATAATGCAAGTCATGAGTACTAATTATTGAGACCAAAGTAATGTGGTGTTGGTTGGCTGTGTGTTCTCTAGCCCATCCTGACATCCGAGATCCGAGAATAGAAAAGTTATCAGATGTAACACATGTCATCATCATCATCATCATAAGTCTCATGCATCCATGCTGTGTTTATGGTGTGTGTGTGTTTGTGTCTGTATCCCCCCACCCCTTACCCACCCCAATTTTCGCACGCCGGACACCTGACACGTGGATATGGACAACTGGGTTCGCTCTATCCGAGAAGGTTGCAGCCATCATCATCTTCATCATCCCCATCCAGCCTCAAAGGAATGCTGCTAGAATTGCACAACACCAAGCCCAAGCCCTCTTCGGACTTTCAACACACCCCCGCACTTCACATGCACACACCCATCCCTTTCAGCCCTCCCTCACACATACTTTACCCAACATCACGATAACCAGAAACTCCATGCGAACTCAGTAAGAAAAAAAAAAAAGAAAAAAAAAACTCACCCTCGCTCTTAAAGTCCCCCAACCCAAAATCGGTCATGGTACCAACCCAAAACCGTCCATTAGGATCAACAGCCCCGTCATTACTCCTCAGCCTGCCCAGATCCGCCTTCACTTTCACTCTCTCCCCATCCTTTTGAGTGACGATCCCGTCCTCAAACCTCTTCAGATACTCATACTTGCCCTCTTTGCGATCTAACAAAGCAATACCTTGCTTAGCTCCCACTAGAATCTTCTCGGAAGGATCAACACCCTCGATGTCGGCCGTGACCGTCACAGCTTCATCGAATTGGATCGTGCTCAAATCGGCAGGGTCTGACAGGGAGACGGTGTGAAGCCGCTTGGAGATTATATCCACGAATCTCAAAGCGTTTGTGGACGGTTCGTAGTGAGGGCCTTCGCCTAACTTGCAGTGGATGTTTAGGTATGGGGTTTTGACTTCCCAAATTTGAAGTCCTTGTTCATTGGTGGTGGACATTTTTTCGAGAACTGAGTGTATTGTAAAGACAATGATGAGGTGCCGGAGCACGGAGAAGACAACGGCCGTCGACGGTGATGTGGAGCCTTGGTCGTCGTGCTGAAGCGGGTACCAAAGGGGGGGGGGGGGGGGGTGGTGATGATGAAACCAACACAGCAGATGACAAAAGACAACAACAGCAGCAGTAGGGCATCAACATACAATTCCTCACAAGAAGGAAAAAACCACGTAGACAGCTCGGGCTCCGAGGGACTCGTGGCAACAACAACATTCTTATTTACGTTTCTCTTTCCTCTTTTTTTTTTCGCTCAAGCGCTAGATGCGGCACACATTTGCGGAGCCACGGAGGGACCGGAGCGTGGCATACGGAACATGTAGCACCGGAATACGGGCCTAAAATCCGTGGTTGTGCCGGTCTCGCGTATGTAAAAAGTTACAGCCGACGGGTGTTTATTTGTCTATTGCCGTTGAAAAAAGAAGTCAGAAAAGTGATTGTTTACTTTTTGCTTACTGAGAATAATTGGTGGTGGTGGTTCGGGGGAACACTGGTACAGTTACCCAAGAACCGGTATCTTGGGTTACGGAAGGGAATGGTGGTGCTGAGACGCACGCCATAACTTTGCGTAACTCCCGTCCATCCAACCATTCAGGTTCATTCCCTCCCATCTGCATCGGCGAATTATTACAGGTTACCTGCCTACCGTACCGCTCTTCAATCATACGTACTGTGTGTAACTTCCCATTTCCAGGTTTCATACTATCGGGGAATAATACCTTGTTCGTTGGTTTTTTGTCGGCGGAGGTAACTTGGTCCGCCGCTGGAATGTCCAGAGGTAAGATTGAAGAGAGAAAAAAAGAAACACTCAAGCGAATGAACGCTCGTCAAAAACAAGGCATCATCAGTCAATCAAACGAGAACGGTGGCCGATCCAACCTTCTGGAGATGATTTCTTGCGCGGAAATCATTCGACCCCCCAGGGAAACCCCCGCGTGGCTTTCTCAAGGATGATGATGATATGATGATGAATGTGGGAACACACACGCGCAGCGGTTTATTCAGTGTGTAGTGTACCATTCCCTTGATCCGGCTCCAATGTCTCGGGTCGTCCCTTTTGAAGCAGATTGCGAAACTCGCTCCGTGTCGTGTCGCCTTGAGTGCATTGTGCACATTGCCGGCGTCTTGTGAAAAAATGTAAAAGTGACCTGCAAGGTGCAACTCACCTGATCTTAGGCTGATGCAGGTTGGGCCGTCCTGCGACCCAAAAAGGTAACGATCCACGCAAACAAGAGGAAGGAATATGACCGATCCTATCGATCCCAGGTTTGTATGCGCCGGCCACCACCTGACCGAGAAGGTGTGGAAGCCCAAGGTGGGGGTTGGTGTGAGGTTTGCGTTGGCTGCAAGAGATATGCACCTCAGCTCGAAGACGCTGATGAAGGATTCAAGTGCTGCGAGGTGCGGTGTTTGTTGGGCTTGATAGGTACAGTTTGATAGTGACAGAGGAGAGATGGATGACTGGTCTCAGTCACTTCTATTCGGGTTGAGGGGGATGACTGCAAAGTTCCGAAACCCCACGCAACCAGCTAGATGACTTTGCCTGTTGGTAGATACATACAGACTCTACCGCCCGTCTAACAATTACATGTCACTGTTCGGATGCAAGACCCCACGCAAAGCTGCATGCAATTGACCACGACAGCCGCGTTGCACCGTGCATCATCTTCTTCCACCTTTGATGATCTGATATTCAACATCACTTTGAGTTTGCCCACGACGGCTTGCTCTCCCTCCCACGCGGCCCCACGAAAACTGCAATAGCGAAAACGCTCATTCAATTTTACTACTCAGCTACCGCCATGGCACCCGAAAGTGGCTCGTTCAATTCGTTTCTCACGCGCGTGTAACGACGCAATATTCGAGGGACGAGCCGGGTTGATGAATTGCTCGTCATTTCCCCGATCACAAGGTTGTGAACTTGGCGAATTTGCAACACTCCGGACCAGATATTTTAGGTACGACAGTGATGGTGCAAATGGCGAAAATGGGGAGCGGCTGAGCCAACGAGAGACTATTGCGTGTACAACAAATTGCTCCGTGTCTCAGTCCCTCACAAAAATGGAATGGGGGTGTTTTGTGATGATGATGATTTGTTGCGGACCATGACCATGGCTGCGGTGGTGGTGGTGGTGTTGAAGTGGGTGTGGGACCGAGACAAAATCATCACCGCGGGAAGAACAGATGAGCACACGAAGGTCCCGGCGCTCTTCATAAAAATGTCTCATTGCTGTTCCGATCTTTTGCTGACGCACACAGCCATCCTCGGCGCTTCTGAGATTATTAGCTCACCTCTTTTCTTTTTCTCCTGCATCTCTCTATTCATTCCTGAACACGCTCAATGTGGGGGTGAGATGGATGGAATTTTGTTTCAACTCCAGGTTGTTTCGAATCCTACCCTATGGCAGCTGTTGTGACATCTTCCCTGGGGGTTAGAAATTGGGCAATTTTGGAACCATTTCCGGGCCAAGTTTCCGTCTTGGACTGGCCCTCCGCTTCGAAGCCCAATCAGTTGGCAGTTGCCGGCCGGCACTCAAGACGATCACCAAAAAAAAAAATGTCATGATGGAGTCTTTTTTTGCCTTTGGCTGGTACCAGTACCCGCTCACTTATTACAAGGCCCTGACCCTGCGAGATTTTAGTGTATCATGGACAGGGCATTTCTGCACGACACAGAAACAGGCGAGCCATCCGGGTAGTGTATGCACGTAATCATCTCGTGGTATGGATACGGGAGCGGGGTGAGGCAATGGTTGAGGTTATCTTGGTGTCGCAAGACAGTCTCCTGACAGCCTCGCTTTTCTTGCAGTATGTTGATAACTTTTTAGCCATGATGTGAGGTAAAAGGTGCTCTGTTCTCGACGAACCAGGGCGGTGCCAAGTACCTGGGTCCTCATATGCACATAGGATTCAGCATACATATGCTTGCAAGGGCTGCATCTGCAGGACACAGACGGTCCTGAGCCTAACCGCGGGCTGGATTCCGGAAGAAATTTCATCAGGCATCAATGCAAGCTGTACGAGACATCTGGATGAGTTGGATGCCCAGAAGCAGCAAGCAACAGGGCTAAACGTATGGCTTGCAGGCCGCTTACGGGAGCGGTCTGAACAAATAGCAAGAGAGACAACGGTTAACCGTTCCATCGACTAGGATCTCTCCGCATCGCGTATCATCCAACTATAAGTATGGGTTCACTATATCAGAAGTGGTCAGCATAAACGGGTGGTTGGAGAAGGGGGGGTGTGCTTTTGGAAGCGTTGGAAGCGTTGGAAAGTTCCATCCAAGCGGATCATGCTTGGCATGGGAATCAAGATTGAACGACGCCATGCTTCAAGAGACTGGTGGGCGCTGTGCCGCCCGCCTCATATCCGTCTCCAACCTCCGATCAACAGCGCTGCCCTGAAGATTGCCTTCCTTGCAGCGAAGATCGTTGAATGTAACGGAGAATAAAAAAGTTAATTGTCATCAGCCCGTCGGTCGATCTGTACTATCACCGTACATACGCCATACCATAGTATAGTTTGTGCTATGACGCCGCGGGAGCTTTCTGCTTTTTGAAGCTTTTCGCACCCATGCGCTGTATCCGCCGCCGGTCATCGATAGATCTTCTTGCTAGCAGGGACAGAAGACGGTCTTGTCGAGCCACGAGTCAAACCATGGTGAGTTGGCATCGATCCACAGATTTAGGTCCCAAGCAATTATTCCTGGCCCGCACTCGGAGAGAGATCCGTCTCGACTGTGACAGGGCTAGAGAGCGTGATGGCGGTGACAAGTGAGGGAAGAAGGATAAGCAAGAGCATGGGCAGGATAGAGTGACGTTGCTCCTTCCCTGGTGCAGGTTCCGTCTTCCGCGCAAAGCAAGAGCCCACCATCTTCAAGACTCTAAAGAAGACCAGGGGATCCCAAAACGTCCTGGCGGAATGGTACGCTAGTCTCTTTGCGCCACCGTCCCTGCCATCAGATCCCCTGCACTCCACAGGTTCGGTGCGCTATGAATGCTTCCATGCAATTCGCGGTGAGCGATGGTAGAATTTACGGTGTGCTCGGCGGGCACAGTGTGTAGTCGGAATATTGGAAGAAGGATGCCCCTCCAACCGAGATCATGCCTTCCAGAAAATTACCTTTCGAGCTCATTTCTGGAAAGTGAAAGAATTTGCAAGGTTATTTTTTTTTTTTTTAGGATTGCTCGCTTCGGCGATCCCGCACCACTTCATCAGGATCATCTCTGGAATTCTCCATCCCGTCAATACCCAAATGTGTAAAACCGCCAACACAGTGCATGGACCTGTCGAGCTGGTCATGCATCTTCGGCACCGCTAGGAAGTGACACGTCCGCCCCGTCACTCCACTTCTACACTATCCCCGTCCATGTCGACAGAGACAGAAGAGGTACTGCGTATGTACACATGCATTTATTTTTATCCGTCATCCTGTGTACTGTAACAAAGCAAGAAAGCAACTGACGGCAAGCAGATGCTGTGGACGGCCCCACCACATGGTTCCCGCACATTGCTACTTTAGCGGGCATCTCGGGATTATTCTGGGGACGCTCATTTCACCACTCGGGATGGCATCACACTTTCCGCTCACAGTGATCAGACCCGCCGCTGCGCCTCTCCGAGAATGACGGGCAGTTTGGATCCGCCAGCCAAGTCGAATCTGCCCAGCTGCCACGTCCTAGTGTAGAGCCCCTAGAGCCCGCTCTCCTCAGCTTCGGAATCCAGTCGCCTAATACGGGATTGGGGGGGACAAGCTGAACCATATGCAGTATGTATCTGCATTGCATACTGCGTACATGTCTTCCCTTCCAACTTTTGATCACAATATGATCTGGATTTGGCCATTATCATCCATCGTCTGCCCCGCTATCGGTCCACTCTGTAAATGCTCGATATGGTGGGCCAAACACATCCGAAGCCACCCAGGCAGAGCTTTGTCAAATGGCGTGCCTCAAGTAGACGGACCATGACCCGGATGGACTGCAAGATGTGTGCGCGATCTGCAAGAGTCGATCTTGTGTGCCCAATTGCGGTTAGAAAGCTTGATCCGCAACGCTCCTCTCGTCTTCATCCTGGATAAGCGCCCGGGCCGCGCGAGGAGATCATCCAATGCAGACAGCACGCCTTGGAGAGATCAACCACAACTCCCCAAAGGCGGCATCGTGGCGGCCTTGTTGTTTGCGAATGGCCAGTAACCTCTGGTTCAAATGTTCACCAGTTACCACTTACATCCACTCCTACGTCTCCTCCTGCCGTCTTGGGGCATGGCAGGTTCCTAGCAAGTAAATATGTGCATGGCAGGTTCCTAGCAAGTAAATATGTGCGCTGCTGCCACCCACGCAACACGCCCAAAAAGTGTTTTCGTTCTCGTCTTGGCTGTGGGAGTCCGTTCTCAAAAAAATTACTAGGTAGGCAGGCTAGATAGAGAACAGGCCCAAACACCACACACAGCAGAAAATGTCGCCTTTTATCTCGATATTGCTGAGCACCATGGCATCAACCCGCCAAACCGGTCAACTCTATTGCCAAGACTGCCAAGTCAGGAAACAGCACTGCTGGCTCAACACCCTCTTTCGACCTAGCTTTCTTGACTTGGTCGTGTGGAGGTGCAGGGCAGCAGGGCGTCCACCCAGGCAGTCGGGCCAGTCCATCGGGTTTGCTAGGTTGGAGGTAGGGGCTCAGATTTGGAGACGCGGGCTTTTCTAGCCGGCAATCACGCAAGACAGACTCTCGCCTGCTCGTTAAACTCCGCTGAAGGCCGTTGTTCATGTCCCGTTATTTTCTCCTTGATAAAAAACCATATCTCGGAAAAGAGGCCCAGTGGGAGGAACTGAGAAAACTTCTGGGCCAGCCAATCCCAGAGAGAAGCCGTCACTGGAGCCCCATAGTCTTAGCACAGAGCATGGCCCCCCTGCCTCATGCTGCAATCCCGGTAGCAACCAAATCATCCCAACCGCTCATCCTTGCCTGGTAGGTACCTCACTCTCCGGTAAAGGTACAGTATACTTTCCAGGGTAAGAAGAGGATGGGAGTGGATGCAGCTTCCATGGAGGAGAATAACGACATGGGCTAAAAGGTTCCTGTTCTTTAAAAGAGAGTCGTATCACAGCTGGCTGGTGGCAACAGCGTAGCTGCCATCACTGACGTTCACATCTCTCGAGAACGCCCAGAAGAATTTCCTCACCACCCCCAGGCTTTGAATTTCGGGGCAACAGCGGAGCAACCCGTCCCGGCGAGTACTCAAACTGGGATGCTAGACTTCAGTACGCCATTATCGCGGCCTTGATCTGATCTCACGATAATCACAGGCCCTGGAATCCCTCCAATACCTCGCCTGTCCGAGCTTCTCGACCACCCCATATCCACCAGTGACGACGCAGGTCTTTCTCTTGAGAAATTACGAGGTAAATACGGCAAGAAAAAAGCAAAAGGAGCCTTGGCTGTCCATTCACAGCTGCAAAACACCTTAGTGCGTGCCCCGGTTTGTTGTGACCACTCACTCTTTGGGAGTTACTTTAAGGGTCATGACTGGCCCGCCCTGCTGCATCTAATCCTACGGGCCATTCCTTTTGCCCAACCAAACTACCCACTCGTTCTTCCCTTGTATCTCGTTAAGAACCCCGGATTCCTGTTCTTCAAGTCGCTTGCTGCGTGGCTTTCAACGGAACGTGTTGCACGCATATCTAACGCAAGCCAACACACGCATAGATCTGGCCGTGGACACGTACTTGTTGCAGGAGCTCACTTGGCATCATCATCATCATCATCATCATCATCATCTTTCTGGTCTAGCAGTCCAGGTCAGTCCCTCACATAACATCGCTTTCAACGAGGACGTGGTCCGGACTCCCAATCTCCAGCAAAACTCGGCCTCTGTGCAACATAAAGAGTCGTTCCACGACTCTTTTCCCAGCTGCAAACCTGGCTCTGACGCAGCAGCAGCACGCTTATAATAGCTCTTTCGGGCTGGAATCGGTCAGCCTGGCTATTCAAGCAATCCCTCGGTGTGCCCAGGAATCTGCACGTCGCTGGCCTGGTCCGGACCCATCTCAGCTGTCCACGACAGCTCAGGTTCGTGGCTCCGAACCCCAGGGCAAAAGCAGCGATCCAAGCAGGATACAGGTGGATGCCCAATGTCACGATCGTCGTCAAAATATAAACTGCGAAGGGGATCAGATTTCAATGTCGCAAGGGGGATCTGCAGTTCACCCTACCTCTCGCCACTCTTCGCAGTCCCCGGCGACAGACAGCGCCTCTTCTCCACCAATTCGACGATCCATTGCGCCCCATCAAGATGTATCCAAGAACAGCCAGCCTCGTTATGATGCTAGCAGCCCTGCGGTAAACGAAGGTGAGGGCACAGCACGACAACCTGTTCATAGGTCATCTGGTGTCCATAACATCTTGAACCCTAGCGGAGAGGAACGCCACCACTCGGCCATGGGAACAAACCAGTACGGGACGGAAGGCTCGCCTTCTCGTCATTACGTCTTCCCTCCAGGACAGGGCGCAGCAACACCACAACAGAGGAACACCGGATCGACGACATCTCCTGCTGGCCAGCCTTCTTCTGGGGAAAGAGGCTCACCACAAGGAGTTCACCCGTACCCATTGGCTGCTGCGCGGAGAATCTTGACACCAAAGTCACCAAGAGCCACGAGTCTCAGTCGAGCGGCCATGAGAATGGTCGAACCTCAACATCAACAGCTTGCCAGCTTGCAAGCACCCATGCCGAGAAGCTCGAACCCTGCACACGACATCTCTAGCCTTGCTGGGCCTCCCCTCACAGCACCGCACCACTACCATGGTGCTCTCCCACCCAGTCGACCAACATCTTCGCTATCTCGGTCACTCTCGCAGCCCAGCCTTAGTCACGGCTATCCTTTAGGCCACCGTCGGGAGCCCTCACAACCCTCTGGTCTAAAGCGCGAGCACACTGGCCAGCCTGTGTACTCGGTTCCCCCATACGCGCCCCCGGTTCAAGCCAGCAGAGGTCTCCCTCCATCTAACTACGCAGGTGAGGGGAGATGGCATCAAGTTATGCCTGGGTCGATGCCCTCGGGAGTACCTGGAGGGAGGAATTTACAGATCTCAGAAGGCCAGACTATGCTTACCATTACACCGAGGCACGGAGAGGAGATTCTAGTTCCCGTGGATATTCACCAGGCATCAAAACAAGCGGACGAGAAGAGGCAGCGCAATGCAGGAGCGTCAGCGAGGTTTCGGCAGCGGAAGAAAGAGAGAGAGAGGGAGCAACAACAAGGGCTACAGAAGTTAGAGAATCGTACAAGGGAGCTGGAGAAGATGAACATAGATCTCGAGAAACGTTGTCGGGAGCTGGAGTCTGAGCGAGAGTTCTACAGAAGCGAACGGAACCGTCTTCGGGAGATTGTGCTTCAGACACCGAGCATTCGCGAGTGGGCTGAACGAGCACCACCAAGCCCGATCTCTTCGAAGCCCATTAGTTCTTATAAAGCTGAGAGCAGCACGGTTGCAACACATCAATCTCTACCACAACCGCCTCAGCCACCGTCGCACTCGCACTCGCACTCGCAATCGCAATCGCACCCACCATCATATTCTCACCATCTTATCCATCCTCACCCACGCCCTGTTAGCTACAGCGATCCTTCCATCCTTGAGCCACCTCTGAGACGGAGGAGGACCGATTCAGAACCGCAGCTTCCCACGTCTTCTTTCGCGCTCTCCACTCCCACGACACTGCCACCAATTACTGGCCCACCAGCTGCTTTCGGAATTCCACCATCACCGCACATCACCCCTCCTCCTGGTCCTTCAAGGCTGCCTCCTCTTCGATTCGATCAAGCTCGACCATCCTCAATGACCCCTCCAAATGTACCTACCGGGCCGCCTCCGCCATCAATCCCACCTCCAACAAGCGCGTCCTATTCCCATCCATCTTACAGGAAGACTACATACGAGACGGCTGGATGGGTCACCGATCCTAGGGGCCCGTCAGGTGATGGCAAGCAAAGATAAAAACAATACACGTACTCGGACGACCAGGGCTAAACACAACTCGACGCCTTCAATACCTTCATTTTTAATTTGAATTCTATCTTTCCTTTGTCTGGGTTTACTACATCTAGAGTGGCTGTTTGCTTTTCTGCAACTTGCTTGGGCAACCACACAGCAAGTGGCTTATTGTTCCTGGGTAGGAGGCGGGAAAAACGGAGCCAAAAATTTCTTTTGTACAGCATTTGGGTGCGACATCTTGGGTTTGGGTGGAAAAGAGGATATCAACAACAACACTGCATTCGTTTATTACCTCTACTTTCCGCATATAACCTTTATTGATATTGTTGAACGTTACATCATACTAATTCCTACCAAACGACTACGGAAATATATATACAACAGCAGCAAAAACAACAGCAATAGCAACAGCTACATCAACAGCAACAGCAAATTCGCTTCAGATTCATCTGTTTCTATCTTATAAATCTATAATATGTGTTGAAAAGGATGGACTTGGTTTGGAAAGATGGGTTTCAGGAGTTTAGGGGGGGAGCTGCAGGGGTCATAACCTTTCTTTTCTTTTTTCTTTTCTCAGCAACCCCCTCAGTTGCTCATTTATTTGCTTGCTAATCTCGGTTTACTTTGTTTCTTTGTCTCAAGGAGGTTTTGGGAGAGTTGGGGAAACATCATTTGATACCAAATTGGATACCTTTTTCTTCTTTTCTGTTTCACAACCGTTTGTTTTCTTTTCTGTTGTACCAATTACATCACAATTTGTTGTATATTTCTCTGTTCCTACCAGTTTCTTCTTTTTTCTTGTTTTTACACTTTCAACCTCTATAGGCACACCACCGATCGGCAACGCTGTTCATACTCCGACAACGGACGGAATCAGAAGACGATAACGGAGGAGAATAGAGAGGGAGATGGAGGAAGAAAACAGGCTGGGAAGGAGCTGGGACGGGCATCAACCGGCCAATCAACAAGACAACCCCACGGCGAACCAGAACTTGCAGCCCAAATGTCTGCAGGATAATTTGCAAGGGGTTGGGATTGGCCAATGCATGGGATAAATAACAACAAAGAGTGGAGGAAGAAAGAGCAGATTGACGCGGAAAAAGACATAGAAAGATCTCGGCAAACCAGAAACCCCAACACAGACTGACAGCGGGAACTTTGTCGACGAGAGAAGGATTCACTATTACGACTCTAGAGTCGCAGCACATAATCCGAAAATGTACATAACACAGAGCAAACAGTTTTTACAATACATTGCCCAGATTGGTGGACAAAAAAAGCCCCCAAATAGTATCAGAAATCAACCAAAGTCATGACGTGAAGAATGAAGGGGGGGGGGAAGCGACCAATTACCGGACGATTTGCACCTATCAAATATGCACAAGACGAAGCAACCACCTTACGCCTGAATATGCACAATTGAGCAGCGCACACACGCATGCGGGTGAGATGGCATCAGAAGATGCAGCAGCAAGTTAGCGTAGTGGCCCTATCAGATTTGTGCACAAGAGGGTGGGATTTGTGTAAATTGAGTGGGAGAAAGATGCTGAAAGTGACATACACACATACATGGGATAGATCCAACGCACCACCACCACCTAGTCTATACGTGTAATCAACAGTTTGCTTGGTTTTGCAACTTGATGAACTGTACTTACTCTGTCTGAGTCCATGCGTTGTGAGCCTAATAAGTTTTGAACAAGCCTGGAACTTTGCTGACGGACACAACTATCATTGTGGTATTCAGTACCAAGTCCCAAGTATCAAGTACTTTGTATCTGTACCAATGTGTAGAGAAAAAAAAGAGCAAAGACTAGCTTGTGGGGAGAAAAAAAAGCCTGTTTAGGGAATAGTTCCCTTTTTTTCCCCATTGTAACCTGTACGTAACTTCACTCGATTACCGCGCTTATTGGAAAAGAAGAGAGCCAAAAAAAAAAGACACGAGGCGGCAAAATTAACCCCAAGAAACTGGTGTGTGGTGTGTTGTATCTAATATAAACGCGGTTGGCTTTTTCTCTTTAAACGCACGCACTATTTCACTGCTGACGGCGTCGTGTACTGTTCCCTTCACAGTTACACGCAGACGTCGAACCCCCCTGCGGGCTGTGTGTGTGGCAGTGTGGGTGGGCTGCAGACAGGCTGCAGCCCACGGTGTCAAGTAAGGGGGGGGGGGGGGATGAGCAGCCGGTGTGGGTGAGGTAGCAGAGTGTGTCTGGTACTACGTGTTTATTCCGTACTCCGTGTCTCCGTGAATGGTCATTGTTTGTGTGACTGGGCTCCGATATGCATCGTTGCCGTGCAGTTGCAGAAAGAAGCAGCGCCTGTAACGA
Organism: Cladorrhinum sp. PSN259; assembly: GCA_033725935.1. NCBI lineage: Eukaryota > Fungi > Ascomycota > Sordariomycetes > Sordariales > Podosporaceae > Cladorrhinum > Cladorrhinum sp. PSN259. The sequence continues at coordinate 339,648 of MU867089.1, read as the reverse complement.
CATACCGATGCGCTACAATAACTGAGCCGCAGCCTCTTATCTCTATCTGTCTGCAGATGCAGAAGCGCGGGCTGCTAGCTGCCCAAACAAAACACCCCTTTTGGGCCAAATCACACAAACCGTCGCATCCCACTTCATCCCACCCACATTGATAATAGCCTTCATCTACCCCCCCCGCTCCCCCATCTTACAAGAGCCCCATTCCCCCGTCGTCCGCCCCAACTTTGCACTAGATGACACAGTTACAGCCAGTGTCTTTTTTTTGAGGTTAGGGTAGCGTACGGCCCAGTCTGTGAGATGACCGGTAGGGGCCACATTGTCGGGTGGTCCGGGGTTGTGTTATGCGACTCTTCTTCCTTGTGCCGCCGCCTCACAGATCTTTACAGCAAAAATATGACTGGGTGTGGTGTTGGGCTTGGATTTACTCATTGTTTCGCCTATCTTCCCGATGTTATTTGAGTCGCCAACTTCGGCGGGACTGGGATATTTTCCATTGGCTCACAGGGGGCTTGCCAGTGTGATGTTGAAGCAATCTTCGGCCGCCGTCTCATCCGCTTGAGGAGGGTGTATGTGTCACGTCATCGTTCCATGAACCGCTTCTCGTCCACTTGTCACCGTTGGTACAAGGGGGGCGTGTATGTGATGGAGAAAATGCCCGACCCCATCTAATCTCGCCGAAAGACAAATGGCAGGTGTTGACGAAGCGGGCAGCAAATCACATCAAGGAGGTGGTCGCCTCACTCGTATCGAACCAAGCAAATGAACGTTGGAAGGTCGCACTAAATCCGACCAGGGACGGGGAAGTTTTCTCGACGAATTAACTGTTGAAGGGTGCAGTTGATAGCGGCATCTAGCGTCCAACGTCGATACCAAGAAGCGCGCTATTTGATCTTTGGTTGCAACGGTGATCAGAAGGAATGAACCTGGCGTTGTGTTCCATTTCATCTCGGTCCCAATTCGATTGGCCTCGCTTGCGCGGGAGTTGTAGGGCTCGCTACGAATTCGGATCGACCCCCAGGGTCTACACTTGAGTCGAGAGCATTCACGGTAATTGAGAGGCCGCGGAACATCAGTCGAAATTGTCAGGTCACATTGGCGAGGAGCAGGCCGTCTTAGGAGATTGGTCCGCCCACACGAATGCCTCTGAGGTATTCAGGGTCATCACCGTGTTATGTCACCTTCTTTGAGGGGTGAAGCCAGGATGAGAGAGGTTGAGACTGTGAGTGATCCTGACCAGGTGTGAATGATTCGGAGGTATGGGGCGGTATGGTTGCGAAGGGGTTCGGACCGATACTGCAACATGTCAAATGAGGTGAGAAATTGAGTGAGCAGGAAGAAAAAACAAAAAACCGAAGCAACTCGCAAATGGCGCATCAATCTCGTGTGCGCAATAATTCGGTCGGGTGTGGCATCGTTGGTCATTGTCAAGGTGGTTCTCTGATCGGAGACATTACCCTATAGCATTCGAGACCCCGAAATCTCGCCATTGATAAGACAAGAGTCGACGGATGGCGTCAAACTTGATGAAGGCTGTTTCAGTGTCTATTGGAAGTGTCACAATAAGTTGTGATGTGTGGTGTGTGTGGAAGAGGCACAGCCGCCCCATTATCAGACCCGATGCTCTGGATGATGTAACCTGACTACTGCAACAGATGGCATGGATAAAACAACCCGTCGTTAATGCGGATTTTAAGGCGTCCAGAATGGCGGTAATCGACAAGTCCGACCGATCTGGGGAAATGGAAATTGATCTTTATGCGGTGCAAGGAGGTGGAACAGGTATCGAGCAACTGCTCCAGGTGAGGGAAAAGAAGCGCAAAGCGGTTCCGATAGAAGAAAGGAAAAACATGAAAATACGATGCGATGAAAAGAAAGCCAATAACGAGGCAGCATTCAAAAAGTGGTTGGTGCAAAGTCAAAAATCGCCCGAAGGCTTCGAGAGAAGCACCTGAACCCCCAACTTGACAAGGTGGGGTTGATCCACCTCCTGGGCGCGCTGAGTGGAGCTGCAGCTGAAGTCACCCCGCGTCTCCACTTTTTAACTTCTGCCCTATGTTATCTTATCAGAGATCCAAACAACCTCCGTCGTCATCATCATCACCGCCACCTAAGGTCGACAGCAGCAACGGTGCGCCATGTCCGAGCAACCGGCCTCGCCCAAAAGGCGGCGCATACTCAGCTCGTTCAATCCGTCTGAAAAGCCACAAAATGTAGATGATCTCATAGGAGACGCTCACCGCCCTGCCAACATCGACGATACGCGCTACAGACAAGAGGAGGAAGATGTCTATCTCCCAACTCAAGAACAGTTAGACGAGCACGAACGGGAACAAAATGACCTCAGTTATGAGCCTCAATCCGACCGCCCCAAAGTGACCAGATTCCGCTTCAAATCCTCCAGTTCAAAACGGCATAGAGACGGAGATGGCGAAGATGGCGACCATCATCGCAGACATAAGCATCGCTCAGAGGAGGAGGATAAGGAGAAGGAGGATAGATCCCACAGATCTCACAGATCTCATCGGTCCCACAAGTTCCACCGTTCCAAATCCCCAGCACCAACACACGACCCATTCGCACCAGACTCCCTCGACCCCGAAGTCGCCTTTCGTGAGTCGCTTTTTGACGCGATGGCAGACGACGAAGGCGCAGCATACTGGGAAGCTATATACGGCCAACCTATACACATCTATGCGCCTCCCGGCCAATCATCTTCTACTCCCGGCGGTCATCTAGAGCAAATGACAGACGAGAAATACGCAGAATACGTTCGCCAAAGGATGTGGGAAAAGACTCATGCTGGGCTGCTAGAAGCCAAAGCACGCCGGGAGAAAGAACGACAAGCAAGAAAAGCGGAAGACGACCAAAGGAAGAGAGAAAGAATACGGATAGAAAAGGAGATGGAAAGGAGTTTGGCTAAAGGTGAGGAGAGGAGAAGACGTAGGAAGTGGGAAGGCTACCTCAGAAAATGGGAGGAATGGGATGGCTCGAGCGAGGATGGAATACCCTGGCCGGAGGGAATTGGTGAGGAAGACCACAAAGAGGTGAGGAAGTTCTTTGAGGTTGGGTTGGAAGATGTTGAGGATAAAGTTGGGAGGCTGAAGGAGGAGAGGGTAAGGTGGCATCCGGATAAGATGTTGCAGAGGTTTGGGGGCAAGGTTGGGGAAGGGGTGATGAGGGATGTAACGGCTGTATTTCAGGTTGTTGATAGGTTGTTGGGTGATTTGAGAAGGGAAAACAGTGGTAAGAGGTGATCATTTTTGGTGCTTGGGTTTTATACCCAGAAGAGATTCTTTTGGTTTGCGATCAAGCGTCGTACATATGCGTTGAGAACGGAATGGACGCTCCATGTAAATTACAGTTATCATGGCCACGTACATATGATCTTTTGTTTGTTTGAAGTGCCTGTCAAGGACAGTTTAATAAGAAATTACCAAGACACTGTTCTATTAACCCTGTTCCCTAAAGTTCCGCTCGATAATATCAAAACTTCGCCTAGTCCATCCACTTGATTGAAGATGACCACAACTTCCTCTCCTTGACACTGAATCCTGGATCGTCTGGGGCATTTTTCTCTTTCTGCCCTTCCTTCTCTTTACCGTCTCCCACGGCTTGCTTCCTTCACCTTGCTGGCCCAGTAGAAGATAAATGACATGTTTTATTGAGCATTTGCTTTACTACTTATTTCGTGTTATTTAAAAATGAAAATAGACCCCCCCAAAAAACATCATTGCATTATTAAACCTGAGCCCAATGTCCCATGTGTGCAGCAGATGGGGACCGAAGGTGACCAACTCTGGCAGGATCCTCCCGTCTCCCTCCCGGAACCTTGGAACTCACTTTCTGTCCGTCAGGTGTGTGCAGTAGAACCCGCTGATGTGCGAGGAGTTTGAAGGAAGGGGCAGGGCGGGAGTTTAAAGTTCTCAGCTGCTCACCTGCTTGGGGTGACAACTCCAAAGTACTCAAGTGCCCAGTAGGTAGGTACCTTACCACTGCTAGACAAGATAAGAAAGCACCTGACAAAATGATATTCGTCACCCACATGGAAGACGGGAAGACTCTGATGATTCCAGTATAGGTATTTGCACAGCATGTCCACAGGTGCGAAAGGGCAAACTGCGTGTTGCTGGGCAAGTTGGGGATTTGTTAGTTATTTGAGAGAGTTCTATATCAGATGAAGCCCCGGAGAACAACATGTGGTGCTGAAAATACCTAATTTCTTAGTCACGCTCTTTTTAAGGTATGCCCAGAAGCAGCAAATGTTGTGCCTGGAACAAGTACGACTCACTTGTGTCTTATCCCTTCCTTTGGCGGGTGCCAGCATTCTCTACGAGTAGGTTCGGCCACAATGAATATGGACTGAATTAACAAGTGGACATCATTATTTCCATTGCGCCCATCTTGAGTTTAATGTAGCGCAGTCTGCCATGATGCTGTGATTGACGTCCGGAGGACTTGACGATCTTCGACCTGGGCTGTATTCAGGAACAGAAATGAGGGAATAGGGAAGAATTCTAATAGAGGGGGGGGGGGTTTATACCCATCCAAAACCCCACTTCGGGACCGAAGATGTGATTATTTCAGGAAGGCACAGTTGGGGATAACACCGTTGGAATCATTCGGAGTATCTAATTCCCGAATAGTCTTATTGCTGCGGAAGGAGTGTTGAAAATTTCTGTTAGTCCGCCGAGAGAGTTTCCAGTTGTTACCGCGACAACAAGACCAGTGTGTGTGTGACTTGAGATATGCTGCACGGCAGAAACCAGGGTGTTTACTTTATCGTACATGATGAGTACGGTCTCCCATTTGTATTTGTGTATCGCAAGATTCAGTTTCACAACTTTTGGTTAATACACGACATATGTATGATGAACCGCTTGCACATGATAGATTGAATGAGTAGGGTGCAGAACTGTCAATGCAGAGGGGTCTAAAAGATACACCGGCCATCATTGGGCGTGGAGAACTTTTACTTGACTCTAAATCCACTTGTCAATATCTCCAATATCTCCACATATTGATGAAATATTGACGTCAATGATCACTTTCGGGAGCAAACACCCTCTTGCCCTATTTAATGCCCCTGCTTTGACAGTTTGACATGCGCGGGAAGAGAATTGTCTTCGTTTGCTGCAGGGGCCAAACCGTCCTACTTGTCGTGCATCATGATAACCGTCATACACATGATTCAAATACACATAGAAAAGTGCACAAACAGCATATTCTGTGATATTGGTATAGATGAAACTCCGACCACGATATATATGAAAAATGTTGTAGTAAAAAAAAAAAAAAAAGATTTAAAATTAAAAAAAAAAAATCTAGAAATAACAAATCTCATTCAACCCTTGTTTGCTCGAGCTACCTCCTTATTGTGGAAAGACACAACTCTAAAATAAAACCCACACAATTACCCAACCGTTTCGCATATCGCCCTTGTACCCCCAGTAAAGAACAAACTGTTATATATTGGGGGTATATCACTTAGAGATTCGCCAACATGGCAGCACCACCAAAGAGTGCCCCGACAGCCACAGCGGCCGTCTTCATGGGAGCGGCGTTGTCCGTTGCCGATTTGGAAGCGGAGGCGGCATCGCTGGCGGCAGAGCTGGCCTTGGAAGCAGCAGAGCTGGTGAGGGAAGCGAGGACCGAGGAGAGTGAAGCAGCATCATCCCCAGTAGCGGTAGCAAGGGCTGAAGACACGCTGAGGGCAGCGCTGCCGGCGTCGGTGCTGATCGAGGTGAGAGCAGAGCCAAGTGAAGAGCCAATGGATTCGAGGTTGCTGTTGATAGAGCTCGAGACGGAGGCAGCGCTAGAAGCAGCGGAGCTGAGAGCCGAAGTGAGGGCAGTGTTGCCAGTGGTGGTGGTGACGGTGGTTTGTGCCTGTGATCTGTCAGCTTCCGGAATAGCTCTGCTATGGAGAGATCGGATAACATACCGCAACCATGGCGACGAAGCCAGCGATGATGGGAGCGAAACGCATCTTGAAAAAAGGTTATGTGGGCGGCTTGAAGATGAAGGCGGACGAGTTACTGTAAAGCGACGAGCGAACAAGACAGAGCAAAACTGCGGGGTGATGGGAAGCGTTGACTGCGTTGGAGAAAACAGAGGATCGGATGAAGAAAGGGTCAGTGAGATGTCAAGGCAAGAAGTCAGACTTATATGTCCCTGCAGGCTGCCAAGATTGCACCGGCCATGCATCTCAATCGGCCGGTAGATTCACAGCCACAGCGACAAGGCGAAAACATGGCAGAACACTAATCACCGGCGTATATTCTCCAGAAAGTTTTGTCTACGCCTCGGACGGATCGGCGCCGGCAAGGAATGTAGGTGGCCCGGCAACACGTAAGTAGTGCGATGATCCACACCAGACACTGTCCTTGTTTGCTTGCACAGATGCAAGGAGCACAGTGTGTGTCGAAAAGAAGGGACAGACGCGGACGGCGCCCGGATGAAATTCCCAAAATAGTTTCTTTTCCCGGCTGTAGACGGCTGTCGACCTTTGCTGCCCGTGGTGCCCTGGCATCGATGCCATCATAGAGCGGAGCCAGTCTGTTTCAGAGACCGTCATCGACGGGCCTCGCTTGCCCTCTCTCTCCGGAACTTCCGATTCCAACTTTTCAAATTCGTATTCGTGGCGATAGCATCACCTTCGGCTAAACAAGGTGACAAGCTGGAATATCCATGACGAGTCGAAGCCAAGCGCTGGAGAAGGGGCTGAATGAAGACAAACAAACAGAGAAAGGAGGCTACTGCAGGGACCCCTGTCGTCGCGCCGCTAGCCTCACAACTTTATTTTGACCCCTCAATTGCCGTGCAAGGTCATTTCTGGTTCGACCGGCAACCCGCTGTGGGTCTTGGCTGCTCCCCCTTTGCATGATGTCACTACTGCAAGTTTCGATCGAGATGGTGCAATTCGTCCATTCTTTGAATCTATCGTGCGTTGTTGTGCATAGCCCTCCGCATCGGTACTGACAGGCCCTTAGACCTCCCTGTAAGGGGAGATGCCCTTCTTGAGTTCCTGGACGATCTCTGCAGCATACTCAGGACTGCTTGTGACAAAATCATATCTCTTGCTCTCGGTCGATTTGTACACCACAAGCTAAAAAAAAAAATGCCGCGTAAGCAACTCATTCCCACTCCACTTATCTAGTGTATTTTTTCCACGGTTTGGATGCATGTACGTACCTTGAAATTTGATGGGTGCTTCCGCGACACCTTGCATCCAACCACGTTGCTGAAGTGTATTGATGTCAGCTTGGAATCGAGATCTCCACCCTTGATGCCAGAAGCCGGCATGATGTGGACTTGGTCCCCGTCAATTGCAAAGATCTTTTCCGACAACAGTCGCATGGGTTGTTTTCGCCAGACCGTGTACTTTCTGAGCTTGGTGCTAATTCCCAGCTCATCTTGCTTCATCACTTCCTTGGCTAACGGATGCGTTCCCAAAAGCTTTGACCTCTTAGTTTTGGTCCAGCTCGAATTATCCGAGAAGAGGACTGGTCTCGGCGAGGAGCTGCTAGGCGACCCCGTCATAATGAGAGGACCGTCAGTGGCGAATCGTCGCCTGTATAGATCTAGCGTAGTGGTGCTGCCAAGCGAAGCGACTGTGCGATCAAGCATGACCACTGTGCCGGTGTGAGGAAGCTTCAAGACGTGATTCGCCTTGTCTAGCTGACGCTTTCGACACGCCACGTCGAGAACCTCTGCCAGGAACATTTCGGTATTCACATCCAAAGTGATCATCTGGCCTGGTGCTGCATCTGACGAGTGAATGTGAATTCGAAGAAGCTTTTTCTCCCCTCGTGCTGCTGGCGCGGCTGGCTGCGCAGACTGAGGCATATCTGCAAAAGCGATGTTTGCGCGGTACACAGTTGGGTACGCCGTGTTCAATACCGGGTTTTCGCTGGGCGGCGCAGGAGACATCAGCGAAGCATCAGGCCGAGGCGTGTTCCGGGGCGTAAGATCTTTGTCCTCATCCTCACCATCGGCTTCCTGTTCAAATTGTGGTGTGACCTTTTGGTTTTCCTCAAACTCCTCCTCGGAAGCCTGCACCAAGGCAAAAATGTCATAAACCTTGGAGTTGGATCTTGCCCGGCCCGCCTTGTTGTTTGCTGTTGTAAAGGAGACAAGCGGCTTCTTCCGTTCTAATGGCGGAAAATCGTCATCGACCTCGCCGTCTTCTTCGACCATCCGCAAGGTCCACCAGTTCACGTTGAGTTTATCAGCGGGAAGTGGTGGCTCTAGTTTCTCCTCGTTATATCGCCACAAGCTGAGCCCTATCAAGTCGGCAACTGTGGCTTGCCTGTCTCCGCCTTCTCCCTCGTGAACCGTCCGCCGAATCAAAACCTCAAATGGCTTGGATGGATTCGCAGAATGAGCTGCATAAATGCGAAGCATAATTGGATTTGGATCGCCCTGACCTGAAAGTGAAGCGAAACTGTCGAACGGCAACGCGGGCTTGGTCTTCTTCGCCTTCAAGGCTGCCGAGAGCAAACTCTTGGGCTGAGCCATACTAATCGGCCGAATGGTACTGAGTGGGCGCGGTGGTGGTAGATCTCCAACATTGATCTGGAGTGAAAGTGGCATTGCTGATTTTCGAATTGTCATTCTCCTCTGGAACGCTCGAGGCGGCGTCCCCACGACCTGCTCTCTGAGCGAGGCTTTGAGCGGATTCTTGACAGCTTCAAGAATGGACGCGGAATCTATGCTTTCAATGAATGCTGATGACATGTCCGAAGCATCTGAATCGTCGTCCTCATCTTCGAGGAGGTCGCTTCCTTGGCGCTTTACCCCTTCGGCAGGCTCCGGAGGATTCAACTTGGTTGATAATTTTGCAGCGCGGGCTGCAGCGGCTGCAGCAGCCCTGGCAGCCTCTCTATGTTTCTGGAAGCCCGAAGCGTCAAACTCGTTGTCTGATGATATTTCGCTGCTTGTCACAGTGTCACGACGAGCCCTCTCTTTGACTGTCTCCAAGGCAGACTGCGAACCTCGCCTTGGAGCCGGGCGAGCGGGTGAGAGTGTGGTAATTTGGCGTAGATTTGATGACTGAAGAGGTGACGAGCCTGAGCGATTCCGAATAGGCATCTTTGCAAATTTTATTTGCTGAGCAGCACGTTGGTCGGGCTCGTCATCGCTCTCATCACTCAGGTCGCTGCTGTCCTCGTCCTCCATCTGTTCACGGCGTCTCCTTCGTTTTGCTGCCAGACTAGGGCCCAGGGTTTCCGGCGCACCTCCCGAAAACAAGCCTCCTTCTTCAGTCTCATCCTCCAGTGCTAGAATCGCCGTCTTTGGAGCCTGGAAATACTCGGAAGCAATGGCTGTCGGAATGGGAGGTGAGTGGGTCCTTTTGATGAGTGCTGGGTTTGGACGCCATCCTGCTGATTTGAAGGGTGCCGAATTGAGGAAGTTCTCGTTCAGAGTGAAAAGACGCTCTCCCACACCATCAGCCACGTCATTGAGGTAGCTGGTCCGCAACTGGTACAGAACCAGACTGGGTGATCGTGTCAGCATTGCGAAACATTTAACAAGATGCAACATAAAGAATGAGTGAACACGGAATCTCATACTCTTCTACTTGTATAACGGACATGGTTGGGGGATTTCACATGTCCCCATACACTAGTTTTGAGGGGTGTAACGGGTACTAGTGCGCCGCTGACGAGGCTGATGTCTCAAACAAATGTGTAAAGAAGAAGTCGTTCAAGACTAAACAAACAGACAGCATTCCCGATGTCGATGAGAGAATATGCCACAGGCACGGTTCCTCTTAGTGGAAACGCGGGGAGGAGATAAGGTGAGGTCGAACTCGTAAGGCGAGAGCGGTCGAGTACAGACCCAAACCAGGAGGAGAACAAAAAAGGAAAAGAGAATATTGGCAAAAAATTGCTCCCAGCGCAAAACGAACCTGCGATAACTCTGCCAGAGGGTTGAAAGTGAAGGGTTAGCTGGTGAAAGCGGGTGATGAACTGGACGGTGTGGTGAAACGGCACCCTGGTCAATGAACCACTTGGGTCCCCGAGCTCGGGTCGTTTAGCGGAGGGAGTGGGGCAATGCTTTGTACTTTCAGGGAGGAGCAGCTGGAGGAGAAACGGTATATTACAACGAAAAATAGGCTTTGAAAGGTGAAACCTGTATCAATCCAATCATGGGCTGTTTTTAATCTTGGGTATTTCTCGACACAGCGCATTTTCAAAAGTAAAGCCCATCTTATTCTCGAAATCATTTGCCTTACCTCAGGGTGAGCTACCCTACCTTATCGATAAGAGCCAGTGGCCAACCCCCTGCAATTCCAAGCACCTGGTCTAGACCTGTCGCTTTATTTTGGTGGTTCTTGGGCGTCACCTCCATCGCTTTAAACAAACTGCTTAAGCCATCCAACACAACTAATCGATCGCGACCAACTATAATACCACCAAAATGGGTCTGGTAGATTATGGTTCCGATTCCGACTCTGACTCGGCACCGCCTGTCCAACAAAAGCTTGCCGCACCCTCAACAACATCAACTACAAACGCGACCAAGAAACCATTCCAGAAGCTCCTCGATAAAGGAAAGATTGTTGTGAACCTCCCAGCCGCCAGCGCGAGCGCAGACACAGCCGACGATGAAGAGCCGCCAGCGAAGCGAGCGAAGACTGTGGGCGGCGGCAGCAGCAGATTTGGCAGTTTTGGATCCTTCCTCCCACCGCCGAAGAAGACGGGCGCAATAGCCATCACAGGCGCGACGGGATCAAGTTCGCGACCAGCAGGTTCAGCGCCAGCTCGGGGGGTAAATCTAAAGACGGGTGCTGAGCCAGCATTTATCAGAAGCAACGGAGGCAGCACAGATGGGGAGGAGGACAGTAATGGGGCCGCACCAGCATCCATCACTAAGTTTACCTTAGGACTCAACCTACCCGCGCCGAAAAAGGGACCATCTATAGCTGAGGGACAAAAACCGGAAGAGGAAGTGAAGTTGGTTGGCAAGCCGTTGATGTTCAAACCTTTGTCGGTAACAAGGAGGAAAGCCACACCAACGACCAAAAAGAAGGCTGCACCTAGTCCTGCAGCCGCCCCAGGCGCAACATCATCAACAGCAACGACACCAACGCCAGCGCCAGCACCTCCGACCCAAAAACAAATATCACTCTTCTCCATGGACGACGACTCTTCCTCAACACCATCCCAACTAGCCCCTTCATCATCATCCTACGAGCCCATGTTCACAACCGAAGAAGCGACGCCAATAGAAGACACAGCAACCTCTTCCTACCCGCCACCAGAGTTTCGTGTCTCGGCAAATAACCCACAATCCCTCTCCTCGATAGCAGACTCTCTCTCGCTCTCCGCTTCGGCTCGAAGGGAATTATTCGGCCGCAACAAATCCGCCTCGGAAATCCCACCAGACGCAAAGGTGATAACGTTCAACATGGAACAGGAATACGCGCACAATCAGCAGTTGAGAGCTTCGGGTGAACAGCAGGTGTATAATCCGATCAGATCGATTGCTCCGGGCAAGCACAGCTTGAGGCAGGTGGTGAATATGGCGCAGAATAATCTCGACGCGCTGGAGGATAGTTTCGCAAAAGGGAGACAGAATAAACGGGAGGCTGGGGGAAAGTATGGGTGGAAGTAGTTTATTGGAAATGGGTGATTTGGAACGGTTATTTCACGGATCCTTCTTTTTGGGGGGGCAAAGTTTTAATTTTTAAATGGGAGAAGAAGAGAGTCTTGCTTCGATGTCATGGTGAATTTTTTTTTTTTAAAAAAAAAACAATTTTGATCTTTATGTTTAAGTATAGTATGTCAAGTTATTGATATAAAATTGTGATACCCCCAAAATATTTACCCTTGAATAATAATAAGAAGAAGAAAGGCAGTAAATAAATGTTTTATGAAATCTTTTGTGTCGATCAGATATCAATCTGCCCTCGCTTTCAAGCTTTACTAACCCTTTTGGACTCTTTTTTGTTTCTTTCCCTTTCACTTTCCGGTCATCGCCCAATTCATCCTTCCTTCCTTTCGTATCGCATTCCTTCCGTATCTCATTCCATCCATTCCATCACACCCCATCCCCAATGCAAGCCAACAGTTGTCAAGTATTAAAAAATCAACAAATAGTCCCAACACCCCCCTTAACCCCCTTGCCAAACATTAAAAATCCCCATTCGCCCCTAGTAATAGGCGAGATGTCGTCGTACCCGTTCGGAGTCGTGGGACCTACCCTCCCTCCGTCCTCAGCTCCTTCCGTTGGGGCAAGTGATTGCACTCGTCCAGTACCGTGTAGCAGCTCATTAATCGTCATTACGCTTCCTGTTTTCCAGCGGGCATTATTACTGTTGTGTGATGGCTGCGGGATGACGAGAGTTGGCAAGGCAGTGTGAGCAGTTGGGACGGTACTACCAAGTGTAGGATTCAGTGTGCGAACGGCAGAAAGAGGTCGAGCGGTCTCGGGATCTTCGTCTTCTTCTTCTTCTTCGTTGTGTGCAATTGGAGTGATGGGGGAGAAGTACGATTTGTTATTGATTGGGATTGGTTTAGTGAGTTGGGTAGACGAGGTTTTGTTGGACTTGGAAGAAGGGAATGAGGTTTGGAGCTTTAAAGCTAGGGATCGGCCTGGAGGGGCTGGACGGAGTTTGGGCGTTGAGCGTTGGAGTTCTAGGGAGAGGGTGTCTTCTTGGACGGTGGTGACGGTAGTGGTCGTGGTAATGGACACTGGGACTGGTTTATGGATGATGGATACTGCTGCTGGAGGAGGAGGAGGAGGTGGTGGTGGTGGTGGTGGTGGCGGCGTGGAAGGAGCTAGTGGGATTTCGACGATTGGAGGGTGGGCTCGTAATGGGTGTACGGGGATCACCACTGTCGCAGGAGATCTAGCTGGGGCGGCTGCAGAGACGGCCTTGCTGACCTGGCTGACTTGACGGTACCATGCCTCTATATCCTCATCTTCATCATCTTCAATGTCGTCGGAGATGAGAAGCTCTTTGTTGAGGGCTGGGGCGGAAATGTAGGTAATCGACAGTTTTTCACGGTCGGTGAAGCCGATCGGACTCTCGTCCGAGTCTGAATCGCTGTCGGACTGTGGAGAGGCGAGTGGCCAGGAAGGAGCGGCATCGATATCGTTTTCGATTCCTGATTCCTTCTCTATTCCTCCATATGCCCGCTCATACATGTGGCAAACATCTGCGAGGGCGTTTTCGTTTACTGGATCTAACCAGCGGTAAGAGGTGAGGAGGGTGCTTTTGAGGAGAGCACGTCTTCCATTGGCGAGGAAAAGACGACGGAGTTCGTCTACTGCATCTTCGAGGCGAGATGAAGCCTTAGTCCTCGCGTAGGCCTGCAATGCTGTTCGGAAGTTATAGAGGTGGTCAAGCGAGACCAGGGTGAGGTTGGATGACGAGAACAGTATCTCATTTCGGGCGAGGGATTTTCGAATTAGGTCAACAGGTAGACCAAGGACGGACGGTAACACGGCTTGTGGCATCCAGTCGGGACTATAAGGATGTTAGAACACACGATCACCTCTAGGACAATGAGATCAATACTCACCCTAATCTGAACTTCTTGGCCGCCTTTTCCAAGGTCTGGGCCAAGATCTTTTCCTCCCGTGGTTCCAAAGGTTGAGCAATAACGAGCTTTATCCCGAACTTGCTCACTGTGGACTGAAACCCCATCCCCATTCCAGAGAGAGCGCTGCTGGTGTCTGTTGATGATGACATGACAGTGAACGGAGTGGCCGGAGTGTGAGGAACACTGGCAGAAATTGGACTGCCTGGCCATCGGAACCTGTTATGACTGAAGGTCGAATCCGCTGTTGATACTGATGAGTGTGTTGATGAAGAAGTAGTGGATGCTTCACTGAAGGCAGGTGAAGCTGTGCCATCTCGGAAGCGGTCCAGATGAACGTGAAGAATCTTTTCCCTTATTGGGCTCTCGACCGAGCTGTGAGACCACAACTGCTTCAAGGCATCCAACTTGGATGCTGGGGTAAGAGGGAAAGCCGGTCGTAAAGGAGTGGTGACGGCTGAGACTGGAAGGGAACCAGGCGTAAAGCAGCCAGGTGTGAATGTTGCCGAAGTCGGCGATGTTGGAAGTTGATAGTCCCGGCTAACAACCACCAATGTCATATTGGTCGATTTCCTTGCAAGTCTCTTGGAGGCATACTCGAGTGCTCCATTGACATGGGCTGGTAGTTGATGACAGTCGGCGATGGAGGGGCCAGCCTCAAGCGGTGAGGAGATCCGTGCCCTCAGGTTAAGGGATGGTGGCGCCATTATGATGATGGCTGTTGACTAAGGTGTGTATGTGAGTATGCTGCCGTCGAGGCTCGTGATGATTAAAGTCGATCGAAGGGAGTGATGTGTTGAATATAATATCCATCAAGGACTTGGAAATAGCATTTCCAGTTGATCTGAAACGATCAAGATGCAAAAATAAGAAGTGATAATGATGACGATGAATAAAAAAAGACTGGGCGGCTAGACAGATATAATAGTTCAACCGAAATAAGATGTCACAAAATATGAAACAACGCACATCTCTCGGGACGTCGTGTTTCAACTTTATTTTATTCAACAAAGTCGAAGGAAAGACAGAGAGATGTCAGCATCCCAACCCGACGGGATGGGTACCACCATCATTTTCTCTTTCATAATTCCAGGGTATCGGGGTGCGGGTGTGGTGATGAGAGTGACAGCGTCCAGCTGCATATGCAGCCTCTAGCAAGCCTCTAACACCCATTGGGTTCAAGCGCGGATGTGATCATGAGCTTCCAGGTTCCATCACAGAAGGAAGGGAACTATCAATTCAGGGGTATTCCTCCCTCCCCAGTCCGTTACCTCCCTAACATTTAGTCAGTCAGCAACCACCAATCTCACGATACTACCCCATCTTTCCCCCTCATTCAAACAAACGCCCATCCCAGCGTGACGGACCTTCTAGTCCTTCCACACCCTAGCTCCCATCCAACACCATCAAGTAAGAAAGTCAACCACGGCGGCTAAACCCCTGTCCATCACCCCATCCTCCATCCCCTCATGTTTCTTCCCCGCATACCGCCCCAAAATAAATTCACTGCACCTTCTTCGCGCTCGCCAATCCATCCAATCGCTGAACCCGGCGTCTAAACTCCAACCACCCGCCACCACTCACAAACGCTATTTTTGAGTATTCTCATAATACCAAGACTTTCTTTTTTCAACGACGCGCAATGATTGGTTTTCCTTTCTATGTCAACCAGACTAGCCTCATAACGTTCGGGCTGCATACATATGCAACTTTCCACAATTTCAACTGGACATCCCATTTCCACCGTTACCACACCACACCGCACCAAAACAAACAAACAGACACGCTCTCTTTTCTTTTTCTCTCTGTCTTTGTCATACGTACACCGTTGGTTGCACAAAACACTGCTACTGGAAACTGGGTGACAGATCGGATAGGCCGGACAGTCAGTAGTATCCACATACAGACGCCCAATGCAACAAAAGAAAAGAGATGAAAAAAAATGATAAGCGACATGTAGTATAACTGAATCCACGGATCATTGACTTTCCGTTCTTATTATTTCCGCAACTTGCATGTCAATAGAGCCGCAGAGAGCGAAAGACAGAAAAGCCGCAAGCTAAGAAACCTGTAAGATGAGGCACGAATTGGCCACCACCGCCGCCGCCGCGACCTGCATCACAGATATATGCACATACATGACAATATAGCAGATAGATGCCGTAGCAGAACCAAAAAAATTGACAAGAACAATCATCCCTTCGTGTCGTGCAACTCTTTCAAGTCTTGAATTCATCGTGTCTGTCCCCCCGTCTGCTCGACATTGGTAAACAGCCATCCCGACATCATCTACGAGCTCGAGAAAGCGCACATTTCAGTTAACAATTGACCAAAAGAACAAGGAATCCCGTGTTTGTCACGTTCACCGGGTTTTAGATCGTGCAGCAGCCATCAACGGTGGTGTCTGGGCCGATATTCTCGTCAACCGACCGACCACATCAGTGAGTTGGTTGACCTTCACTCATCTCTAGTGAACGAACACTGCTTTCCGGCCTTTTATCATTTCTCTCTCTTAATTATTTGCTTTATTTGTCCCTATCTATGCAATCTTTCCTTCCTCCCTCCCCGAACACATCACCCACTTGAACCAAACCCATCACATTCACATCCCATTCCGCTTTTGCTCTCTCCAATTTCCCACTCCCGATTTGTTATGTGTGTGTGTGTGTGATGCAAACTAGCACCGCCATCATCATCATTACATCTAGATCAGTTCTTGAAAAGAGGGAGAATAGAAACTAATTAAAAAGAAAACCATGTACCATAAACCCATAAAATATTTGTTCCATGTTTATTTGTCCCATGAACCACCCCACCCACTTCCAACCCATTCCCATGGACCCAAACCATCAAAAAAAAAAAAAAAAAGAAGAGAGAGAGAGAGAGAAAAACTCCCAAAATAAAAAATCAAACGCAAAAAAGTCTACTTATCATTTCCAACCCCCACACCATAATGGGGAGTTCTTTTATTTTCTCCTGACGCCGCCGCTACCCATTTTTCTGATGCTGACAGACCAACTTATCTACTCTCCTCTCCACTACCCCTTTCTTCTCCCGCTGGACATGTAAATCTTCGATGGGCAACCATGCATGTTATAAATTACCATGGACATGGTGCCACCATCTTCGCTGGTTAAACAGGGCGTGAGAAAGAAAAAAACTTCACTCGCCTAATACCACACGGAGAATATAGAAAGGAGGCAATCATCATTCAATATCTCCTCCTTGTAGATCAATCGTCGTGAAAGCCCCGATGTTGTCCATCTGGCCAGTAGAACAAATCGACGAGTTCTCCCAGTCTGTTTTCAAAGACGTGGTTCATCAGCCAGCTGTGGCGCTGGAAGCGATACTCGAAGAATCGCTAAGGTACAACATACCGGAGCCGTCTTCTTCATCAATGTCGACGACCATCAACCTTTGCATCGACTCGTCGATATCTGTCATCACGAACACGAAACCATTAGCCATCTGTTCCAATTCACAAGAGCATCGCCGATGATGAAACTCACTTCTCCAGGTGCTGTGAAATTCGAACGCCTCGGTGTCGGCTGGGTCATTCATTTCAAAGTACCTTGAGCAAACCCGAACCACACGCATAAAAAGACTCAATATACGCTCCGAAATTTCCGCATTTCGCTTGATGTGCCTGTCACGCAAGTACAAGAGACATTCTGTTCCCAGTTTTCTTGCTGTTTCGGTCGCCCTGGCAGCGAGCATCTTGCCTTCTTCGGTCTCCAAGTCTTGACGGGGCTGGAATAGCTTTTCGTGCAGAAACCTGTTAACCTCTTCCCCCACAGACACATCATAATAACCAAGTAGTCCAGGGGCCCAGTAGGGTGTGTTGTCCAGGCCAGCGAGAATGATCTGATGTGGCGTCTCTCCAGACCTCTCACGAGGACCGTCAAACACTTGTCTCTGGAACTCGAAAAAATCTTTACCTTCCGAGTTTTGGATCCCAAAGCAGTGCACATTAATGTGCTTAATTAAATCCCGAATCAGGTCTCGCTGAGACGCAAACCTGCAAAAAGTCCAGCCAGCTACCCGTAAAAAATTACCGACGGTGTGAGAGACCACAGAGCCGGTAATGGCGCAACGAAGAGTCCGGTATATCTGTGATTCCATATCAACACTTTGCTGGATCAAGTTGCCCACAATCGAATCAGTGGACTGGGGGTTTTGGCCAAGGCCAATGAGCTTATCAACAAAGATGTTGGAGTGTTGCTTATTCCATCGGAGCGTAATGGCATCCACCTCTTCAGGTAGGAGCACAAATGGTACCTGTGCCGTGGACGTACGCTGTTGGGGAGGGCCGAACATGTACTGTCCAAACTGGCTCCTGGGGTCGCAGTCCGGCATCCGCACCTTGGAAATCAGCGCATCCAACAGTGCAATGATGGATTCGTAATTCGGCGGACGAGCTGCTTGCCTCCTACTAAGTGTTGTGAGCAACCGTTGGATCTGGGACGGCATTCCCGCTTTTTCGAGGTTTGAATCAGCCATAACGATCCATAGGAGCGTCTCGAGATGTCGGTTCGCCAGAAAAGCAGCAACCTCCGCATCTCCCAGCCTGACAAAGGACAACATGAAACCAAAGACCTCGTACCACGACCTCAGATGGCTCGTGAAGTTAGCCCATAGAACATCCATGACTCGCATCGTATCTGAAAGAAAACTCGTATTATCTTCCGAATGAATCATCTCCTCCTCGTCATGCAGTCCGTATTGCTCTGGCAGGGTGGTCCTGAGAACGTCAAGGGCCCTGATGAGCAAATTGCCACTCGCCTTGCGCACATCGCTATCTGAGTTTCTCTGGACGAGAGTCCTGAAAGTCTCTGGCAGGTCCGCAAAGTACTGAAACAGCACTACGCTGCATCTCGCACAATTTTGGCAGTTATTGCGAAGCCAGCTGACAAGGCGAGCAAAGTTGGGCGTATCCTTCGCTCTGGATGTCACTTGATCGAGATGGCCCAGTGCCATGTACATTGCTTGAGTTTCCATTCTGTGGTTGTCAGGGCATTCGCCAGAGTTGAGGCTCTTCAGTCGCGCCAGGATCATCAGGACGTATTCGGTTTGGCATGGGTCGTAAATGCAGTGTCTCCGAAGGACAAGGTTATTGTCTGCCTGAATGTACTCTTCGAGATCCACCGGGACATCAACGCGAAGCGGGCTTGTAAGATTGGACTGACGGAGAATTGCTTGACTTTTCGCGAGGGATGAAGATCGTTGGTAGAAAAGCATGTAGGCACTGTATTGCTTGTCGTATTGAACGTTATTTGGGAAGGGCTGGTAATCAGGTCCTCCAAAACACGATCCTTCCATCTGCGTGGGATCCCAGGGGTTTACGTGGTCGTCATTGAACTCAACCCAACTCTGCCCATCGCTGCTGCTCGGTCTCTCCCGGACAAACGAGTAATAGTGACCCGACTCGGCTGTTCCTGAGTGTACAAGGACCCCAACAAGCTCAAACTGATCTTCCGGCTGGTCTTGGTCAGGGTTGCTCAAGTAATCCATTGTGTATGGTCGCATGTCGATTGTGGTTGGGAATGAGAACCAGTCATTGATTTTGCTGCGCTGCATGGTTCGGAGGTTGAAATCAAAACGCTTGAGGTGAAATATGAGATGGTCTGGCGCCTTTTTGAGGCATGTCCGCTTCACTGCATCGACATGACTGTCGCAAGTGGAACACTTGTACTTATTTTCGCCTTCCATGATCTCCCCTTCCACATACGCCTGAAGGCTTTCTTGTAGTGTGGTTTTACCCTTGATATCGCACTGAATCGCCGAAAAGGGCTCGAGTCTCTCCGATACGTGGTCGCACTCTTTGGAACGAACTTGTTGAACCAGCTGCCCTCCGTAAAACGAACGGAAGTCGTTCTTCTCGTCTTCAGTCACGAACTGCCCTTCCCATCGGTCGAAGAGCAAGTTAAAGAACTCGTCAACATCCATCTGAACACTAACGTCAATTGGAGTGTTCTCGTAGGTCCGTATGCTCCCCACACACTCCTCGGGGGCCACCCAACGTCGGATGCTGTTTTGTAAGTGTGCAAAGGCCTTTTGGGTACCGAACAGCAAGCCTTGGGCGTCGGGATCCTTGACGGTGGCGCACAACATGAAACGTCTAAAATCGACGTTCATGAAGAGCTGCGTAAAGAGTGAGTTAAAGTAGCAAGTATTTGACAGGTTCCGGAGGCCGGTGTAGCCACATTCAGCCCTTATCCACTTCTCTCGCTCAAACTGCTGCGCAGGTTGAAGTTCGTATTGGTAGAAATCGCATACTGGCTTAAGGTCAGCGAAACTGCTAAGAAGGGTAAAAGCCCTGGAGAATAACTCACTGTCGCCGTTTGGGTTAACGGCCACAAGGTCAGCCATGTCATTAATCAGCTGCGAGAATTGCGCCTCATCGTCTCGAACGAGACACAAAACGATATCGAGAAGCATTGCCCGAGTCTGTGAGGTGATGATCGGGTTTCCAGACTCATATTGCTTCGCTTTCTCATCGGTGGCCGGAAACAGATGCTTCCAGAATAATTTAGCTGCAACACCGTCCGTCGGAAGGATGCCGCGACGGATTGCCTGGTCCCCTTCGCTCGTGAGGGAATGTGTAAGGGTCTGCAGGAGGCTAATTAGATGGCTAGCAACATCATCAACCAACCGAGGCTTTGTCGCGTCCTCATAAGTTTGGTAGCCGAGGAGAAGACTAAACCAATCTCTTGAGAGCAACACAAAATCAAGAGAGTCATCGCCATTGCGGACCAGAGCTTGAAACAAGACGTTACACAGACTGAGAACCTCTGTCGATTGTTCCCGGTTGGAACTCGCCGGCCGGATAAGGCCTGAGACTATCGGCCAAAAAAGCCCCCTAAATGCGAGTGTGATGGGATCTGGCTCATCAGAACCCTTGTCCTCAGCGTCATCCACTTTGCATTTCTGTCGAATCAACGTGGCCGCGCTTTGCCGAACGGTATCCCGAGGATCGTGAAGAAGTAGCTGCTCTAACAAGCTCGGTACTTCTGGGTGGTGACGGAACGCCAACATGAACTCATCACTCACAAAGCAAGACTCCAGTATGCTTTCGAGACACAGTGGTACATGCTCTTCAGCACTGCCTGGGGTCTCTGCCGACAAGGCCGTGTTTATCAGCGTCAAAAGTCGACAGAGCAAGGGTTTATCCAAAAACTGTGCTGCTGAGGCTGGAAGCTTCGGATCTGTGGCTCGTATCAGCAAGATGTCCTTATGAACAGTAGCGAACTCGGTAATGTTACCTTTCAAGAGAAAGACAAACGACTTTAGCAAGGCCGAACCTAGCTCGATTTGTACCTCTTGACTAGAGCACTGTGCTGTGTCATTCTCATTTGACAGCGCCGGGACTATAAGCGACATCGCTCGTACTAACGACGCAGGGTAGGAGCTTGATGGCTCGTCCGCGCCGCTTGACGCCACTGGGCTGGCCTCTGTGACTGGCTCATCTTCCTGTGAGCTCAGATACGAATGCAATGCGTGCAACGCATAAAGTGATTTGAAGGGATGCCCCATAGGGAACATGTCCTGATAAGAAACTGAAGTGTTCTCAAAAGCCTTGAGCATCTTCTCATCGGTCGGGAGCTTCACCAAGAAGAGATATATCTAAAATGCCAAACACATCAGTTGCCCGGGCTTTAAAGTGGCCAGTGGGTTCGTTTTGCTTACCTCGCGAGCTAATCTCTCCTCCATTGAAAGATACTGCCATAACTCATCAAAATGACCTAAAATTTCAACTTCGACCTGAGACGCTCCAGGACGAGCCCTAGGTGACGCAACAGACTCCATCTCCTTTTTAACAAGAATGATTCCATTATGGATCTGAAGGTCCTCGAGCGACTTGCATATCACACTCTCCTGTGGAACAAACGGTTTGCCGCGATAATAGATTCGGTAGTTGCTGAATCCAGTGGCTTCCCGCAGGCTGGCGAGGAGAGAACCCGCCGTGTTCAGCCTGCCTATTTTCAAGGGCTGGACGGCGGTTCGTGTATCGCCATCGAAAGACTGATACTTTAGCTCCGCCGACTCACCTTCTATGTGCTTCGGAGAGTCAAGGATAAGTGACTGGAGATCTGGGGTAGAAAACTCGGGCTTGCCTTGATGAAGCCGATGGAATTCCCTCAGGACAGAGAGGGATCGGATAAACAAAAGCTCCTGTTCATTTAGGTCCTCATCGGTGGCGACAATAACCATGGAGTCCTCATCACCGCTTGTTGCGCCACCGACATATGATCTCAATTTTGCGGCCGCAGATGAAAGCTGCTGGAGACAGCGACCTACAAGAGCCAGATGTACTTTTCTCGCCCGATAGTGAGGAAAAGAAGTGATTGAACGGCTATCCACATAAACTTCGCGGACGAGAGTATGTATCGCCTGCTGCTCAATTGTATCCTTTGGTGCTGTCAAAACCATGCGCCACAAGATGTCAATTCCCGCATGGTCCGGACTATCAGTGTCGTCCAGTACAATGCTGGAGGGATCATTTACCATCGGCACGACTCTTGCACGGACAAATTCAAGTGCGCCGATGCAGAAATACTGGGGATCCAGCGCAGGGAGGTACTCGGAGAAGCACACAGAGGTGAAGTGATTCGTAACTTGGCTCCGTTTCATCGCGCTGTTCAAGAGCTGCCAGGCAATATCCCTGTCTTCCTTACAAGCTGCCTCGGGTCCAACAAGCAGACCCCAAAGCTTGAGACCGAGATCTTGGGTAAGTGATGCAGGTTCGTGGGTGATCAATGCCGATATGAGCTCCCTCCGTGGCTGGTTATTGAGCCCACTAAGTACGGCGGGAAACCCGGCAGCACGGCCCCTTGAAATGGCGCCCTCAAGTTCCCCGACCATTATCTTGGTCAAGTCATATTGAGAAGCCAAAACTGAGAGCTCCCGGTGAATCTGTGGACGAAGAATCAAGTGGAGAACCCACAAACTCCCAATCGTAGAGGGGGACGGGTGCGATAAGTCATTCAAACAGTCAAGGGCAATCTTCTGTCGACCATCCAATCCGGGGCCGTGCTGTAACAGTTCCCTGAATTTCTGGATAGCAAACTGCTGAAGGTCTGGCCATGCAACAGCCGACTGAGATCCAAACCCCGACGACTCTCGGATAAGGCGAATGCAGAGATCGTATGGTGCCGGGTGCGTGATGATTATCCCAGGATACGCGGGCTTTCCAATCAGCATCTTAATCACTTGATCAAAGCACTCTCTCATGGCCATACTGAAGCCGTCCACAGGCACCGTCAGGAGTTTGCTGCAGATATGCAACAACCATTCTTGGTGAAATAAGTGAAGAATCTGCTTCAGCATCCTGACCAGCGCATCCGATACCCGTGGATCTTGTGTCGTAACGACCGTTTGCCACAGAGCGTCGGTGTGCTCGTT
Source organism: Cladorrhinum sp. PSN259 (assembly GCA_033725935.1). Taxonomy (NCBI): domain Eukaryota; kingdom Fungi; phylum Ascomycota; class Sordariomycetes; order Sordariales; family Podosporaceae; genus Cladorrhinum; species Cladorrhinum sp. PSN259. The sequence goes on along the minus strand of MU867089.1, from coordinate 316,699 downwards.
TTCATAAGTATTTGACACCGCGAGAAAGCCGATAATGTTATAGCTCTCTTGCGTTATCTCAGGGTGACAAGTTGGCCCAAGGATATACTTGACAAGGCCTGTTTTTAATAAAAATTCGGCATAAAACTGCATCATGGGTTTGTTCTCTTCGTCCTGGGCATTGCCGTACTTCCTATAAAATTGCACAAGGTCGCTGCACATGCTACTCACAGCCATAACTCGAAGTTGCATCTGGCCGGACTTGATAAGTTTCGCAAAGAGGGAGAATTTCCAAATATAAGCAATGGCCTCCGGTGTAAGATGGCGAGGAATCTGCGGGTGGCTTTGCTGATGGTTGGCTAAAATATCTCCGGGAACGACGCCAGGGGTGTTTAGTGACAGCTGGTAAATCTCAACCAGAGCTTGGAGAAGATTTGCTGCGCCATCCAAGGAGAGACGATTGAGGCTTTTGTCAATCACACTGATCAAGGTGGCAGACATGCTGGTGAAAAATTGATAGCCTTGAGCAATGTTGGCCTTGGCATGTTCCGATATTTGGGGGAGATGGCTTTCAGCGCTCGGGCGAATCTGTTGCAGGACTTGAGATGCTAGCATGGACAGGTTGCTGATATGCTCTGTAAGACCGGGAATTTGCGATATCCGCTCAGCCTCCAGATGGGCCAGCTGCATGACTACCAAAAGGGTACCACCATCGGAATTGCAGCTCTGGAAGATTTCGAGGACCTTGACCACTTCGCCGCCGTAATGCCAATCATCCCCTGGGGTGGCAGCCTGCGCGTGATACAGAAGCTCGTCTCGGCGGCTGAGGAGACTGAGGGCGTGAACGTATGGCGGCGACATCAACTCGATCGAGCGACCAGCCTGATTACTCGAGGCTATAAGAGGAAACACTTGACGGTCAAGCTTGATAAACAATGCCGTCAACCTTGCGAACCACTTGTAGAACGTAAAGATGTCCTGCCGCACGCTCCTGTTCTGAGTGTAGGGTTGCCTTGGAAACAAATGTCAGAGCAAACAATTATTTAGAATTCAGGTTTCGCACGCACCTTCGGGCGGGGGTGGCCATCGCCAGCACTAGATCTGGAAAACTGAGCCATAATTCCCGATATTCACTGTAGGACTTGAGGACCACGCTCGTTGGAGATGCCTGGGCAAACTCGATGTACTTTTTAATCCACTGAGAGAACTCTCGTGTCACCTGACTATCTATTATCACTAGTTAGCAAATATTTACAGTCAGCATGACCAAGTACGAGCCGAGAGAAAAGGCTTACGGCTATGGATGTACTCGCAGACCCGGCTTGTGGTGTCCTGCCATGGCTCGCCGTTGGTGTGAAACGGGTAATTAGGTGTAGGATCTTCCAGGACCGAGGCCTCTGGGGAGTCATCCAGAATTGTAATGGGCTCCGCGTCCTCGTACTCGTCGTAGTCATCTGGAATAACTGTGATGACCTCAAGCGGAGGACTACTACTGCTTGTCGCCGAGGACACCGGTGTGTCGACTGTGGCCTCTTCCCGTGACATTTCCACCTCTGATTCCTCTATGCTTATTTTAACAGCATCGGTGGGTGACTGTTGGGATTCTTTCTCTGAGGGAAGGGTAGGCGACCCGAGGGGTGAAGAAGGTATGGCGTCGAGGGGCGGGCGAGATGGTGTCCGCACATTGATAGTGACGCGGCTAGATCGCAATGCCGAAGTCGGATCAGCTTCGGACTCTAGGGTTTGTCTCTCTGGGGTTTGTGGCGCTATAGGTTCTGAGTCAATCTTCATGGCAGAGTCGCTCCTTGCGACTGAAGCCGGCTCGTTGCCGGCCCGGGGCAGCCCGTCCGGGGAAGAGGCGACAGCAGTATCAACAGACCGGCTCCGTGAAGCGCTATTCAGAGATGTACGGCGCCGTTTCGAGGGAACACTGCTGTCGTCGAATGGGTTGGGACGTGTTGAGCAGGGCTCAGAGGAGACGGCACGATCTCGACTCGAGTCTTCGGCAGTTGATGAGCTCGAAGCTTGAGCCATCTGGCTTGCGCAAATGGGATACTATCCGATAAGGCTGCTGATCTAGCTCCACAGACCACGGAGCTCGGCTCCAGGAAGCTCAACAACAGCTTCTCAGTCTTTGCAGTTGTTAGCATGTGGTGGTTAGGTGGGGGTATGTAGATGATGGGATGTGGTGGTGCCGCGTAGTTTGCTGTTTTGGGGGGGTAATGGTAGTGGAATATTGGCCGGGGTGTCGCAAATGGCGGGCAGCCGATGATCGATCGAACCTCCACTGGAAGCTTTTTCAGACGAGGAGGCTCCAGGGCAGCTTGTGCCGTAGAGGGGGCGGGGCAAAGCAGAGCGGGGCCAAAGCCTGCTGCAAAGACGCTGTTTGAGAAAAGATGAAGAAAAAGAATGAATTGTGTCCAACTTTTCGCGATTGTTGTTTCTTTCTTTCAGAGCTGGAGGAAGGACAGGACTTGTGTTTTTTTTGGGGGTGATGGCCAAGGAGTGGGGGAGGTTCCAGGTTTGACGGGAGCTCCAAGGTTGGGGAAGCTTTGATGTAAGTGGTAAGGCGACCGGGCGGAAGACGGACACACACATCCACACATCCCACGACCACCTGTAGGCCTGCAAGCACCTGGCACCTAGGCAGACTGCTTTGGAAAATCTCAAACAGGAAAGGCGCGGATGCAAATATGAAGTGCAGGCAGACAAGCAGGCTCCCCAAAATAGGGATGTATGTACAGAATACGTATGTAGCACTCACTTTGGCTAGTATGTATCGCCGTACCACACCGAGTAGCACTGGGTAGGTACTGTAAGTAGCGAGCAGCAGAATCGATGCAAATCCTGGGATACCGGGAAGCCTGGTAGTCGGGAGCTTCCAGGTCTGACGGGATGGATGGGTGGTCGCTCAGGTCTGGCTGTCCGAGGACGAACTGATGGGACAAGGTGCGACTTTCTGGCAGCTCTGGGGCACAGCTGCGAGCTCTGAGCTGTGCTGTCCCGTTGAACGATGGGTGAACGATGGATGAACGCGATGACTAAGGTAAACCAGTCGGAAACCAGGCATGTGTGGGGATCAGGGAGATGGGTGGGGCAATGGAGGCCAGAGGGAAGTGAACTAAGGGCGGGGCAACGACAAGTGCGGGGCCAACCTTGATTTCAGTGGTCCACCTCTAGGGGACGTCTCTACTTGGGAAACGCGGGCCAATCCGAAAAACAAGCGCGTCTTTCTTCATTTTTAAAGTTTTAGGCTTTTGGTTCTTGAAGGGAGGATAGCACGGTGTTTCTAATACGGATACTGTATTTTTTCTCTATTGTGCGTGGTTCATAGCTCTGGGTGCAGCCCTTGGGTGCGTAATCTGCGTGCATCTGGATCTCCGTCATCCTTGTCAAAAAAGAAGCATGTGAATTTCCATCGCTGGACACAGTGTTGACGCCCTGGCACATCTTTGCCATTTAATTCTACCGTATCAGCACCAAAACTCCATTGTACAAAGAAGGTTTTCAACGGCTTCCAAGCCATTGACTCACCATGTGCAGCGTGAACAAAGAAATTAGTCGAGAATATTAAGTTGTTAAGTAGGCAGCAACAACATACAGGAAGTATATAAGATTGCCAATTCCTTCACAAGAGGAGATGGTCAAGGCTCTTTTTCTATCGAAATCACATCATTTTGTCCAATTCTGTTCGGTATCAATTGATCATATTCCTCGTATGTAACACTACCTAGCTTCCGCACCTCCCATCCCTTCAGACGATTGGGGATGCGGCACACCACCATCATCCACAAATTCCCGAGAAGCTACCATAACATTGGCGCCATCATATATCTCTTATATCCTCTAGAATCCATTGTTCCAATATCTGCAGTTTGGTATCATAGACATGAATGGAAATTTGGATTTCGAAAGATCAAAAAACGCAGAGTTTCAAGTTGTGTCAGCTGTGAATTAACTTCACACACCCCTCCGCCAAGCCCCAAGATAACGCCCGAGGACGGGTGGTTCAGATAAGCGAGCCCGCTAAAATCTCCACCCAAATCTGTGGATTGGCAACGCCTCAATCCTGGGACGGCAACTTGCTGGAGTGCTGGCCCCCAAACCCAAACTGCAACCTCCACAATCAGGGCTGTTCTGCAAAGGTTATCTGCGACCACTATCTGTTGAGTTCTTTGTTGACCCACCCTTTGTAGAAGTACATACCGTACCTGGAGCACTCGGTATTTTTGACGAAACAAAGAAACAGCCACAACAGGAAACATGGAGCGCAAAAGGATCGTCCACACGCTGGACACTCCCTATTCCGCTGTTGAATGGTCCGTGAACCCCCACTTTAGCACCAATGGATTTTTTCACTAACACTGCATATGCGGGACAGGCCACTTATAAGTCAAGAGGACCAAGACACCATATTAGAGCTACTTTGCTAGTATGTTAGGCCTACCAAAATTTCAAGACGAGCAACAGTGATCGTAGATAGCTGATATCTGCTTCCCCCCGTACCAGTCTTTTAACGCCTCTTGGAACACATCGTAGATCGTTCATCACTCCCTCCAAGGGAAAAAGGAAACGATCACGGGAAAATCCCTCAGAAGCAGCAGCAGCAGCTTCTGTCCCCCCAGTCCCAGAACTTGCCGCCTTTGTCGATGTCGGGTTGGCCAAGATCACCCGCACACTCCAAGACGCGGCGGCCAGTTCTTCTCCCTCGCCTTACAGCGTTATCTTTGTGGCCCGAACCGGCCAGTCACCAGCATTCAACTGCCTCTATCCTCAGATGGTGGGTGTCACTGCTCAGACTCAACCGCCTGAAGAGGCAGTCAGATTAGTTGGGTTTTCCAGACCCTGTGCCGAGAGGCTCAGCGAAGCCCTGGGAATCCCGCGGGCCTCCAGTATTGCTCTGAAGGAGTGCGCCCCCCAAGCAAAGGGATTATTGGAGTTTGTAAGAGAGCGCGTACCACTTGTTCGTGTTGAATGGCTCAAGGAGGTTCATGCTGCTAGGTTTCTTGAGACCAAGATTGAGGCCATTCCTACAAAAGTGGGAAACACCAAGAAACAGAAAGTTTAAAGAACATGGTGTTGTGTTGGGGTTTGGCTGCATGAACGGATATAAATATATACCTACCTATTAGCAATGATTTCGTTTTTATGGCATAGGATTTCATTCCGCATGTCTTAGTTCTTCACCCTTTCAATGCATTGAAAGGTTTCTTCGACATCAGTGCCCAGGCCTGCGATTGTGTGTTTATAATTCCCCCCCCCCCCCCTTTTCTTTTTTCTTCTTTTTTCTTCTTTTTTCTTCTTTTTTCTTCTTTTTTCTTTTTTTTTTCTTTATCTTTTCTCTTTCAGCAGGACGAACACGGAACTGTGTACACGCAATGGGAGATGGCGCTACCTTGGATTCAGAGCACCTCAATGATTGAGATGATTCTAAAATGGCTGTTGGCAGTGCCTTAATTTCATTCTTACCAGCTTCAAGAGTCATTCGTGTCCCAACTTTATGTTAAACTCCTTTTAGAGAAAAAGGACTTGGGCTTGCTCCTTTTTTCCCCTCTTTTTTGGGGGTTTCATAATTTCCACCTTGCTCTCCAGGTTCTCCTATCACTCATTTGCTTTCACAAAGCGCACAGAGAAAATTAGCGTATTTCGCACGATAGAAACCATCTTTGACTCCCTCAAAATTTTGTTTGTAGTAGTAGATATGTAACAATCCATGGCGTCGCTTTATAGAATACTCGTCAACCTCGTTCCTAGCTTTCTCGTTGGTTTGGCATACTATGAGACGGAGCCTTTTATTGCACTTTGCGCATCTTTATTCCCTGGATGTGGCATGAAAGACACTTTCGTTCTTTCCATGTGTGGTTTTGTTTTTGCTGGGATCTTGTTGGGATCTTGTTGGATCACAATGCTGAGGAAGCAAAAAAATTGACTTTGTTTTCGATGGCTTGGGATTTCTTGCGTCCCAACATTAGGTCACACATTTTTTTTGCAAAAGACTTGGGCAATTCTGCACTTTGACGCCCTTTTCTATTCTTCTACTGTGAGATATTCTTTACTAACTTGACGGGCTCTCTGTTTGCCTACCTCCCGTCTTTGTAATTTGCGATAGTTATCTGTTTGCCATTATCTTGCTGCGTTTACTTGGCAGCCCAAACTTCGTCCCAGCTTTTGTTGCTAAAGTCCTAGCTGTGTTTACCCCAAGGATCTTCAGGTTAGTGATCTGTGACAACCAACGATGTGGTCATTTACGCTCACATAGGTAGACTTGTGATCTGTTCTGATGTTATAGCAAGCAGGTGAAGGATGGCCGGTTCTCTCTTCCCATCTTTGGAGCTCGAGATAGGTAGCGACTTATTCTCTTTTCGGTGCCCTTATTTGATATTACAAATTTGTCCATCTTTTGTTGCTTAAGCCTAAGTAGGTTTGCCTACGCACCTTCTATCTTTGTAGTTTGCGATACTAACCAGCGGTGTACCCTTTACGCTTATATGGTTGGACTTGTAGTTTTGTCCAATGTTTTGGTTATATAGCATCGGGGATATTCGGTTGTCTCTTTTCATCTTTGTAATCCCGATTGGGTGCTTGCTTTCTTCTCCAGCTGCTCACCTGGCATGTCAATAAATACATACTCTCCATATGCCCACATTCACAGCCTACGGTCTTCTCCTTCTTACAACCTTCATATCAGTTAATAGAAATTCCTGGCTTCCATAACCAGCAAGATGAGCAACAACAATACTCCCTCGGCAAGTCCTACGAAGGTCCAAAAAGATGTAGCCACTGGAAGCGCTTATGAGGAAGGGCTCAAGGCCGCCAGGGAATTTCTGGGTCAGGTTCGTGGCACAGGAATCTATCGTGGTCCTCCCAACCACAGCCCTCGTCAAGTGAGCACGCAGACGACGACTGCTCATTCTCACGCTGGCCAAGCTCGAAGCCCATCGCAGGCCCTCAACCAAAACCGGCTCTCATCGGTCGGTGGTGCAGCATTCGGTATGCTTTCAAACCCCACCTGATCTATCTCTCTTTGACTTCGTCAGTCATCATATCAATAACAACCCTTCGTGACAGTTTATATGTCCCAACCACAAGCAAAATCCGCAAACATCACGCCATCCTGGCTTAACAATCCTCGCCCGGCACTAAAGCCGCCGAGCCCAACAGTCCGATCCGGTAGACGCTCCCCTTCTCGACTTCGTCACGGTAAGTCATGATACCTGACTTGAGGGATTGTTGATTTGGCCTTTTTATTCACTCCTTCGCAGAAACCTCCTGTGAATTCCTCCCCAGCGTCGGCAGTCCATCCCCCAGTCCGAGACGTGGCATATCCACATCCACACCCCTCTCCGGCTTTGTCTCACCTCCACCGTTGGCACGCCCTCCTCCGAGTCTTGCCGAGCTACGAGCTCTGAACCTATCCAGCACTCCCAGAGCGAACCACCGTTTGCTCCGCAGGTTTGCCGCCTGTCAAGAAATTGTGAGCACCAGACTCCAGCCCGTCAACCCGAGTGTTTCTCTCCAATCCCACCGTGACTTTTCCACCTCGTCTAGATTTCCATTCGAGCCTGATTCTCCGGCTCCAAAGCCTCATCCGAATAGCAGCCCCGTCAACAACACTTTCACCCCTTGTCCAAGTACCGTTCAGCCGGTAGACTACTCCACGAACTTGGATACATGGAATGATATGCTGGGCGGCGGCGGCTCAAAGCCCACCAAGCAAACAATCCTCAACACACCATCTACCACCACCACCACCGCAAACCGGGACATCACACCCATTCCCAACGTGTTAGTTACCGGTCCTAGCCCTCCAAAGGATACGCCTTCAGTCCCTGCTCGTCCCCATTCTCGACCCAGAGCAGCATCAGAACCATTCATCAGTCCTACTTCTACTCATCATGTCAAAAAGGAAGAGGAAGAACAAACCCCGACGCGTCAACGTCACATGGGCGTGAGCCGGCGTATGCATCCTAGACTGAGGAATGTGACCGATGCCCCTATTACTCCATGGAGTAGTCCGCCTGCGTCGGGAAGCGTTAGAGGGATCACTGTTAAGGTGGATCCTGAAGAGGAGGGTCCGGGGTCGTCCCCTACTAAAGGTGAGGCCGTCAGGGGTAAGATGGAGGGGGATGTTAAAAAGAAGCAGAAAGTTGATGATGCCATTGACTCGACCAAGAAGGCTGAGAACAAGTCTCCTGGCTTGGTGGTGCTGCCAACTATTACGCAGCACCCCATCAGAGATGAGGCCCCGAAGAAGAACAACAAGAAGAAGAAGAAGAAGCAGGATCCTGAGTCTCGTGTGTTTTACTACCAGTCGTCTAACTCGCCGCCCGAGGCTATCAAGGAGCAGTACCGTCGTTTTGAACGGCAGAGGGATGTTTCGTTGGCGATGGGTAGTGGGGAGGGCGCCGCGAAGGTTCTTGTGGAGGAAAAAACCAAGGATGAGGAGGACGAACGGCTGCAGCGCTTGGTTGAGAAGAAGTACCCTGGCTCGACCGAGAATGAGAAGAGAAAAATGGTGAATGTGATGAAGCTGGCTCTTGAAGACGAAAAGGAGAAGAATAAGAAGGAGACCACCCGCCATCAAATGGCGGGTGGTAACCTCAGTGCAGCTACCAGTGAGCAACTGGACACAATGCTGCGCAGGTGCGTATCGCCTGGCATAATGGCAAACCCGAGCCGGGCTGCGTCTTCCACCGGCATGTGCATGAGCCGACCGACCTCACCTGCTAAGCAGAGCAGATTTGTATCTGCCGCTTTTGCAGCAGATCGGAGTGTATCGAGCCGACCAACCTCCCCCCTCAAACAGTTCCGACCAGGACTTCATCCCGCCGTCATATCCCAACCTCAAAGCCGGAACGTGACACCCCTCCAACAACCACCGAGCCGGGCCTTGTCCCCGCGTCCGCCTCCCCCGCGAAACGTTACTGCCACACCTGCTCCCGCGCCCGACGACGCGAAGAGACCCGCTCAGACACCAACAATGGAACGCATCATAAGCTTGGCTCACCCACGGCCGCCGGGCAACATCATGGAAAGAAATCGTAAATTTCAGGAGGCGCAGAAACAGCAAAAGAAGAAAGAAAAAGGAAAGCAGCAGAGGAATATCTGGGGCGCTTCGGGTGATTCTCAGGCAAGCATCTGGAGCGACAGTCCCAAGGCTGGGTCTAGACTTGATGAGACGACGGCGACGATGATGAATGATGCCCAGGGGAAGCGAGACTTTTCTGGTGGGAGCGATTTCAGTAATGGGAGTGGGTGGAGTGAGAGTGAATGATGGGGGGAAGGAGGAGGAGGAGAAGGAGGAGGAGGAGGAGGAGGAAGAGGAGGGGAAGAATTGATGAAAGTCTTTGGGATGATAAATTTTGGCTTTGACATTGGATGAAAATAGACGGGATGAGACAAAAACGGTTAGCAAGAGAAAAGAGGTTCTGGATGGGAAAATAAGGGAATTCTTGATTGGGAAAGGGGAATGAGCTAATTAGGATGATGATGTTTGGAGGGTCATTTGCAAGAGATAATGACAGGCTATAGCAATGCAAATGCGAGAACCCTGCTTGATGAGTAATCGTGTCACTACTGTGAAGAGGTCTATTTAGTAGGTGTTTGTAAAATGTTGTTTTGTATGGATGGATGGATGCCAAAAGGGGGTTCTCCCCTCACAGGAAGCTGACCCTAACCCCTTGGCACTTCCACTTCGAGACCAAGTCCGGAGAAAGGAGGCTTCGTCACCTCGTGTTGCGGAATCTCAGATTTCAACGGCAATGGTATTGTTAAGAACAATTAAAGCTCTGAAAGAAGGAGATAAAAATACGAGAATAAATTTAGCTCGCCTTTCGGCCAACACCCAAAGTCGAAATCTGGTACATAATCGCGTTGTTTTCGCAAGACCGAAAGTGCGTGCTAGGATGTCCTTCTTGGCTGCTTTGGCTCCGGGAGTTCGGCTTGGCATTCAAGAAACCCCCCCCACCGGTGCTCGCTAAAAACAGCAATTATCAGCCTTATCAAACTGCGAGTCATCGGCTCTCGGTGCGTTCGGATGTGCTCAAGAAAGAACGTGGGAGATGAATTGAGACTGAAAAGAGACAAAGTCAGATGGTTTTGATATGGACCTTCGGGGTTCAACCAGATTCGGGATTCCTCCGCGAATCTGGACGCTGGAGAGCCCGGTCCCCGATAAATCAGACGGGATCCCGAATCTTTGTCGTGCCGGGTTGACGTGGGACTGACATCAAGAATCAATCCCCCGCGGTTTCCGAACTTCGATTGCACCGTTCTAGAAGAGGACCCCTTAGAAAAGCTAGTCATAACGTAATGATGCAGGTCCTTTGATTTTCCGTCATGGATAAAGCTGCCTGTCCGTCCTGCCATCCGATTATGATTCTCTCATAGTCGTCTGATCTAGAAAAATAGGCTTCGAGCTTGCATTAAGGTTCGGTTCCATGTCGTTTGCTTTGACGAGGATACCCGCTCGCGGGGTCATCAAATCCCCTTTCAGATCTCTCATCCTCTCGAGGGATTTTAGCTTGCCCAAAAGTATGCCCCTCAAGCACCATAAACCAGCTAGCTCAAGACTGACATATTTTTCCAGAAAATGGCCAAACAAAAGAAAGAGTGGTGATATTAGGGTCTGGATGGGCAGGTTACTCACTAGCACGCACTCTCGATCCAGAAAAATACGAACGTATTGTTGTCTCGCCTCGTCCATACTTCGTCTTTACTCCCTTGCTGGCCTCAACCTCAGTCGGCACACTTGAATTCCGCACAGTTTTGGAACCCATCCGCCGCCTACCTGGCAAGACCGGCTTCATTCAAGGATGGGCTGATGACATTGACTTCAACCACAAAAGCATCCAGGTAGAAACAAATGCCGCCGAGGAAGCAGCCTCAAAAACCGTGGTACCACCGCCAGGTGGCCAAATCACAGTAAAGGCCAAGGGAGATATCATCGACATCCCATATGACAAGCTTGTCATCGCCTGTGGCGCTTATTCCCAGACCTTCGGCATCGAGGGCGTCAGAGAACACGCCCACTTTCTCCGTGATATCGGCGATGCCCGGCGTATCCGTCTCAGAGTTCTTTCTCTGTTCGAACAGTGTTCCTACCCTAGAGGTACAGACCACCTCACAGATGATGACAAGCGTGCCCTCCTCCACTTCGCCGTCGTCGGCGGCGGACCTACCGGCATCGAATGGGCAGCCGAACTGCACGATCTAATCAACGATGACCTCGCCAAAATATACCCTGACCTCCTCCCGTTCGTCAGGATCACTGTCTACGACGTAGCACCCAAAGTCCTACCTATGTTCGATCAAGCCCTCGCATCGTACGCTATGGAGCATTTTGGCCGGCAAGGCATCCAAGTCAAGACGCAGCATCATCTCCAGCGCATTCGCCTAGCGGACGGTCATCTTGGCCAGCGACACGGCGGAATCAGCCTCAAGATCAAGGAATGCGGAGACGAGGAAGTCGGCGCCGGCTTGGTGGTCTGGAGCACTGGTCTCATGGCTAACCCGCTCATCTCCAAAATTGCTTCAAAATCGCACACCATCTTCCCGAATGGGTCGCGCAACCCCAAGACGGGAGAACCATTCACGACGCGCCACCTAGTGGTTGATCGACGTACTGGCGGACTCATGACCGACCGTCAGCTTAGGGCACAGACGGCCACGGCCGACGATGAAAAGGGAGTTATGGACGATGTGTTCGTTATTGGCGATTGCGCCGTTATTGAGGACGACCCCTTGCCGAAGACGGCCCAGGTTGCGGACCAGCAGGCCATATTTTTGGCTAAGCAATTGAACGGCATGGCCGACACCCATGGAAAGAAGGAAGCGGGGAAGAAGGAAGAGGCGTTCAAGTTCAAAAACTGGGGAACATTAACTTATCTGGGTGGTTGGAAGGCAATTCACCAAAGTAAAGCAGACGAGTTGAAGGGATGGATGGCCTGGATTGTTTGGCGGGGTGCTTACTTGACCAAGGCGATGAGTTGGAGGAACAAGGCCCTGGTGCCGATTTACTGGATGACCTCATGGATTTTTGGGCGGGGTATTTCGCGGTTTTAGGGGTTTGTGTTTGTGTGAGTTGGTTTTATCGTATCTGGATGGAAAGATGGCGTTGTTGGAGACACAGCATGAGACTACTGAGATATGATGTCTCACTGCATCCATTGTCGCGTTACCAATCTTGATTTTGAGAAGGGTGGATTTTCCTTTGGTGGAAGTATCCAGAACTCCTACACTAGACCCAGCCCCCTTATACCCGAGATGGATAGTGGGTTTCGGGACCCATTGTTAGATTACTTGAGTGCCTAGGACCCGAGATCTTTTGAGACGGAGCGCATTCCAGGGAGTCGCTAGTTTTGAAGAAAAAAAACCCCCCAACTTGAATAAAACCAAATTTCATTTTCATCGAATCTTTTCACAACGTGTGTTGCTTTCCCTCAAACGCGATCAAAATATTGACATTATTAGAGTACCACCAGATGCAAGGGAGCGGTTGTTGCCTGGTCGGCGAAGAGATGCATTGGATGTTTTTTTTTGGGTCTGCAACTCTGCATCAGCTGCAGATGACCATCAAAACCGCAGCAAAAGCGAATGTTGTGCCGCTCGTTTGAGGATGCAGGTGTCCTGCAGGTAAGGGAGGAAGTTGGCAGCAAAATAGCTCCCGGGGTTCGGTGATTGGCTGTTACAGAGGACACAACCAAGGCTGAGCAACTTCTTGGCAATAACCTTGGACAGGGAGCCCCCGTCAGTCCTGGTCGAATCGAGTTTCACCCAAGCTGGAAAGCTGCAGTAGTGCTCCACTGTGGGGTTTCCCCAGCAACGCGTCAAGCACACGAGCGAGGGGTCACGACTGGCTGTTTACCAAATTGGGCCAATCACGGCAGCCGTTGAGGAGCATCGGTCGAAGTTGGAGCGCCTTCCTTAAACACCACGCACCAAGCGCCGGCAACAAACGGGTGCTGCGCTGCTGCTGCATTGCATTCCAACAACCCTGCTGTTCTCGTCACTCGTCTTCCCACCCAGTCCCTCATTTTACATTGTTGTTATCGGCGTGCGATATAGCCATATTTGGATTCTTTTTTTTCTTCTCTATTATCTGTGGTTTTGCAGCATCGTCACCAGCAAAACACAATTTTCAAATCAGCACCTGACCGCCTTTACGATACCCCCGACATTTGCGCAACGAATCTCGATTTTGATTGCGATTGCGACGACCTGTGAATCCATCCGCAACGACATCTCGCGCCGCTCCTTCTCGTTTCCCATCACCATTTGGAGCGACCGGTGATGACCACCAAATAGTAAACATCGACTGCGCCAGCGTAAATTGCCTCAATTTCGGTATTGTCAACAGAGAATCAGTTGTCTTGTTAGAGCTAGAGCATGACATCAGAGGATCCGGTACGTCGAATCTTGGGATGCGCGAAACCACACCCCGCATATCGCATCGTGAGGTTTTTTTTTGATGCGCGAATGGCTTCTCTAACATGCCGAACCGTCTCACCAGGTTGCCCCATTGCGCCTGTCCAAGAGCAGCACCATGTCGTCGCCAGAGAAGGCCTCGAATGGGAGCCTCCCGAATCCCCCTCGGCCGCTGTCCGAGATATCTCCCGGCGAGCACCGCCGCAACTCGCCCAGCTGGAATCAGGTCAATCAGGTGAGACTGATGAGACACGATGCATGCCAATGATGGCCATGCTGTACATTGGCGCCAACTGACACCGTGTCCCAGAAGCCGACTGTCCAAACCGACTCGTCTCCGTTCCAGTCGTCGCCCCTTGATATTAATAATAACCCTACATCGCCGCGTATGTTCTGGCAGAACCGCAGCTTCAACTCGGAGAACAGCTTCGGCGCATCACCTACCCGACGATCCTCGATCGAGCGCCTGCAAAAGGCCTCCCGTGTCAAGAACAGCAACATTCGCGCGCTTGAGAAGAAGGGAGAATACGATCCAGCCGAGGTACCACATGTTGAGCGCCCTCTATCCAAGATACAGCCGAACGCCTTTGGTGGTACCGGCCGACCAATGGGCCACGCAAAAAGCCAGAGTATGACTAGCATTCCGATTCTGAGCCCGAGCAAGATCATGCTGCCGCCTCCTCCTCCGATTTCCACTATTATGGCAGGTCGACCGCCCACACCGAGTAAGGACCAAGCATCGCCCCTCAAATCCTCATTATCATCGAATCGTTTCAAGAGCAGCTTTGATCCCGAGACCGGGACATGGTCAGATGTTTCTGGTGATGAACGCACCCTTCCAGAGGGCAAATCGCTTCACCGACATGCCAAGAGTGTCACTTTTGACGCTGCACCTCCTCAGGTCAACGAGTACGAAATGGCAACTCCAGATCTCTCATCGATTGGTAGCAATTCCAGGGAGGGCAGCTACGATTCTAGCGAGGAATACGACGACGATCATTATATGGTGCACGGACATGGGAATGAGGACGACAGCTTTGATGCAGAACTCGAAGACACGGATAAGACTCCTGTTGTTGGCCCTGATGACTGGAGACAAACCAACCATGACGACCCCTTTGACCAGAGCTCTATGCCTGACGACTTAGCACCTCCCCCCAATGTGTTCCGCAACCGCACTGACTCATCCGCTTCAAACGGGGAGAGCCGACCACTCCCACCACTACCTGGCGCAGGCGGTCAGCATTCAAGGAACCACTCGACTTCGTCCAACACGGCTGAACATTTCGGAACCCATCGCAGCTTGCCCAACCCACCGCCCGGGTCTTCGTCGAAAATGGATCTTCATAATCTTGGAAGCAGCAAGATGTCTCTTGAGGAGCGTCTAAAGCTGATGATGCTTTCAGATGATGGTAAATCGGCAGCCGAACAACAGCGCGAGCGTCGCATGAGACGCGCTGGTGCTCGTGGGAGTCAGACGCCTGATCACGATGCGGCCAAGAGCCCGGGTTCTCAGCCTGTGACAGATGACGAGGGAGAGGAGCACGACAACGTTGGCGAGTTGTCGGGTCTTGAGGAGTATCAACTACCTCCTCGCATCTCGCGCGAGTCTATTCTCCGCCGGGTCAACGGAAATAAGGCACTGTTTGACCGGGAGTCTGACGGTTATCACTTTTCTTCGCCCATCCCCGACTTGTCGCCTGCGGCTGTCTTGCACGATCCCGATGTCGCCATTCCGACGATCGAGGATTCCATCCTCGATGACAGTGACAGTGAAAGCGACAGTGGAAGCGTCATCATCAACCGTGATTATGAGAAGGGTTACGATCTTTATATCCCAGACATCTATCAGCAGTCTGAGACTACGGATGAGTTCAGTGAGGATGAGCATAGTCGCCTCGACGATGACGATGACGAGGACGATGACAGCCAATATTCTGAAGAACCTGAGCTTCCCAAGGCTGGAGCTCACGAACCGGAAGAGGATCAGATTCTTACCCCCAGAGCATCCTCTCCTGTTCAGATGACGTTCCCTAACCAGGCGAAGCAGGATTCTGAGATGGAGAAGCAAGCCGATCAGCCAAAGGAGTCAAAGGAACAAAGAGTCAATGAGTTCTCCCGAGGAATTGAGGAGTTCATGCTCGCCAAGTCGGAGGAGCCCACGGAACCAGTTGCCGAGCCTGAGAAGTCCAAATCTCCGTCTCCTCTTGACCAAGAACATGATGATGCCAGTGAGAATCACGACCGGCCCCTGACTCCTGAGCAGAAGCTTGTAAGATCGCTCACGAAACCCGAATATGACGGCTCAGGTTGGGGAGAACCTGACGATGATGTGGATGACTATGATGAGGACCCGGGTACCCCAGAGTCGGTAATTCACCACCCCATGATGGACAGCGATCTTGAGGAGGCAAGAAACTCGCCTGCCATTCCAGAGCAGCTTGCAACCATCAAGTCTGCATCTGGATCCAAGCTAAAGACAAGACCCTCCGCCACGCCTGCCGATCTTCAAACAATGCGCGAGGCCCGCCGTCATGTCAGCCGTGAAATTCCTCCCATTCCAGATCGTAGTTCCAACCGCCTTTCCCGCGACATGGATGCCGAGCCAGTTCCTCCGCTTCCTGTCGACCATTACCTCGAACGCCATCCAAGCTTCAAGAAGCGTAGCTTGACCCTGGATCTTGACCTCGGCCTCAGCCTTGACAAGGATTTTGACCGAGTTATTGAAGCTCAAAAGGTTGCGTTTAGCCAACTTTCTTTACCCTCCCTTCGTTTTTCAGACAGCCCCTTACTCTCCGAAGACCCTTTCATAGATGCTAGAATAACCCATGCAGAGACTACTGATATTATCGATCATGCTAACATATCTCCTCGGAAACAGCGCGGTTACCTTATGCGCCAGAATACCAAGCTTGTTGCTGCCAGCGACAAAGAGACCGAGGACTTCCGTGCCCGGTCAGCCGGTAACTCACCAACGAAGGGGGCCCGTCCCCAGTCATGGACGGTTGAGCCATGGAATGGTCAGCCGATCAGGAAGCGCAGCAAGAAGAAGCTCAGCATGCTTGGACCCGGCGGCCCCGCGCCTCCTCTTCCCGGCCAGGAGAGTAATGCTGCTCCTGCGACCTCGACGGAGGAAGATCTCGCTGCCGAGCACTCAACCGGTGAGGACAGTGGTGAGCGAGGCCGACTCTTTGTTAAAGTGATGGGAGTCAAGGACCTTGACTTGCCAATCCCCAAGAACGAACGCACCTGGTTCAGCCTTACTCTTGACAACGGTGTTCACTGCGTAACAACAGCTTGGCTCGAGCTCGCCCGCAACGCGCCCATCGGTCAGGAATTCGAGCTCGTTGTTCCAAACGACCTCGAGTTTCAGCTCACCCTCAACGTCAAGTTGGAGAAGCCTGCCCCAGTCAAGAAGGCTATCGCCCCAGCACCTACTAAGCTAACCAAGCAAAAGACGTCAACATTTAGCCGAGTGTTCGCGTCGCCCAAGAAGCGCAAGGAGATGGAGGCGCGCCAGAGGCAGCAGGAAGAGGAGGAGCGTCTCGCTGCGCAGCGGGAAGCTCAAGCCAGACAGATGAAGACTCAACCTACCGCCTGGGACCTCTTGAGCCCTCTCGCTGCCGATGATGGCAGCTTCGCCAGGGCGTATGTCTGCCTCAAGGAGCACGAGACTCGGTGCTTTGGTCGGCCGTACACTGTTGACGTTGCTGCCTTCAACGAGTGGGCATTGGAGGATGCCGGATTCGCGTCGAGCGTCAAGAGCAAGCGCGGGAACATGGCTGGTAGTGTTGTCAGGAGGGCCCCCTATAAGATTGGCAAGCTGGAACTGCAGCTTCTTTTCGTGCCTCGGCCTAAGGGTGCGACGGACGAGGATATGCCCAAGAGTATGAATTCTTGCATCAGGGAGATGAAAGCTGCCGAGGAGCGGTTGGCGAGGTGCTGGGAGGGTCACCTTAGCCAGCAAGGCGGAGATTGTCCTTACTGGAGAAGGAGGTACTTCAAGCTTGTGGGTGCCAAACTTACGGCATATCACGAGGCTACAAGGCAGCCAAGGGCTACCATCAACTTGGCTAATGCCAAGAGGCTGATCGATGATCGGAGGGCGCTGATGGAGAAGGAGATTTTGGGCAAGGGTGGCAAGAGGAGGAGATCAGCTTTTGCTGAGGATGAGGAGGGTTACATGTTTGTTGAGGAAGGGTTCCGGATTCGCTTCAACAACGGGGAGTTGATTGACTTTTACGCTGATACGGCAGAGGATAAGGAAGGATGGATGAGAGTTTTGGGCGAGATTATTGGGCGTGATACTCCTCCGGGTGCGGATTCGGCCTCATTGGCGGATGACGGAGGATCGAAGATGAAGAGCAAGTGGTGCGAGTTGGTGTTGAAGAGGGAGGAGACAATCAAGAAGAGGGCAGCTGCTGCGGAAGGAGGGGGAAGGAGGGTGCACTCGAGGACTAAGAGTTCATTCCAGTAAGGCATGAAATGACTTCTCTTTTTGTTTCGGCGTACCAGCTTCTTCTTTCTGTTGATGAAGTACGAACTCGTTAGCAATCATTTATGAGGAAGCAGCATCATGATGTTGGGGGCTTTTTTCTTTCTTCTTCGCTTGGTTGTTGGGCAGTTTGTTGGATGGAATGGCATCGACGGACGTGGCTATACGCACACAACACTGTTTCCTTTACCTCATATCATACTCTCGACTCGAAATCTCTCTCTTCTTCCAACGTATCTCTCTTTCTTTCTTTCCGATGATACCCCAGAAGTTGGGAAGGGAGAGATATATGCACACTTGCACAGAATGGCACGCATGTCTTCTTACTATTTTCTTCAGCTCAGCACAGCGCCACCGGCAAGCAAGCAACACGAAGCCTGCTTTTGTTCTTTTTTTTTTTTTTTTTTTCATTGTATATCTGAGATATTCTTTTTACTACTTTCAATACTTTTTTTTCCCTGTTATTTGATTCTCTTTTTTTGTGTTCACTTCTGTCTATCGATTCGATTTCATTTTTGTGGTAGTGGTTTTTCGTCCTTTTCTTAAGGTGGAACCCACACCGAAAAACTGAAAGAAAAAAAAGTCGCTGGTATTTTGTTATTTCGGGGGTTTTAGTAATCCAACTTGAAGGGACGAAAGGAAAGGACTATCAATGGTGGTGGTGATGCCGGGTTAGGCACGGAGGGTTACCATGGCAAGCGAGCGTGGTTTGTCGTTGGTTTAGAGGGGAAAGATAAAATCGGAAAGGGAGCAAGGGGGATGGGGAGCAGGATAAGAATTGGGAATAAAGATAAGGACAGGGATAGGGATAGGATATGATAGTAGTAGTTTGTTGGCAGTGGTTTTGTTGTGTATAGTGTGTGTGTGTTATTTTCAGTTTTGTTGTTGTGTATCCTTTTTTTAAGCAGTGTATTGAAATGGAAGAAAGTATCAAAAACTTGTGAAAACTTTGTTTTCTTTTTCATTTTGATATTTCATTCTTGCCGTCTATTCCATTCAACACATTCAGCCAAGGTGACTCCGCTGCCTCCAAAGCAATCCAGCGCGCTGCCGATAGTCAGGTCGACTTTACCATTGCTCAGCTTCTTGACTGCCTCCAAATCAGCCAGGTTCCTACCGCCCCCCGCATAAGTGACGGGGATAGAGCACCACTCTGCCAGCCTCTGAACGAGCTTCTCGTCGATGCCCTTTTGGAGACCCTCATTGTCTGCTGCGTGGATGAGAAATTCAGAGCAGTAGGGTTCAAGTGATTTGATGGTTTCTGTTGTTGTTTCGAACCAAGTCAGTTGTGAGAGTGAGCGGTAGAAAAGGGGGTTGTACATACCCTCGTTCACTTCCGTGTCAGTAATGGTCTGCCACTTATCCGTGGCAACGAACCACCGGTCCTCCCCTTTGCGGCGGCACGAGAGATCAATGACCAGCTTGGTCTTGTCACCCCCCAGAGCTGCGAGGACGGCGTCCAGTCTCTCTTGGGAGAACTTCTTGTTGGGGAAGAGGTAGGATGTTATGATGACCTTCTCAGCACCGGCATCGACCCACTCCTTTGCATTTGCATCCGTAATGCCGCCCCCAACTTGAAGATGGTTCGGCCAGGCCTTCAGGGACTCGAGAGCAGCCTCACGGTTCCCCGGCCCCAACATGATGACGTGTGCGCCCAGGAGGTCATTATCCCGATAGAGACTTGAAAAGTATGCCGGAGGGTGAGGGGAGACAAAGTTGGTTTGGAGAGAAGTGGTGGTGCTGTCGAGGGTGCCGCCGACGATTTGTTTTACCTGGCCGGCGTGCAGGTCGATACAAGGGCGGAATCTTGTCATTTTTTATTTGTAATCTTTTTGTTTCTTCTGTGATGTCAACACACACGCAATAGGGGTTTCCTGAGTGAGTGATGTATTGTTTATGGTGGGGTATGATTGGAAGGGCCGATTACGGACATTACCCAGAATTGCTCCAATTGAGTCGTAATTTTACACATGTGCGATAAGATAAGAAATGATCATTGTAAACCACAACTTGACCTTGCCTTCCAGCGCCTCATCGGCTCACCCCTGGGAGTCGAGCGCCGCCGTAGACAACGCCGCCAACGTGCGCGGCTTTGCTATGGCAATGTAAGGGGGCATCCGTAGGCACCGCTACGGCGAAGGAGAACAAGCGGAGGCGTGAGGCCGACGAGTACGGCATTGTTCGTAAGACGGTGGTCAAGAAGTAGCCGGCCAGGAACGAGAAGGAGGGGCGGCCGCGGACTGAGGCGTAGAGACACCCCTTCTCTCCCCAGTCACCACTCCAGTAAATCCAACATCAACGCCCCCCTAACACCTACATACCTTATCTCAACCAAGCCTTATGCTTGCCTTAGCTTTGTAGCCCGAAGGGGAGAGGGAGAAAGGCGGAATGTTTCATGTTTCGTGTTTCTTGTTCTTGTTTCTTGTTTCTTGTTTCTTGTTTCTTGTTTCTTGGGGGATCATTATTGCTGCCCCCATATGCCGTAAGATGTGGGGTGAGATCCTCCGTGGTCAACATCGTTTCAACCACCCCCCTTTAGATCCCCGATCCATCAATGCAGTACGACAGCACCTGTCACTCAACCAGATCTACAATCTTATCAGTCTGAACATGATCATGCATATCATCCACCCAGTCCTTCGGGATGATCGGTCCAGAATTAGGTCCTGTGTTGTCTTCCGGGTTGTTGTACTGTGCCACCAGTCGGGCCCAACATGACGTGCTCTTCAAAGGCGAAGGGAGGGTGACCAAACTTTCAACCGCACCAAAAGGACAAAACTTTAGTACAACACAAGGCTACACACTCCCCTTGCGCTTTCTCCAAGCGGCCGGCAGAGAAGGAATTCCCGAATCCCAGGCAAGTCCAGACAGGTTGGTGCGACAAGTTTGGGGTTCAGGTTCGGAGGAGTAAGTATGAACCACATATGCCACCCGAAGCCTTCTTTACGAATGGGATTGGCCCCCTAGAGCCCGGCGGCCATGGCAAAAAAAAAAAACCGGCTGCCGCAAAGGTATGTACTGTAGCCCCAAGGTCTGCCCTCCGAATACAGCCAGCCCATCATCATGCAGACCATTACCATGACCACGACCACCGCCCACGGCAAAAGTTAAGTAGAAAAAATGAGGACGAAAAATAAGCATAACCCGTAGCTAAGGCCACCCGAAGCGGCCATGATCTTGATGATTGTCCGGGAGTTGAGATAGACCACCATACCCTGGTTGAAGATCAAGGGGCCCCCAGGGATTTTATGAAACGAAACAAACAAACTTCCCAAAATGCCGAATGTCACCACATAAGTTTATTGGGAAAGGTATTATAACGGGTTCCTTGGTCATAATAGTTGTGTTTACTACTGCAGATATGTGACAATTTATCGAGCAAGTTTGGTTGGTGGTAATTCTAATTCGCATCAAGATGGGGGCTGCTCGGTGATTGTCTAAGATGGCTTGACATTATCTTGATTATTGCTTGAGCGTGTTAGGTACAATTGTTCAACTGCGGTAGATGTAGCTTTTTTGCGTGGGTTGGGGTTATGTCTGGAGACTATAGTGCGGGTTGACAAGTGCTATAGTGTCAATTGACGCTCTCATAACCAAATCACACTCAGGCATTCATAATCAACAAAGTTACTTCAAGTCGTCAATTCAATTCTTCAACTCATTCGCTGGTATCTTTCCTCAACCCCCAAAACATTTCCGTTTCCCACCTCTCCCTTTCCGCCTTGACTCCCCCCATTTGAAAAAAGAGAGCCCCAATAGAAAAGAGAGAGAGACAGAAAAAGAAAACCAAGAGAAGACAAAAAAGAAGACAAAACTATATATACACAGACAAAAAAAAAGCTTTGTTGTGCCTTCTTTCTTCTTCCCTCCTTTTCCTTCCCCTTCTGATCCATAAACTCTATCGTGATGCATCTTTTTTTAGAAAGCGTGTGTGCGTGCATGCTTCGGTGAGAAAAATGAAACAAAAAAAAAGTGTCGAGGTCATAACAAAGTATGGTGTCCAACGACAGCAAAATGTAAAAATGTAGAAAGCAAAAAAAGAAAATGAGAAAACCATCCACCCAAAAAAGCCGCTTCAGCAAAATAAAATAAAATCAAGTATATGAAAACCCAGAAAATACCTCCTTTTGGTTGTTCCGAAATCCAGTCAGGGGTTTATGAAAAGAAAAATGAAGAAGCTCCAGCCGGATGTGGAATCGAAAAATGATGAGAAGCGGTTCGCCCCAAGCCACTGGTGACAAATCCCAAAACTGTTCCAACAATCAAATATTTGTACAACACATATCCCACACAGACACACACGCCCAATCAGCGACAGCAACCAATCACTTACATCATGCCACCAGCATTGATAGCTTGGGGGTGGCTGATGGTCATTGGCATACTGAGAGTTTGGAGGCTGTTGTATGATGGCCCTTGGACCATGTTGGAGCTCGATGGCGGCATGCTGTTGGAGGCCTGGTGGTGCTGCTGCTGTTGTTGTTGGTGCGAGTTGTGGATAGCAGAGTCCAATGACCCGGCAACGTAGCCGTTCTCGGAAGTTGGGGAGGCGTCATCCAATGACTCGAGCGCATCCTCACCCGAGTATTGCTCCTCTTCCTCGCCAGAGAGGTTGAAGTTGCCCTCAACCCCGTCGCCACGATCGTGAGTGCGCTTGTGCCTGTGAAAAGTAAAGTCAGTCTTCGTCCTTTACACTTGATGATTGTTGTTCGCCCGGGAGCTTGTGCTGTGTCGCTGCTGTAGTGTGACTTTTGGCCTTCTCTTGTCATTTTGATGGCTACTTTGCCATGAATATGCCACTTGCACAACGTGCTGCTCTTGTTCCCATCTGTCGACTGACAAAAGAAATGAGACAAGAAGGAAAGGTTGGGGGCATACTGTGCTAGGTTGTCTGATCTGGAGAATGCCTTGCTACAATAAGGGCAAATGTAAGGTCTTTCCTGGGTGTGTGTCCTCACGTGTCTGGAAATTTGGTTTGGTTAGATAACACGACGGGCGGGATTCATGTTGATAAGTAAAAGAAATCTCCGGTCTTACCGCTTGAGGTGCTCCAATCTCTTGAAGAGGCGACCACACGTGGGAATGGGGCAGGAATGGGACTTCTGGGGATAGGGGCCGAGTTCCATAACAGTGGCAGAGCGGGCTCTGCGTACCACATTGGGGCCCTGGATCATCTGCCGCTGATCATTCAGAGGGCCAAGCTCATCACCATTGAGCGGGGAAAAGTCGTGTTGCTGGAGGTTGACGGGGTTGAGCGCAGGGCTTCCTTCAACGGTTGACAAAGGAGTGCCGTGGCGTGAGAGTTCAAGCATCTCGCGGTGTTGTTGGCTGGTCATCGACATGCCCGAGTTGCTGTAGGTGAGTCCAGGTGGCGAGTTATCTGCTGACTCTTCGCCTTCGGGAACCGGGCCGACAGAAACCGACACTGACCTCCGAAGATCTGAAGGACGGTGGGCCTGTGTCGCCGTAGCAATCGCGGCAGTTGTCGCCGACAATGATGGGGGGATTGATGAACGCCGTCTTCTCTGCTTGTATGTCGGCGATCCTTCGATCACAGAAAAGGCATTGTTGGAACCGTAGGGTCGCGAATATGATGGGGCAGCGAGGTTTGATGGGGGGAGCTGGATCATGCCATTGAGACCGCCAACGTTGAGATGATCGGGAATCGCGCTATAAAGACCAGTTTCCTCATTGGCAATGTAGGCAGGCTCGCCGCCCATGCCGAGCGCTTGCTGGGGAGGCGTCAAGGGCTCGAATGAGATACCCCTCTGACTGTAGTCCTCAAAGTGGGAAGACACGAATGATGGTGCAGGCGAGTATTCCAAGCCATAGGCAGGCATCGAAGCATGACGCTGATGCGTCTGCGCAATTGGGACACCATTTTGGTTGTATTGGACTCGTGTGTACTCAGGCTCCCGCTTGATCATTTGTTGAGGAGGCATTGCTGGAGCCATCGTCATCGCTCCGTACGGAACCATGGCGTCCATCCCATCCGCTAAAGGGGCCATCGACTGAGGGATCATTTGTGGGGGTGGCATTGAGTCGACTGCCCTCATCACCGGTGAGGTGGACTGAGACTGAGAAAAAGAAACCTGTTGGGCGTTGAAAGAGGAAGAGTTGGCCTGCTGGGCCTTTGTGAGCTGCTCGTAGAGCGATTGCGACGAATCGTACTGGAATGAAAGCGCGGGCTCGCTGACGGCAACTGTGGTGGCCTCCTGGCCCATCTTTTCCCTTTTCAAATCTCTCTCGAGAGCGTCCAAAAACAGCCTGTCGTGTGGCACGCTGTACCAGTAAAAGACCTTTTGCTTCTTTTGGGTGCGGATGCAATTGTTCTTGTAAAGGAAGTCGAGGAAGGGGCTCTTGGGCTCCTCGAGCGAGGCGTCGGTTCCGGACTTGAGATTTCGGAGGTCTGAGAAGATGCCTTCTTCAAACTTCTTTGAGTTCTTTACTGGGCGTCCAAAGGCTTGGAAGCGGAACGAAAGACATCTTACAATGTCGGTTCCGGAAATGTGAAAAAGGTTGTTCCAAAGAACGCAAGAAACATATTCGCCGGTTGGGAGAAGAAACCTTCGAATGTATTGGTCGGCTTGCCAGTCAACTGGCGCTGAGATGAGAAAATATTTTACTAGATTGCAAGTCAGCTTCCACGTCCACCGCACTCCTGAGCTTCAGCGTCCAAAACTCACGGTTATCAACTTGCTGCAGAGCTACCTGAGCATCGTGTGGGAGTGCTTGCTGGGCCTCAGAGCTCAGCATGAAAGTCTCTGGTTTTTGCGGTGCGGACATTGCCGCATTTGCCTGTGAATACATGATGTTGATAGAGGCGGGGCGCCGATCGAGCAGACAACGCAGTTGTATTACGACCTGATAACCCGTTTAGAGGCAAAGAAAAATGCGAGTCGCGATCGTCGAGGTTCGCAGATCGAGTAGGCGCAAGAATGCTTTCAGGCGCTGCCTGTGAGATACGTTGTCGTCTTTTTTTGAATATGATTCCCGAGGCCAGCCCGTGACATAGGAAAATTTGCACTACAATCCAACCCAATTGCCCTAGCGATGCGATTGAAAGAAATGCCGGGAGCTGCGACGAGGATTGCGCTGATTCGGCGGGTGGTGCGGACGATGGACGTTGACCAGTGCAACGACAGGGAAACAATGGGTGAATGGGATTAAAGCTCGTGGCTGAACGAAACGAAACCGATCAAAGGATCCCCAAGTATTCGATGGCTATCAAACCGCGGGTTAGCATGTTAGTAGAGAATAGAAATAAAAATACAATATAAAAGACGGTGGTCAAGGGGTCTGCGACACAAGACGTGTGATGTCCGGCGACAGTGCGGGAGGGACGGGGGTTGGAGGGGACGGGGGCGGTGATGATTACCTCTGGGATCTTGACCTTGACGGGTTTTGAGAAGTTGAGCAGAGTGCGGTCGGCGGACTTGGGTGCAGCAAATGCAAACTGGGCACAGTGCACTTGGTCTTGAGAGGGATATCGAAGGGATCCTCCGGCGACACGATCCAAGAGAGAAGGGGAAAAGAAAAAGGGAAGTTTCGAAAAAAAGAGTCTTGGAAAAGAGATCGCGAGAGGAGGGCCGAAGGGAGGGGAGGCGGGCGACCCTGGGGGTTTAATCACTTTGCTTCGCTTGGGGCCCGGGGTGTCTCTGCCTGCCAATCGGTGCGCGGGCTTTCGCAGGCAAGGGAAAATGCTACTAAAATGCGCAGCGTGGTACGGGCCCAAGTGCCAATGGCAAGCAGTTGCAGTAGTAGCGGGGCCCAAGTGGACTCTGCGAGATGGGAATGAACATGGAAGCAGGAAGCAGCAAGGGACAGGGCAGGGAGGGAAAGAGCAGCCCGCCCAGAGCAGGGACATTTGGAGCGGGCAGGCAGGGGCCAAGGGGGTGTGGGTGGTGATGGGTGGAGGGGGGGAAGGGACCGACGCCGGGCAGCACACACAGCAAGTGGGAGCCAGAGCCCTGTCACTTTGTTCGCTGGGCATTCGCGGCATCTCCTCTGCTCACAACGATATTCATCACTCACTGTGACTTCGGGCGCGGCTACCGGGAAGGGTGTCGGTACTGGAAAAAGTGGGAGGCGTGGTTCTAGCCGCCTTCTTTGGAAGGAAGGTTTTTCTTCACTTTCCCAAGTTCCCATTAATCGACTCAGGCGCTAGTTTGCTGATAGGCTCCCCTTGCGGAAAAACTGGATCCAAAGTCAAGTTGCCAGGAACCCGACTGGGATTTCCATGCCTCTCTGTCGGCTTTGTGTGTTATTTGAGTCGCGGCTTTGTTCCTGTGCCTGTTCCTGATCAATGGCTTCCACAGTGCTTCCTGACTCCAGCCGATATGCAACTGACTATGCTGCTTGGTCGGGTTCTTTCCTTGGTGATATCTCCATTTTATTCTATTTTTCTAGTGTCTGCCGTGGGCGTGTATACTAACGCAGCTACCCCGTGCTTGTAGACACCTTATCAGAATTCCCGGGCGGAATTCAACTGCTGGGTTTACTTTTACAAGTGTCCTGGAGCCAAGCCACAGCAGTGCACGACGCGGAAATGATGCTGGTGGCGTGAGCACATCGTTGCTGCACTCAGTCAAGATGACAATTCTCGATTTGGAAGGATTCCAGCATCAACCCGGCTGTGTGTGAGTGAGCGAGAGAGATCGGGATGGCGAGGCCCAGCGGCGCAATATCTACCGTGAATTCTTGTGCTCGTTCTGGCCTTGCCTGCTGAGATGGTGGCAACCAACACCGAGACGTATTTTTGGCAGGTGAGGTAAGGTCAGCTCGAGAGTATGTAAGCTACCAATGTGTTAGGCATATGTTCTACTGGCGCTGAGAGCAACGCATTATGTGACGCGTGGTCGTCATTCCAAAAGAGGACGTCTATTGGCTTGACCGTGGCGCTCCGTGCTGTCCCGCTCATACCAATACCCGGAAAGCATTGAAGTCGTGTGTATCCTCAGGATCCCGATCGGCTTCAGCGGGGAGCGTCAAGCACGGAAGCACTGGCCACCAAAAGGCAGTTGCGGGATGTGGGAAGCGCGAGCACAAGAGAGCCGAGGTGGTCTTCACAATGCGGGCCTGAGTCGCCCACCTGGACTGGGATGCGACCCGCCCATCAAAATTGCTCCTCATAAAAATACCCCAGCTAATTCACATAGGATGCTACCCAGTATTAACCCGACATTCAGACCTCCTCAGGCGTTAGAGCAGCCTCTGGAGCAGCTGGGCGCAGGTACCGCCAAAGTAGCACTGTATCTGCACGACAAGTCGTCAGCAATCAGACGGCAAAGGCGGCCAGGGAAATGGGTTGAATAATGTTGAATCTCATCCGTGCGCTGTGGCTAGAATGTTTAGGTTATTGTGATGCAGATTGTCTATGTGTCTCTCCCAAGACACCGGGTAGGTGATGATGAAAGATGAAATGTGTGTAGGGACTGAAAGCAAACCTTACCTTATCCAAAACTTTGGGTCAGGCACTGGGCAAGAACCCCGCTGTTCTGAGGGAGATGCATAAACTCTAAAATGCTGACCTGTAAAAACGTGATCAATTCTGGATTGAATGAATCAACTCTATCATTTCGATCCTGCATCTTCTACACTGATTCTTTTACCGTTTGTTTTCTCGTGGTCATGAGCCCCCCCACGACAGCCTTCTCGCATCTTCTCCCTTCTGGTTACTCACCGAGAATGGGCCGGTGTGACGGGGCACCCTATCTTTCTGACGGGAGTACATTTTCGACCCCAAGAATACTGAACACTCGGTTGTGGCAACGACATGCTCACGAGCCGACAGATGACCAACATGGCGAGGACTTCTAACTTTGTTTTCTTATTTTCCTGGCTCTGGTGTTTATCTTCCATCGAACACTGTAATCAGGTTGATCACCAAAATGGGCATTCGATGGGATTATCCCTTCGATGCCAGACGTGGCATCGACGCCGATAGCCCACACCCGATTTCACTGGATATCCGTTTACGAATCCGTGCCACGAACGAGCAACCCCCTGGTCTCTGCAGGAGGGCGAAGCCCAGCCACAATCTTTTGAAGCCCACCTGGTCACTTCTGAAACATGCTTCAGAAATAGCTCAAAGTCGGCAGAACAGGGATTTCCCATCTTGGCGCTAACCGTCCTCGTTCTCCACCAGAAGCGACACAGCTGGCAAGCCCCGCTCCCAGGTGATGGATTGCAGTTCGGCTCAGTTGTTGATGCTCTCACACCCCTCCTTGATTCTCATCGACTCTCAGCTGTCAGCCCCCAGCCATATTCGTCCTACCGTCCACCCATCCACCCATCACGACATGCATTCACTGCGTATGCACACGCAAGCTGCCGAGGCCGGGAAAAACTAGGAATATCCTCTCGCATACTCAACGAACGTCGTGGCCTCCACGATGCGGACCTTATCACCGAAGAACACAAGGGCACAGGAGCACGGCGCTCGAGCTCCGAGCCAAGCGATGTTTGCACTTGCATCACCATCCTCCATCCTTCCCGCCGGCATCCAGGGCGGCAGAGCGATTGTGCGCCGTATATTTCGTTGATTTATTCACCGAAACAGAGAATTCAACGCTGCTTCCCAGCTTCACATAACAGTCACCGCAAGCTGGCTCAGCATCGTAGCTCCGCCTGGTTGTTTGTGCGGATAGGTGCCTATACCTACACTACAATGAGTCCAGACTCCAAACGGGAAATCCTGTCCAGCAACATGCCCTGGTCATCACGGACCACAGTGGCATTCGCGGTATAAAAAGGTGGGGGTAACATGACATTCGTCCACCATGATCTTGGATGCACACTAAACGGACAAGTGGCGGGGTGGGTAGGCCCGCCTGATCACCATGACCAGCATATTCTGAAACATGAAGCTTTGCTGTGTCAAGAACAGCTCTCTTGACGGCACAGATAGCTGACAACTAGCTGCAACGCACGCACAGGTCAGGCATCAACCTCAACACAGGCACTAGATGCGATATTAGTTCGGTGAACAGGAGTCATTGAGCTGGTCACTTCTTATAGCAAAGACCAATGTGCTTTCGAGGGAAGCTGTTTGATCTATTTGACTTCTTCCTGGCGTGCATAAGCACATCCTCACAACTCAACAGCTATAGGGAACACCGCCCGAGCAAGTGGTTTGAATTATTCGGCAAAACAGAATATCGTAAAAAGCCGTCAACTAATAACACAAGGCTGGGTTGTAGGCGTTGCCATCACACTGCAGCTCGATCTTGGTCCTACCCTGTCATGCCTGCCATCAGCAGCAGCTCGGCATGCTGCACTGCACCGCTCCTTACAGTCGATTGTTTAATCTCGACTACGCAGTCATCAACGTCAACATCACACTTCCATTTTGTGGCGCCAAAACTTACTTGTGTTCCTCAAGGAATCCGGTCTGCCGTCGGGGTTCGGCAGAAAGGAGGTGGTATTGTTTCCAAGACCTTGCTGTCTTCACATTGCCATTTCCCTTGGAAATGGCACAACGCAAACGCCACGGCGGCGCACGGTTTGGCCAGCTTTTAATCCAATATAGCTGAAGAATACTTTCGACGCCGGCTTGTGGGACAAGAAGATACACCAACATGGATATATCGCGCCATTTTTGTTGTTGATCTGACTCAATAATGTGGACAAAAGGAAATCATAACTCCTCAAGTTACGGACGAACTTCAGCAAGCCTCAGTTACACCACCGCAGTTACGGGATACGAAAGACGAGAGACAAAATCCTGTGTAAACAAGGCCAAGTGCCCCAGAAAAGCTTTGGTGGGGTTCGGCTGAATGAAGGTGATGGGATTTCGGTACCTGCATCAAGCACACTTGAACCACCCCTTCTCCCCGCCTTTTGTGTTTCAGGTTTTCTCATCTTGCGAAAAAAGAGACTTGGGCAGAATAGCAAAGTTGAGAAAAAGCTTCGTATGCACCTTGCCGCTATGCCCTTGCTGTTCTCGCAGCAAGTTGAGCCAATTAGAGGCACGCAGGCGGACAAGCTCTAGTGGGCGATACGCACGTTAGCAAGGGCATAAGATCAGATCGCCAGCTTGGCTGGCTAGCTCGCTGGTTGTTCGCGAGGTGGAGTGCTGGGAACGTTTTTCCCCTCGGTGATGGGCTTCTGGACCAAATGTGTTGAGCTCCTCAGGATCCTGATTGGCCCCCTCAAGTGGATGGTTGAGGCTTTCTCATACACTGAGTGGTTGGCAGAATTATCCGTTTCCCGTTTTGCTGCCCCCCGCCTGTGGCTTTCCTTCCTGCTAAATGACCGGCGGGATCGAATCGATTTTCGTAGCCCAAGAATAGAATCCACTAGAGAGAGAGGACAACACGATCAACGGTCGAGCAAAGCGGCCACACACGCTGCTGCAAATGCAGAAGCAGATAGGTCAACGGCTACCCGTCCGCTTCACAGAGCACTTCGTACAACCCGAAGAAAAAGAAAAAGACAGCCGCTTTGTTGTACCCCTGGTCTCCTAACCCCAGCATATTGTCACCGGTCCCCATCCTATCAAATTCGTTCAGATTCCGCCGTTCAG
The DNA here is from genome assembly GCA_033725935.1 of Cladorrhinum sp. PSN259. Lineage (NCBI taxonomy): Eukaryota > Fungi > Ascomycota > Sordariomycetes > Sordariales > Podosporaceae > Cladorrhinum > Cladorrhinum sp. PSN259. The sequence continues at coordinate 286,274 of MU867089.1, read as the reverse complement.
TTCGCACAAATGAGGGGCAGAACTTGTTTGGTTATCCTCATACTTGATCGCTCTCATCATCGAGATGGGATGGGCGGTAAAATAGAAGCGCATTTTGTGTGCCCCCCTCCCACCTCAGAGCAGTTGAGCCTCCCCCTGTCGAGATGCAGGTACGGATACCGTTCGCCAGATCTACCACACATGCAGGCAGTAAGGGGAGAGGAGAGATCTGAGTGCATCCGTAGGCACCTGCGCACTCATACCATTATCGACAGAGTTACATAGATTGCCAACTTCCCGACTGCTAACTGTCTACAAAAAGGCTGTAAGCACAAAGGATGTGACGATGACGGCACCTTTTTGGCGCCAACTAGCTGGGCCGCTTTGTTAACCTATTGTTAGCAACAGCGACGGCCGCTTTTGATGGCCTGCCCTGTTTACTAACAAGACCTTTCCACATCAGCTAGAATAGATTTGAATACCTCTGGTTGGTTGGGATCGGCTGTGATGCCCAAAAGCGGATGCTTGAAAAGTTTTGTTCATCTCATCTTTTGGGAGGTCATTATCACGGCAGATGTTCAACACAAACCGGCGGTGTCCGAATCATGAAACATTGACATTGGTTTCCCAGGGGGAGATCAGATCACAAGTAGGATTTGTGATGGAACAACAACAAAAAAAAAAAGAAGAAAAAAAAGGAGAAGAGTGGAAAGGAAGCAATGATACGGAGAATGTCACTTCAATGCAACGCCAATGCAGGAACAGGAAAAAGAGAAAAGAGCTGGTGTTGCTCGGACAGCAGGGCCAATGCCGGACTTGCCGCAAGAGGAAATGGCTGTATTTCCTAATTCAGGGTGGGTGTGTGCTCGCGTGGATGCAGACTTCGAAACAAGCGCCATTGTCTTTTTTTCAGGGGTAAGGTAAAAAGAAGATGAAACTGAGGGCATGGATTGTCACAACTTCTTCCAGAAAAACAAGACCGATTATGTAAGGTGCACCCACCCCGGTAAACCTCGTTCGGGTTTGAGATAGATTGAACGGCCCTTGACTCAAGAAAACATCTTGTCCTCATCGTTGTTGTCGTATTCCGCGATGTCGGTAGGTACTTCTGGGCATCCATTCAAAGCATGGATCACGGCTCGGCTGATAAAAACGTCTGGGAAATGAAAAGCATCTTCTCTTTTCACCAAAGGCAGATGGCTGATGGACGACCGGTATCACCAACAAACATTGGGACTTGAATCCTCACACCATCCATCAGGTTGCGCGGATACAATGCCATCCCACGGACAGCTGCATTTCCGTCGACCTTGTCAAGGACAAACCCTCTTCCCGCCATTGGTATTCGTTTGCCATTCTCTCATATCATGAACAATCTGAATCATCGACCTAAATGCCAAGCCCACATCATCCGTCAACACTTCTTCAGCTCACTTCTCCCTCTGATAGACGCCGAGTCCGTCCGTCTTTTCGTCTTGCGCATTGGCAGAGCCCAATTACTTGGGAACCCCGCCGCGTGGACGACGACTTCTTCTCCTGGTCTTTCGGGCGTGCCCGCCTGAACACCGTGCGCGCCGCTTGATTAAAGACTAGACTCGGGCTCGGGCGTGCATTCCCTTTTCCAACTTTGCCAAGGATATCCCCGCAAGCAGTCTTCAACGATTTGGGCATCCTGAAACATGACATTCCCAGGCTACACTTCTCACTTCTACGCTACCGACCATGACGCATTATTCATGGCTCAAGAACAGACCGACTCGGTTTACTTTGTCTGCTCAAGTGCACTCGGTAGTTTGTATCACGGCAGCATCTCGTGGTGGCGGGAAAAGACAGAAAGCGAGAGCGAGAGACACCAAGCAGCCTCTCCGGGGCAGAAGTCGGTTTCCTGTTTCAGTAGCACATGAGGCTATTCTCTCCAATTCCTGCCTCGCCCTGGACTAATCCGTACATCACATGTTTATCCAGCTACCGAAAACGGCAGTATATGTATGTGTGAACAACAGCTGAAGATCGACAATATCTGAAACTGAGAAGGGTAGAAGACAGAGAGGATGGATGGATACCTCCGATCGCTGGGCTACTACTACCACCCATTCAGCCCGAGGATCAACTCATCCCCTTGTCCTCCCTGGCCTCTTTCCATGGGATGTCACCATCCCATCAAACGCTCGGACGCACTTCAACTGAAGAAGTGACATGACCCTTTTGAATGACAACAAGAAAGTGGCAAGCAAGGTTGTGAGTCTGGCCCACTCTCACATACACTTGTCTAGACCTTTCTCAACATGCATGCAGTACCACATTGGCATTTCCCGGACTAGATATTTGCCTTCTTCAACAGGAGAAAGTTGCATGATTTTTCTTCTGATAATTCTCATTTGTAAACCCTCAACGGTGGCGGATACACCCCGCTACGGCGGGCAGGCAGGCAGGGTGACAGGCAAGCCTGGCCGAGGTGATGTAGCATTCCATCGTTAGCATTATCAACCCCAGCCCCCGTTGTGTGCTTGCTCGTCCGCCGTCAAGGCTACAGTCCACGCTTTCCCCGATACGGCGTAAGAAGGAAACGCATGAACGTTAAGATAATCACACTAAACTAGTTCCCAGCAGAAGCCCCCGTTCGGCTCAATTTCCGAAAAAGCAAAATGTGAGGGTGCGTGCGTTCCTTGTCTTGGTAATGGAGCTACGGATCCGTAAACAATAAACGGTTATTGATGATAACCCCTGAAAGGGGGGACAACAACAACAACAACGACAACAACGTGGAGACCACATGGGCTACGGAATACTCCATCGTAATCTTAATTTAAAGAAAAAACCGTCCGTGATTTAATCACAAACCCAACGACGTGCCCCACGAACTCCACCTCGGGAACGGGAAAGACAGGAAGAAAGAAAGAAAGCGGCGGTGAATGAAAAAAAAGGTAAGTGGTAGCTAAAAAGAAGAGCCGGTTGAAATAATGAAATGAGAGGAAAAGCTTGTTTTCTTGTAAACGATGTGATCATCGGATCACGCATCTACGTAATATATGACCAAGACTTGAGGGCTTCCTTTCGCGTGGATTCCGGTACGTATTCCAAATTTGAAAAAAAAACATCGCTGAATGTTCTACACTACATACACTAGAGGAAGTCATGCTTTATTTTTTACAGAATAGTGTGTCACCCTGATCCGAAGGCAGCTTGACGGATCTGACAGGGGATGGCAGGGCAAGGAAGGCTCTCGGCACTGCTTCTAGAAGAAGCATGGGTGCGTGAGTTCCTGGTCTTTTGGTCATGGGTTTGGTTCGTGGAGGTGTCATGGATCGGATGTTGGATACGGGGCTTCGGAGATGGGTACGAATGAGTAGAGTACATGGGCGAGGAGTTGAAAAGGTGTGAGTATCTGGTAAATGATGCTTGTAAGGGTTGGCTTTTCTGAGATTTCGTGTGCCTGAAGTGTTGAAATGATCACAATTGTGGAAGAAATAGCGATGTACGTACGGAGCCAGCTTAGATGGACTTGTTATGATGATGAGTACTTGTTGCCCAAGAGTGAGTGAATGTAGTATCACATGAGTAGATAGAAAAGCATGAGCATTAACTTTTATCAAACTGTATAAAGTAATGTGATGTTTCCTCTGGTCTCGTACAGGAAAAAAAAGGAAGAATGCGGATTTGGAGGACTAGAAAGCCTTCTAGCTCAGGATCAAGGTTCTAGCTTGTTAACTCTTGGTCTCATCCGTCGATAAACACTAGCTTCTATACTATGAATCAACTGGAAAGTCCTCTACCATCTATCTCTACGACTAGTCTGGGTACTCTCCGTGCCCACGCACCAGATGCAGTGATAACAGATATGGATGGCTTGGTTTTACATTGCACGCCCGGATTGTCAATCTTCCCGTCTATTCCACCTTCTCCTCAATACCAGCCACTAGCGAGACCCAAGAATAAGCACATACCATGATTCCTCCTCCTCCTCCTCCTCCTCCTCCTCCTTTCTCCAAGCAGATAATACAAAGCAAGTAGTAACATCTCTAAAGTCGATACATGGACTTTAAAAAGAAAAGACCTGAAGTTTCGATTTTCCAAGGTACTAGATATCAATCCACATGTCATCAACGCTCTGAGAAACAGGTCTCATCTCAATCGTTCTATTCGGCAGTTTGTAATTTTCGAAGCCGCAGCCAGTGAATATATTTATTAAGCCTACATCTGGACGTATATGCTAGATATTCATTTTTGCTCACTTAATGTTTAAAAAAAAAACCCCGACATCAACCCATTTGTTAGATTCCTTGAACATAATATCAACGACAGAAACGTAGGATGTTTTGCGGACGAGAAGTGATTAGCAAAGCAAGTAGACTAGAAACATCCCCAAGAATCTCGGAAACAAACTGCAACCATCACATCATCATCACCTCATGTCAGCGCTGAATGAGCCTGTATCAATTCAAAAGCCAACAGCGGATAGTTCAACTTATCATAGATCAATGGGGAAAAAAAATCTTCTCTCATTGCAGGACTCGGACTTTAAAAAACCCTTCATGATTAAAGCCACTCAACTCAAATACGACGGCGAAATACTAAACAAGTGACACCCACCAACCCCAATTGCATCTATATTTACTTATATAGTTAGATAACACAAGACTTTGTTAATGGAACTGCTTTGAGATTTTTCTTTTTTTATATAAAAAACAAAAATTTGAGTCGGTCGGTGTCAAAATCAAAGCCTTCACAGCTAATAAAACTTACATTTTCAAGCAAACTCAAAGTTAAAATTCGTTAAAACACTCGAAACGACAAAAGACTGACCGGCCTTGTATATTTCACATTTTACAATAAAACCCTTCAAGTGGTTTAGTTACGAAACAGCTTGTTGTCCAGTTTTCTCCCGGGAATCATACCAGTCGTTGGAGATAAACATCAATACACTTGCATCTGTATATCGTGATTCTGTGCAATTCTATTGTGATGTGATGGCTGAGCCAGCCAGAAACATCTACAGCTTGAGAAGCGTTGACCAGTAACCAATTCAGAGTGAGACTTTGAAAAAAGGGACAAACAGAGTGAAGAGAATGCAAACATCCAAATAATCGTAATAATTAGCATTTTTGAGCCAATAACTCCCCAGACATGCTCCTCTAAAACTCCCATAATAAGCCATGCCCATAAAAGCAATCTACATATTCTTCAGGTCCTTCTCCATAGCCTTGAATTCTTCCCTAACCTTGGGGCAATAGTGCTTCCTCAGAAGCTCCCCTTCCCAAACGGTAGTAGCAAACGGGTTGCTGCCCTCAATAGTCTCAGCAAACGGCTTGAACGTGCCATCTCCTTTCCTCTCCTCCGTGTTCCACAACGCATTGATCTTTCTGCCGTGGGTATGCAGCACATCGTTCAACAACCCAACCATAGCCTGACACGACTTCTCGGGAAGCTGTAGCGCAACCGACATGAGCTGCTTGGTGAACGCCGCGAGCCGGAGAGGAGGCACCGACCGAATGTTCCACGCCGGTAAGAGAATACCGCTTAGGCAGCGCATGAGGAGGACTGTGGTGGTTTGGACGTTGATCTTGCTTTCGGCCCGGCTTGCTGCAGATGCATCATTGGGGTCACGCAAGTGAAGGGATTTTGCGCCTAGTTCAAGATCGGGGTTGATAGCCAGCGGGAACAGGCTGCGGTAAAGATGGGTGATGAAGAAAGAGAGATCGAGGTGGAGGTCTGACCGGGCGTTATGTGCGTCCTGGCCCTCGAGTAGCGCAAATGCAGTGACGGTGCAGAGGAGAGCCTCTCTGCTGGTGTCACGGATGACTTCCAGGCCATCGTCTTCGTCCTCTTCCCCAGCTTCCATCTCGGCATCCTCATTATCCTTGTCTGGGTTTTCTGTATACGCGATGAGCTGCTTCAACGCCTCGAGAAGATCGCCAAAGAAATCTCGGTTAATGAGGTGAGCATATTTGGCCAGACCTTCTAAGACGGCTCCCATAAGATGGGGCACCCGCTCCTTCAGAATACGGAAATAGCAAGCAAAAACCATTTTCAGCGTCTCTGATTGCATCCTGTCTCTTTCTTCGTGGCTGACAGCGGCATCTGCGTGGGCCATAACCTTCTCGGCTTCCTTTTGTTGCTTCAAGAGTTTCCGTTCTTTCTTTGTGCGGAACTCCTTCTTTTGCTTGGGCTTCTTCCCGTTGTATGTCTCTTGTGGCTTGTCGACGCTATCTGTTGATGCCTTGCCCGAGTATTCTCCCAGCAGCCGCAGATTGAGGAAGGTGTTAAGGACGGTCTCGTCGATTCGATATTCTTTTGATCGCATCATCTTGGTGAGAAGAGAAACTGCCTCCATGGACGCATTTCCCTCCTCGTCCTCCTTGTACAGAGTTTCCAACGCTTGCCTGCACTTGACGAAATCGGCATCCACCTTGCGACCGCTGAGTTTCCTGACCAATATCCTGAGAAGATCACCTCTGAAGTTGAAGTGAGGCACCGCGTTGACGAGGGTGCATGCGCAAGTGATGGCTATGCTGGAGATAGGCGTTCCGCGCTTCTTCGGTTCTTCGATATTGGAGCTAGCAAAGTATGCAAGACTCTTGATATAACCTTGGTATCCAGTCACCAATGCCTGCTCATATGTTCGTAGTTTCTTGACATCCTTGGACAACTTGGATTCTTCCTCGGTCGCAGGTCGTATCCGGTAGCCGGGAATTACATCTTTGTAAACCGTCATCTGCGTAACTAAGCAAAGCTTTTTGATGGCGAGAAGTCGAGACTCTGCAATCCTGGCCATCGCCTTGAATGCGCCGGGATGCTCTTCCGGATCTTCGTTTAACTGTGTCCCAATCTTGGCCAACTCTTCTTGTGCTCTTCGTATCTGTTCGCGTTCGGGAATTTTGGGTTCCTCTGGGGCTTCCTCCTCCTCCTCCGGCGGCTCAGCGGCATCTTCGTCTCCGTCGGCTTCGGCCCATTCGGTGTCGCTAGCCACGGAGGCAGCATCGTCTTGAAGATCCCAGGTTCCCCCAGCTGTGCGGATGGGCAATCTACCAGTCTCACCAGCAGCCTTCTTCGCATCCTTCTTCTTTGCCTTCCGCGATCGGTTTTCGTACGTCTGTTCGAGGTTCCAGTTGGCGGCGCTTTTGAAGAATTGTTTCTGAGACTTGGTATCCTCGCCATTCGTTTCGTTCGTGTCGGCAGGAGGGGTGACTCTCCTTCTCTTGGAAGGGCGTGAAGCCATGGTGTCGGGCATTGCAATTGATTGCCGAGACTTGAATAATTCACGACTTTTTGCTGGCAGTACAGAAAGTATGCTTGGTCCAGGTTACGATGTCCCTGGAATTTTTTCTCAAGACCCTGATCGAAGAGCTGCAGCCCACCAAAGCTAGTCTTATCGGCGGATAGTGATTGGCGCAACAGGTCTTATCGGGCCTCGCGGGTCCAAAAAAATTCTGGACGGCAGGTAACTTTCCAGGTTCTCGGCGGTCCAGCTGCTGAAGCAGATCAATTGCGACCATAAAAAAAGACATCAATTCAAGTCTTCTCGATAGAGGACATAGGGGACCAACATCCACCCTATTCCACGCGTCCGCATCGGAGTTGTTTGGCTATAGACTTCACAGACCCCTGAATATACACGAACTCTACCGAATCACCTGCAACAGAAACCGCACGCCGCAGATGTCGGCTCGGTAACGAACAACACCCACTGGCGCATACGGATTGAAGGAGAGCGAGGAAAGGGAAAGGAAAAGACACAACCGATTTTGAAAATGGCATCCTCCTTAGCTGCGCAGCTGGCGCAAATCAGCGCCAACTCACGAACGAGCTTGAACGCCAAAGCACTCAAGGCGGCGCATTCCAAGTCCTTGATCTTCGAGCCCCAAGTTGCCGCCGGACAGACATACGCAGAGATCTACACAATATGCCACGAGGGCTTCGAGGAGCTATGCCATCTCGACAAGCGCTTCAGCGACTTGTTCGCCAAGTCTCTGTTCAGCGAGCAAAGCCAAGAGGCCGACCGGACCAAGATGACGGGCGAGGAGAATGCTGCCTTGGACAAGCAGGTCGACTTCTTCCTTCATCAGGTTGGCAGCCGGTTGCGCCTCATGCCCGCCATTAAAGCCGTCGAGTGGTTGATTAGAAGGTTTAGAATCCATGAGTTCAATACCGCAACTCTCATTACGACTTTCCTTCCGTATCACACAATGCCGGCGTTCGTCACTTTGCTTTCCATCTTGCCCCCAAAGATTTCCGCCGAGTACAAGTTCCTGGACCCTTATATCCGATCTCTCACAGCCCCCCCTCGTGCTGCTATTGTGCAGCAAGCTACGAATAGCCACGAACTGCTCTCGACGATTTCTCAATACACCCTCGCTTCATGCCGCGAGCACCAGGAATATCCGGCGTTGATCTCCTTTTGGGCTGGTGTAATGGCCGAGGTAGTCAACGGAATGCTCGACAAACTGCGGTCTGGAAGGCAAGCCATTCAGTTAGAAAACACCCAGACTCTGCTTCAACGGGTGGGGCCGACTTTGGGTGAGGCTATGGTCATGAAGAGTATTCCTGGGATTCAGATTGCGAGCTATATGATAGTTACCATTCTGGCAGCCAAGGGGAGCTTGGACGATGCCTCACTCAATGCGTTCATGGAGCAGCTTGTTGTTGGCTTGACTACTGAGACTTTCCAACCCGGCCTTGTTACTCTTTGCATCATTGCCCAGCAGAGGTCCGCGAAGCAAGTCTCTGCAAAGGTTGCTAAAGCTCTCATCAAGGTACAAACGCTTGTCCCAACACTGCTCCAAATCAGCACTCAACACAGAATCGACAAATTGGCAAACGGTCTTGCTCTGGCTTTCGTCGACAGGCTGATGAAAAAAGGTGATGTCAGAAGCCTCCCACTTATTAAGGGGTTGCTTCTTGCCAACGTCCTTCAGGAGAAGCAGGCCAAGGTTATTTACAAGGCTTTGCTTCTTGCAGCCCATAAGATCGATGACGAGGTTGACAAGGACCATCACATTCGCAACGAACTTGGCTCGGCGCTGGTCAGTCTTGCCCAGGCTGGCGGAGAAGTGGGAGACATTGTCAGGGCTGCTATTCAGGAGGTCGACTATAACATTGACGAGCTCGAACTCAATCTTCGGATTGGTAGCGCCACAATTCGACCAACACAGGTAATCGAGCAAGGTTCGGAAGACGAGATGGAAGTTAAAAAAATCGAAGCGCCCAATGCCCAACCCAATCTGGATTCAGCTCTTGAGGCACTCTCCAAACTCAAGCTTACAACATCCTCCTGCCTATCCCAGGAGTCTGACAGCCTGTTCAATGACCTTTGCACAGTTTTCTTTTCGGCTGCTGTCAGTGAAACTGACTTGGAGAAGTTTGATGCTACTCCCCTGCTGAGTCGCCCTCTGGCTCCGAGCAACTCTTTCTATTTCAGCTTCTACATGCGAATCTGGTGTGGTGCATATCCCACCCTTGCCAAGGTGGCTGCCCTCGAAAGGGCCAAGGCTCGCCTTAAGGACAGTGATTGTGCCGGAAAAGATTTCCAAGCTATTGCCGTATATGCTGCTGTTGCATTGAGTGACCCGGCCAAGAAGGTCCGCCGTGCTGCTGCAGACCTTTTGGCTGTCTTGAACAATCTCTATGATACTCCTTGCCCCACAGCCTGGGGCTCTGAGGATCTCTACGGCAGAACAGTTGCTCCCAATAAGATGGGCAATGACGCTGCGAAGAGCCTGGTCCAGCAGATCCTGGTTCCATGCTTGGAAGAAGCCGTTCTTCACGAGGACCATGTGGTTGCGGCCACTGTGAGCGGATTGGAAGGTTCCAAGTCATCTACGAAGAAGGACAAGAAGCACATCTCTTCTTCGTCAAGGTTATCTATCCTGCAATTCATTTCTGGTCAAGTCACAGCAACCCCGTTGTTGACTGTCCGATTGCGCCTGCTTCGATCCATCAACCAAATCAAGAGCATTTCTGGCACCTCCAGAACTGACCTCTTGCTGCCACTACTCCAGTCATGGGCTGCACTTACCGCTGCTGATGCTGCTGCGCAGGTCAAGGGTGAATCTTTGGACGAGAACACCGTTAACCAAGCCGTTGTCGACGTTGTCGTCGCCAACCACGCTGCTGGCTTGGAGGTGCTCTTCCAACTTATCAAGGACCAAAATACCAGACCAAGCCTTGTGCAAGCCATTTTCGGTCGTCTTGTTAAGCTATGGCCCTCCATGAAGTCCAATACTAAGTCTGAGACTGCTGAAGTAATGCTGGCTCTCTCACAGGCGGCAACTGATTCCTCAGAAGAGAACACTGTTGCAGTCGAGGCCGTGGATCTTTTGCGGAAGGTTGAGCTGACGACTGATATCCTCCTTGACTTTGTCAACTCGCTGCAATTTGATGTCAAGCTTGCAAGTGAGCCACCAGCCACTAAGCGTAGACGGGTTAGCATGGCAGAGCAAAGCAAGGCCGTGGGTGTACCTACCGGTCCAGATGTGAGGGCTGCACTGAACAAGACCACCTTTGTTCTGGAGCTTGTACAGGAGTCCATGCCAGAAAACCACCCTGAGCTCCTACCAAGTCTCTTTACCACCCTCTCAGACCTCCATCACCTCAGCAGACAAGTGGGCTCTGAGTTAGGATACCTCCAGAACCTGGTTCTCAGCAGCCTTCTTGCCATGATCCCCGCATACAAGGACAACAAGGAGTTGGCCATCGATGCATCTGTGGGCCACGGCGATGTTCTCGCAGCCTGCATCCAGAAGTCCACCAGCCCAACTGTTATCAACGCAGCTCTCCTTCTGGTAGCTAGTTTGGCTCGCACCGCTCCTGACGTCGTCTTGCAGAGTGTTATGCCCATATTTACCTACATGGGTAGCTCGGTGCTCAAGCAAGGTGATGACTATTCAGCACACGTCGTCAACCAGACTGTCAAGGAGGTCATCCCCCCCCTTATCGAGACATTCCGGAAGAAGGGCCGCAACTTGGTTGCAAGCACCAAGGACCTGCTTGCTAGCTTCGTGACTGCCTACGAGCACATCCCTCCTCATCGCAAGCTTGATCTCTTCACATCTCTTATTGAGAACCTGGGGCCAGATGACTTCTTGTTTGCCGTCCTCGCCATGTTCGTGGATAGGTACGGAGCTACTGACACTATCATCTCGTTCACGGCAGAAATCATGAGCCATTTCTCTGTCGAGATCCAGCTTTCGACTCTCGTCAAACTTATTGGCTTGGTCGGAGATGTCTACAAGCCAAAGCCTGCTCTTGCCAACACCCTTATTGGAAATGACGCCAATGCCGACCAGGACAAGACATCTGCCAAGCAACTTACTCTTCTCCCACACCTCCTCGCCAACCGTCGCCTCAAGCGTGAGATCACCCAGCTGGCTGAGAGGGACGATATGGAGTCTGGAAAGATCCGTGATCTCTATGCTAACCTGCTTGAGGGCATCTTGAACCTGGCTGCTACTGTCAAGGGAAAGAAGGTTCTCTACAGCCGCTGTGGCGATGCCCTGTCAAACCTTCTCAACCTCCTCTCTATCGCCGAGTTTATCAAGAGTGTTGAGACCCTTCTCGACCGGCCCAACGTCGGCCTCAGACAGAAGGTTCTTCGTGCTCTCGAGCTTCGGGTGGATAGCGAGAACACCGGCGACAAGCAATCAAGAGATGCCCTGTTAGCATTCTTGCCCCAGCTTACTGCCGTCATTCGCGAGTCCGATGACATGAACTACAAGCACACTGCCGTTACTTGCGTTGACAAGATCTCTGAGAAGTATGGAAAGAAGGATCTCGACGCTGTTGCTGCTGCTGCTGAGACAATTGCCGGCGACCACTGTCTTGGCCAGTCCTCTCAGACTCTCCGCGTTATGGCGCTCCTTTGCTTGGCTTCTCTTGTAGATGTCTTGCAGGATGGTATTGTTCCCGTTTTACCGGTTGCCATTCCAAAGGCTTTGTCTTATCTTGAAGACAGCTTGAAGGGTGAGACTGCTAACGTTGAGCTTCACGATGCGGCTTATGCTTTCCTGGCTGCTCTGGCTCAGCATATCCCTTACATGATTTCTGGTGCCTACCTTGACCGGTTGTTGGCTTGCTCGAACACTTCGGCTGCTACTGAGCTAAACGCCGAGTCAAACAGCAACAGACTTCATTGCCTGCAGTTCCTTGCCAAGCTTGTTGATGCCAAGACCATGTATCTTGCTCTTGAGAAGAACTGGCTTCATGCTACCAACGCTGGCTTCTCGGTAAGTGCCTATCCATACTCACGACTTTAGTACATATCGATACTGACTCCTGGCAGGCTATCTCTGAGTACCTCCGCATCCTCGGCATGGCGCTTGACAAGCACACCAAGGCAGTTGTTTCCAAGAACGTTGCTACGCTTTCGACCATTTTCATCAATACCATGGACCTGAGGAGAAACATGGCCATCGGAGAATGCAAAGCGGCGCTTGCTGATGACGAGCTCGCCCAGATCGAAACCATGGTTGGCGAAGATGCGCTCAAAATGATTTACAAGCTTAACGACGCCGCCTTCCGGCCTGTGTTCTCTGAACTCACTGAGTGGTCTTTCAGCGGGCTCCCCAAGAACGATGTTGCTGGCAAGACCCTTAGACTGCTCAGCGTTTACGGCTTCTTCCATACCTTCTTTGACAGTCTAAAGTCAATCGTTACCAGCTATGCGTCTTACATTGTTGAGATGTCGGCCAATGTTGTGTCCAACACTAATCTCAAGGATGCCAACGAAATGGAGCTCTGGAAGAGGGTGCTGAAGACCTTGACCAAGTGCTTCGAGCATGATCAAGATGGATTCTGGCAAGCTCCTGGACACTTTGGTGTTGTTGCGCCTGTGTTGATTGCCCAGTTCGGCCATGCGGCATCGATTGAGGCCACAGAGGAGGTTCTCATCCCTGCTGTGGTTGAGTTGGCAGTTGCTGCCGATTCTCAGGAGCATCACAAGGAGCTCAACGGCACGCTTCTGAAGCACCTGAGGTCTGAGCAGGCTGCTGTGAGACTTGCGGTTGTTAAGTGCCAGCAGGCATTGACTGAGAAGCTCGATGACGAATGGTTGAGGGCTCTTCCTGAAATGCTGCCATACATTAGCGAGTTACAGGATGATGACGATGAGGTTGTAGAGAGGGAGAATAGACGGTGGATCGTGGGGATTGAAGGGAAGCTGGGAGAGAGCTTGGATTCCATGTTGCAGTAGTGCAAATACCGAGGACTGGGGAATTTTTGTTTTGGGACTGTGGATTATGGGTTTTAAAATGTTGATTCATTCTGTACATTATCTGGCGATCTATTGCAACGTCATGATTCGCTCTGTCAATCACTGTGCATCATCGTTATTAGCCATCAACCGGTTGGTGTTCCACAGACAACATGCCCCTTTGACAAGTTTGTTGCCCCAGTAATGAGCGGAAATGTCCGGCCCAGTGCGCTGAGGAGAGCGCCCCCTGGTTCCACAACCCAACCTCCAGCTTCCGGATTCAAGTAGCCGAACCCAGAGAGGGAAAGGTGTGTGAAGGTTTTTCTCTCTTGTCTGAACTTTGTTGACCGCATGATGCATAGAAGCAGATTCATGCAGGTTCGTCATCAAATTTATTTCAGCTTATTGATTGTACCCCGAGGATCTCGGCGATCGCCAGGCACATTTTGCCATTGGTTTATATAGAGCTGTAGAATATATGCCCGGAAATCAATTTGCCTTATGCTTTCTTCATATTAACCTTCATTACTATCTGTTTCGCAAGTGGCATGTGTTGGAGTGGAGGCTGCTTGAACCAAAGCGATCTGGGATCTGTTAGTGAGGTACAGCGGTCGCAAGACATGTTCCAGGGACAATCCAGGTTCCTTCCTAAGAACATGTCTTCCCGTCTCCACCCCATTACGACCTAGCCTCTCCCCCAGTTGCGTGGTTCGTCCAGTGGTCAGTCGTCGATCCAGCCAAGATCAATCACAACTAACCGAGGCTCACAAGCAAGTGCAACACTGCCTGCAAACATCTTGTGTTCTTTCTCCATTTTCTGGGGGAAATTGAAGACGCCTGGTGCGCCGAGTAGTCGTGTCCGATAAACCTTATCGAGTTTCCCCGGCTTGTCTTTTCAGTTGACGACGGCAAAACAGAATGGCTTTACACTAAAAGACTACTTGCAGCCCAGCCACCCCGATAAACCACCCCCCTATGCGATTTTGAGACCGCTTGTTTGGCTGACAGACGACATACACACACATTCGATATCTCAATTTTGCGACGACTTGCACCACAACAATAACAATCATGGCTTCAAATAATCGCTTCTCGTACTCAGCCTCGGATGGCATCTCGTCTTCCCTGTCGTCATTGTCTTCATCTATCGCCCCGCCAAGACAAATATCATCTTCGCACATCACCAAAACATACAGACAAGCCTCACAACTATTTCTGACGCGTCGTCTGCCCGAGGCGCTGTCGACTGTGCTGCCGCTAGTCTCACCGCCAACTCCCGAGGATCCCACAAATGGTCCCTTTGAACCTGCACTAGTCATCAAGGCGTCCAAATCTTCGAGAATCAAAGTCTGGAGTTTGTACCTCACGATTTTGAATGCAACCCTCGAGCTCGACTCGGACGAAGGAAAAGCTGCATTCGGCACCCAAGAATGGCGCACACTCTGCCATAAGGTGCGCGAGGGAGAGATTTGGGAAGAAGTAGTTCGTAATGGTTATCATGGTGTGGAAGGTGACGTCGATGCGGACGTGGTGATCAATTTGTATGTTTACTTTTCCCCCCTCTTTTGGCCCCCAAAATAAGTTGACTGACCTAAACCCCACTCCCCACAGAGCCACCATCCTCCTCGCCCACGCCAAATCTCAAGCACTCAACCAAAAGCGCCTCGAAAACTGGCTCGCAGCTTCGCGCACGCCAAACCTGGACGCTGTCTCCTCGGACCGCTTCGCTGATCCAGTTCCGAGACGGTATAGCTCCCCGGCTGGCGGTAAACGCCCTACTCAGTCTGGTGCAGACACGCCGCACGACCTCAACTCGCGCGTCAAGATTTTGGAGCTTTATACTTTGCACGTCCTTTTGCGCAACAACGAATGGGACTACGCGAGGGAATTCATAACCGTCAGTCCGATCCTCGACGAAGAACGCCGCGAGGCATTCCTGCAAGCGCTTCAGAGTCTTCAGGATGAAGCGCGCGAGGCTGAGCGCAGAGAGGAAGAAGCCAGAAAAGAAAGGGAAGAGAAGATCAAGAGAGATATTGAGGAGGCTAGGCGGCTGAGGGGTGAAAACGAAGAAAGGGAGCGAAGGAGATTGGAGGAGGAGAGGCTGAAGAGGGAAAAGGAGGCTTCTGCTGCGAAAAGCAACAAGAAGACAGAGCCATCAGCAGGGAAGCCAACGAGTGAGGTGTCGGAAGGTGATTTTGGTATTTCTAGACCGGCGAGTCCTGTTTCTACGATTTCTACCTCTTCTTCTTCGACGGGCGGCGGCGGCGGTATATTGAGCAAGAAGAAGAAGGGAGGGTTGAAGAAGAGTAATGGCAGCAGCAGCAACGGCAAGCCGCCATTATCGCCCTCTGCTGCCAGGAAAGTGAGTGCAGGGGCGGGCGCGAAGCCGCCTACGTTGGCTACTAGGGCGTCCATGGTTCTCGCGAACCTGAGGACGCTGGTTGATCAGGTCGCGCTGGCGTTTCGGACTAATCCGTATGTGCTCTACCGGATGTTGGCTTTTATTGCTGGGTTGATTTTCTTGCTGGGACGCAAAAAGATTAGGGAGAGGTTGATTAAGATTTTGCAGGAGGGTTGGGGTAAGGTGAAGGCTACGGCTGGTATGGGGACCAAGGTTAGTTATATTTAATGTTTTTTTGTTGTTGTTGAGGGTTGTTTGGGAGTATCATAATGGGTTGTTGTTGGCTTGTTGCAGATGTTGTTGGAACGAAAAAGAGGGGTGGCGGGTGGAACCTAATCGGCTCTGTTGTTTGTTTTCGCTTGTATCATAATTAGCATTGCGAGAAAGCTGTTTTTTAGGGAGGGAGAAGGGAGGAGGTGGAGTTTTTCTTTTGTTGCTTTTTGTCCTTTTTTGTGTTATTTTTTGTTCATGTTAATGCTTGCATGATGGATACTATTACTACACATTACTTCGCACTACGCAAGATTATATATCGACAGTTTGAACTACTACAGCAGTTGAAAAGAAAGAGAAAAGTTGGTATTTTTAAAACATCATGATTTAATTATTCTTGAGCAGTAGCCTGTCCTCCCTTTTGATCTTTCTTGCTTTGTCTTGAACCCCAAACGCCATCAACGCCGTTTCCATAATGGTTGTCTCTATTCCAACACCACAGGGTATTCACTTGAATTCTTGTTTCCTCGTCCTCGTCCTCGTCCTCGTCCTCCACCCTCCTTATCCTCCCCTCCTCATCCTCCCCTCACAAACTAACAAGCCCAACCCAGGGCACCATCATTACTAAAACGGTCGATTCGTTTTCTTTTGATAAAACAGCTGCAAATTTCCCCCCAAAACAGATTAGCATCCATACACCCTTTCTTCGAGAGAGAGAGAAACTCACATCAGTCCTTGAACTACCCAAGTTTATAATCTTGGGACACCCGTCCCTGTCCTTTTCCAGGCGCGTGCACTCGAAACAGTAAAAGGCGTCCGAGATTCCTTCGCCGCCGCAGACGACGCACTTGTTCTGGTAATTGCCGAAGCTGCACTCGTCGCAGATGCGGACCAAGGTGGTGGGGCGGACGTAGGAATCGCAGACGGGACACTTGCCGTCGCATTTGTCGCAGAGGCGGCCGATGGCTATTCCTGATTGTTTGCGGCACATTACTAGGTCGCTATCGAATGGACAGACTGTTAGCAAGCGGATCACGAGGAGAGGTGTACCACATGCGGTGAATGCGGATGGAAGGGGGCGACGTACGGATGATGGCGAGACATATTGGCGGCTTTGTTGAGAAGAGATGCAACTATGGGTTGTGAGTGTGAGATGTCGTCGAAAGAGAGTGGGAGATTATAGCTGTCGCAAGTGTTGAAATGTATGGGCCACCTAATAAGTCGCGGTTTGGGAAGATTGTTACGCGACTTGTGAAATTATTGGAGAAAGAATACGTCAGAATACAAAGTACGGTCGGTAAATATTTGATTTCTCAGCCTCGGCATTGATGTGGCGTTTTATTTTTGACAGCCTTGCCGAGCCGACCGGAAGTGTGGTGGAGAGCTGTCCCCTTTTAGCGCGGGAGCTTCCAGTTCCTTAGGTGCCCTGTCAGGTGGATCCGAGTGGGGTTCCCGCGTTCTTCAGAACCCCGGTTACATTGGCAAATGTGCAATTGTTGGTGATTTCGGAACGGAATAGGCAGCCCGGGAGAGAGCATCATTCATCAGTCAATCAATCACATGGGCCAAAAGCAAACATTTCTGTCTTATCTTTCCGCCGGCTTGAAGCAATGGCGCGCGTGTGACCCATTTTGACTTTTGTAACACATCACACATAACAAAGATAATACAAAACATTTGTCGTTTTTCTTTTATCATTGTTTCCTTCTCTCGAGTCCATAAGAACAGTAGACCTCTTAAGACAGCCCTCTACGTAGACACGGGAACCAACCGCCGCCGCCTTCGAGTCATCACACACCAGCCTCAAATGGTGTGGGGGAAATCAATGGCGAGTGGCGAGGAACATAACAGCAGTTCGAACAAGCGAAGATCCTCTCCGAGTCCGCGTCCAGAAAGCAACGCGACAACGAAGCGCGCCAGACTCGATGATGAAAGTATTAATAGCAACGATGGTGCAAGCCGCAGGGATTCAGCGTCGCGAAGTCCAGATTCCAGAAGACGGCCTTCAACATCATCAAGAACGAACAACGTAGACCAGCAGAGAGATAGAGATTATTCTCGACGACAACATCCGCCACCACCACCGCCTGCTGCGCGCGAGCCAGTAGGTCCTCCCGCAAAGAGGCCAGTCACGCAGGAGGATAAGAAAAGGGGCCAGAGGTTATTCGGTGGTGTTCTCAGTACGCTTAGTCAGACGAAGACGACCTCTCACCAGAAGCGAAGGGCCGAGATAGAGCGTCGGCAGCAGGAGCGGGCGCAGAAACAAAAGGAAGAGGAGGCGGAACGGAAGGCGAAGAAGTTGCAGAGGTTGAAGGCTGAGAGACAGGTTG
This sequence comes from Cladorrhinum sp. PSN259, assembly GCA_033725935.1. Classification (NCBI taxonomy): domain Eukaryota; kingdom Fungi; phylum Ascomycota; class Sordariomycetes; order Sordariales; family Podosporaceae; genus Cladorrhinum; species Cladorrhinum sp. PSN259. Next base: position 268,168 of record MU867089.1, on the reverse strand, counting down.
AGCAGATTAGGTTTGAGGAGGAAGTGGTATGTTTCTCTGCTGCCTGGACCTTGTAGCTGCGGAAGCTGACACGAACCTCTAGATGTCGACACGCCATGCTCAACTACTATCGAAAGCAAGAAGTCTCCAGACTCGGAGCGAGCCGAAACTGGTTGGTTCATGAACGATATTTTCCCCTTGATATTTTCTTCACGCTGACATACAATAGTTCTACATACCATGGGAATTGACTAGAGATCAAGAACGAACGATTGACAAACAGACAACGGCTGCAGAGCAGCAAATGGAGAGTGAGTTGGCAGAGTTCCGTGTTAAAAAGGAACGACGACTGAAAGAGCTGGGTGTTACTGGTGACGACGAACGCTATATCATCGAGGAAAGGGGCAAGGGCCAGATCAACGCAGGAGGAGAAACAGCAGCAGAGAGGAAGGACGATAACAACCTCTCACCCCATTTGAACCGACCACCGTCTCGTAGGCTTGAGTCTTGGGAGGAGATGATTGTCGACAAGGAGGATACTATTATTTACTAAATTGTGGCTTCGTTTTTACGCAAGAGGGTGGGATTGGTCAGAGTTGTAGCCGGTTTCTTGGGATGAGTTTCTGTATGATTGGAGCGGGCATACGGTGTATACAGCCTTGTCTTGTTTCATTTGGAAGCTGGTCTTGGAAGCTTGGTGGTCGGAAGGAAGCGGAGAGAGTAACAAACAAAAACATCATGGATGGAGGAAATATTTGATACCCACGTTTTTTTCTTGTTTCTTTTTGGTGGCTCAGGAATGGACGCTCGAATGTCAGTGGACAAGTATGTGATTTCAACAAGGGAAGGAGGGACGGACTGACAGACAGACGGGAAAGGAAGGAGTACTCAGGGGACGTCAGGGGTAAGCGCGGTGTGAGTGTGTGTATAAGAGAATGCTACTGAGTTGTTTTTGTTGGTGAAGGTGGTTTTTCAAGCAAGCTTGGAACGGAGAATGCGCCTTTCGTATTACTTGTTTGCATATCTTGACAATTTTTGCCGGAGAATGTGACCGTGAAGAGTGAGATGTCCGATGCAACTTGTCATGTTTTGACACACGGGTTCGGATGGATTCGGATTGTATGGGTGGTTGGTGTTGGTTCTGTAAACCGTGACATGTTGGGGCGATGCAAGAGGTTGGTCAGGTTCGATGCGTGATGATCAAGAGTTCTTGCTGCTTGTAATCATGGAGGTGTATGTATTTTGTTCATGACCTAATGTTGAGGTTGCTACTCACCTATGAAGTGCTCGAAAAAAATATTCTAGAGACATTGTAAAGACGAAGTGAAATTGTATGGATCTGTACTTATATGACATTGTCGGGACAGCCCGGACTTGATATTGCTTGGCTCTCGCCTCGCTTCTGCCATCTCCTCCAGTGCAGCGGAGGCTCGCATTGGAGCGGAGGCTCGCATTCGAAGCGGAGCCTTTTGCTCTAACTAACAGTGGGAATATGTCGCTTTTTCTATGACGCAAATGTATGCGGAGTGGCACTCATAAAGACGGGCCAAGAATGCGATGAGGGGTTTCACAGTGGGTGAGCTGTTCGGTCAGGGTGGGATAACTCTTCCTCGTAAACCAACTGTTGATTTGCAACTGGAGCTCGGATACGATTACTGAACTTGTATATTGCTCCGTTTTTTTGTTTTATTTTACGCTGGGGTAAATGAAATGGTATAAATTGTGACGGGGTTTCTCTTTCACTTTCTTCCATCTCATCACTTCTGATCATCAGGGCGTCTGAGTGGTCTTATTTCGAAGTCTCTCACCTCAGCTTCGATAATCAAATAAACAACGACCCCCATTTTTCAGCATCAACATCAACCAGCAAAAATGGTCGACAAGCTCACCCCCACCGATTCCCGCGTGACGCACCACACCGTCACCCTCCCGCCTTCCCGCCAGTCCAGAACCTATCACTACCTCCTCGCCAACCCTCCCTCGGAAAAGCCCTCGGCCACCGTCCTCCTAGTCCACGGCTTTCCAGACCTCTCCTTTGGATGGCGCCACCAAATCCCGTTCCTGCTCTCCTTAAACCTGCGCGTCATCGCCCCAGACATGATAGGCTACGGCCGAACCTCTTCCCCCTCTGAGGTAGCACCCTACTCCTACAAATCAGTCTGCGACGATCTCGCGGCTCTCTTGCGTGAAGCCGTGCCCGAGGAGCACCAAATTATCATAGGAGGACACGACTGGGGCGGCGCGATCGTGTGGAGGTTTTGTCTCTGGTACCCTTCTCTCGTCAAGGCGGTGTTTAGTGTCTGCACGCCCTACGGACCGCCCAACGAAAAGTTCATGGACAAGAAGACTTTGGTCGAGACGGTGCTGCCCAACTTTGGGTATCAGCTGCAGTTTGAAGACACGAAACTGGAGGAAACAGTGATGAGCCAGGGCAAGGACGGGATAAGGAAGTTTTTGAGTGTCTTGTATGGCGCCAAGGTGAATGGAAAGCCTGCCATGACGGGTGAAGATGGTATTGATCTCGGTTTGTTTGAGGGGGACCAGATTGGACGGAGCCCGCTTTTGACCGAGGAGGAATTGGAGTTTTATGTGGGGGAGTACGAGAGGAATGGCGTGCATGGGCCACTAAATTGGTACAGGACTTGGAAAATCAATTTTGAGGAGGAGAGGGAACTTGTCACAGAGGGGAGGTTGAGGATTACCCAGCCGGCGCTGATTGTTACGGCGTCGAGGGATATTGCGCTGCCTCCTGCCATGGCGGATGGGATGGTCAAAGTGGTTGATCAGTTGACGAGGAAGGGTGTTGAGTGCAGTCATTGGGCTACTTGGGAGAAACCAGCCGAGGTTAATAGACATATTGGGGAGTTTTTGGAAGGGGTTCTGAAAGGGGAGGGAAAGGTTAAGGCTTCTATTTAGAAAGGAAAAGGCCTAGTTTTTGGCATAGTTCTTGCATGGCTTGAATTTGCTTGTTGATTTTATCATTTATGTAATGGTATCTCTGTTTGCATCAAGAAAACTGTACTCAGCCGAGATGTGCTCTCCATGACCCAGAATCTTGTTTTTAACGCGTGACGGCATCGTACCCTGAAATTCCAGCTGCCTGGCTTTGGTGTTATAATCGTCTTGAGATACCTCCTCCCTGATATACACCTGGCGTCGTTCTCTGATGGCAATCTTCCCCAAAGTCCAACTTAGCAACCAACCATATGAATTCAGAGGGATAAACACACCTCCAGTCTCTTCCTAATCGTGCTGATGGATGATTTCTTGGCGTCTGCCGACATGACCTGAATAGAGGGAACCTAAATATTATGAATGCATCTTGCTTCTAGATCACCTTGCTTTCACTTCAGGGACCGCTTGGTGCCATCGACGACAGGTACTGCTGACTTGGCCTTTTCTGGCTTACCGCAGCTAGCGCAGGCTGTTTATATAATGTCAGCCATCTGAAGAAGAATGAGACTCGGTCAAAGCTGGGAAATTTTACCTGCTGCTTGATAGGCACACTTATGGCAATAAGTGTGGCCCTGCGAGATCTTTGTTTTGCACTTGGTGCATGTGCTAGAATACTGAGCATATGGATTTTTTGCTGCCTTTGATAACAGCTTGCTCTTGGAGATACCAGTCTGGCCGAGTGTGGCTGATTTCGAAGAAGATGCTGCAGATGAGGATGCAGGTGAGCCATAATACATTTCACTCTTCTTCTTGACACCTGGAGTTGCCAACGTCGTTTTGGTGAGCTTTTGACATTTTGCGCAGACCATGATGATTGTTGAAGAGAGAATCTCGCCTAATCAGACTATCGGTGGCTGAAGCAAGGGTCGCTGATGATGATGTTTTTGATTGATGAGCGAACTCCGTCTCCCGAGATTCGATGATCAACGATAATACGGAAGATGGCGGCGCTCCTTATAATGCTTATATCTGAAAGCTTAGTCACCACGTGTTCCAGCCTCCTAGGTATGTTGCAAGGGACGCAGTGGGAGTTGATGCAGCTGCTTGATTGGCTAAAGGCCATCCGAAACACATCTTCAAAGCCCCCTCCAGAACATTTTGGGCTGTGACGTGCCCCCAAGTTTAAGGTCCCAAAAGGCAATTGCACTAGCTAGCGTACCAAAGTACCAAATTCAACAACGGAGCTCCCTACCAAGCCCCAACCGTCGACACCCAAAACGACCAAAAAAAAAGGAAAAGGGAAGGAAATCATCCATCTTTTTGCTTGCTGGGGCCCAAAAGCCAACGGGCTGACGACGACCCCGGCGATTCGCAACTGCAACTGCCGCGAGGACGCCAGACGGACCCCTTATTGACGAATCCTCCGCTGATGAAAGGAGGCTGTGCTTTTGTTACTTCCCAAAGAACACGACATTGGCATCGTATTCTTTTCAGCTCCCGCATCGAACCTCCCACTCGGCAATCTGCGCGATACCGATAATAATACTTAGAACCCGATACCCCCGTTTCGAAATCCCAATATATCGATCCTTCCACCGATTCATCGTTCAATGCACCGGCGCCCGACGAGAACTCTCTCATAAACCCCCGGCATGGCTGGCCGTCCACCTCCCGGAGGTCCCGCGCCCTCCCGCAATAACGATCTCCTACTCGACCTCGATAATGAACAACCAGTATACAGTTCAGGCCAAAGGTCAGCTCTAACCGACGATGACCTCTTAAATTCATACGCCTATGACCAAGAGGGCGCGCCGCGTCCCTCGGTCTCGTACGATGACTTTGTAGGGTCTGGCCAACCTGGGCAGTCCGCGCCGGGACGTCCACCACCACAAGGCGTCCCCGCAGGCCCAACATCGCGCGCACCGGGCCCCTATGCGACACAATCCGATAGCCGACAATACAGTCAGACGTCAGACTTGGGTAACTACCAGAGATACGCTGACGATTATGATGATTATCCGGAGGATGGCGGGGCATACTACCAACATGGGTCAGGCGGGGAGTCTTCTGCCGTGGCGAATGCAAGGCAACGGAATAGCGTCCTTACACTGGGCGGTGGGTTTCTTGGGAGGGTAAAGAATAGGCTGGGGATGGGTCAAGGCTATTCGGAAATGGACCTTCCACTCACGGATCCGCGATCAGCAGCACCGCCGAGTTCCGGTCCCCCAGGGGCACCTCCTCCAAAAGAAAAGAAATTCAAGTTCGGGTTTGGTAGGACAAAGGTTGATCCATCGACACTCGGCCCCCGAATCATCCATCTTAACAACCCCCCCGCGAATAGCGCTAATAAATATGTCGATAACCACGTATCTACGGCCAAGTACAACGTCGCGACCTTCCTCCCGAAGTTCCTCTTCGAGCAGTTCTCCAAATTCGCCAACATCTTTTTCTTGTTCACTGCCGCTCTACAACAGATTCCCGGTCTTTCGCCGACCAACAGATACACCACCATTGGTCCGCTCATTGTCGTGTTGCTGGTATCAGCGGGTAAGGAATTAGTGGAGGATTACAGACGGAAACAGGCCGACAAGGCTCTCAACAACTCAAAGGCACGGATTTTGCGGGGTTCATCGTTTGAGGAAACAAAGTGGATCAATGTGGCTGTTGGAGATATTGTTCGAGTCGAATCTGAGGAGCCGTTCCCCGCCGATCTGGTATTGCTGGCAAGTTCCGAGCCCGAAGGTTTATGCTATATCGAGACGGCCAACCTGGATGGAGAAACGAACCTTAAGATCAAGCAGGCTATTCCTGAGACTTCGTCGATGGTAAGCCCTAGCGAGCTGAGCCGGCTCGGTGGCAGGATTCGGTCTGAGCAGCCCAACAGCAGCCTCTACACCTACGAAGCTACTTTGACGATGCAGGCGGGCGGTGGTGAGAAGGAGCTTCCGCTGAACCCAGAACAGCTGCTGCTTCGCGGCGCCACTCTGCGAAATACCCCCTGGATTCACGGTGCGGTTGTGTTCACGGGCCACGAGACCAAGCTCATGAGAAACGCGACTGCTGCACCGATCAAGCGGACAAAGGTTGAGAAGCAGCTCAACATTCTTGTGTTGGGTCTGGTAGGCATGTTAATGGTACTAAGTGTCATCTCGACCGCTGGAGACCTCATCACTCGTCGCGTGCAGGGCGATGCTTTAGAGTACCTCGCTTTGGACAAGATGGACGGCTTCGCGGGTGTTGCGCGCATCTTTATCAAGGATATGGTCACATACTGGGTTCTGTTCTCTGCTCTGGTGCCCATCTCGCTTTTCGTCACGCTTGAAATGGTCAAGTACTGGCACGGAATTCTCATCAACGACGACATGGATATTTACTACGACGTGAATGATACACCGGCCAACTGTCGCACTTCGAGTTTGGTCGAGGAGTTGGGCATGGTCGAATACGTGTTCTCCGACAAGACTGGAACCTTGACTTGCAATATGATGGAATTCAAGGCGTGTTCGATTGCCGGTGTCATGTATGCGGAGACAGTGCCCGAGGATCGTGTGCCTACTATCGAGGACGGTGTTGAGGTTGGTATTCACGAGTTTAAGCAGCTCAGGGAGAACCTCAAGAACGGACATCCAACCACCCAGGCCATCGAGCACTTCCTTGCTCTGCTCGCCACTTGCCACACAGTTATTCCAGAACAGGATGAGGACGGTAACATCAAGTACCAAGCTGCTTCCCCCGATGAGGGTGCCCTTGTTGATGGCGCTCTTCAATTGGGCTACAAATTCGTCGCACGCAAGCCGCGTTCCGTCATCATTGAGGTTGCTGGTCAGCGGTATGAGTACGAACTCTTGGCAGTGTGCGAATTCAACTCCACCAGAAAGAGGATGACGACCATTTTCCGCTGCCCCGATGGAAAGGTTCGCTGCTACACGAAGGGCGCAGATACCGTCATTCTGGAGCGTCTTAATGAGAACAATCCCCATGTTGAAGTCACTCTCCGCCATCTCGAGGAGTATGCCTCTGAGGGTCTCCGGACTCTCTGCTTAGCCATGCGCGAGGTTCCCGAGCACGAGTACCAGGAGTGGTACAAGGTCTTTGACGCAGCTCAGGTGACTGTTGGCGGAAATCGCGCTGAGGAGCTTGACAAGGCGGCTGAACTTATTGAGCACGACTTATTCCTTCTCGGAGCCACCGCTATCGAGGACAAGCTGCAGGATGGCGTTCCTGAGACCATTCACACTCTTCAAGAGGCCGGCATCAAGGTCTGGGTTCTCACCGGTGACAGACAAGAGACCGCCATCAACATCGGTATGAGTTGCAAGCTCCTCAGCGAGGATATGATGCTGCTTATTGTGAACGAGGAGACTGCCGAGGCTACAAGAGACAATATTCAAAAGAAGATGGACGCTATCAAGAACCAGGGCGATGCGACGATCGAAATGGAGACTTTGGCCCTCGTGATTGATGGAAAATCTCTGACTTATGCGTTGGAGAAGGATCTCGAGAAACTCTTCCTGGACCTCGCCATCATGTGCAAGGCTGTTATTTGCTGCCGTGTTTCGCCGCTTCAGAAAGCCATGGTCGTCAAGCTGGTGAAGAAGTATCAGAAGGACTCGATTCTCCTTGCCATTGGCGACGGAGCCAACGATGTGTCTATGATTCAGGCTGCGCACATTGGCATTGGTATCAGTGGTCAGGAAGGTCTTCAGGCGGCACGAAGTGCCGATGTTTCCATCGCCCAGTTCCGCTTCCTCAAGAAACTTCTGCTCGTCCATGGCGCTTGGAGTTATCATCGCGTTGCCAAGACTATTCTGTTCTCTTTTTACAAGAATATCGCACTGTATCTCACACAGTTTTGGGTAAGTTTTTTGCACTACTTATGCGCTAGATCGAGATTACTGACCATCTTGTAGTATGTCTTCCAAAACGTCTTTTCTGGAGAGGTCATCTACGAGTCCTGGACTCTGTCCTTCTACAACGTCTTCTACACGGTTCTCCCTCCGCTCGTCCTTGGTATCCTCGATCAGTTCGTCTCTGCGCGTCTGCTTGATCGGTACCCGCAGCTCTATACCCTCGGCCAGAAGAACACTTTCTTCAAGGTCCGCGTCTTCACTGCATGGATTCTCACAGCTGTATACCACTCGCTCATTCTTTACGTTGGCGGCTCGCTCTTCTGGATTTTTGACGGTATTCAGAATGACAGCAACCCAGCCGGCAAGTGGATGTGGGGTGCTGCCATGTACGGTGCCGTTCTTCTCACCGTGTTGGGCAAGGCTGCGCTCGTGACGAACAACTGGACAAAGTACCACGTTATTGCCATTCCTGGATCTTTTGCGATTTGGCTGGTGTTCGTTGCCGTCTATGGTATTGTCGCGCCCAAGCTTGGGTTCTCTACTGAGTGGTTCGGCGTTATCCCTCGATTGTTTGCAAGTCCCATGTTTTGGATCCAGATGCCGACGCTGGCGATTCTGTGTCTGGCCAGAGACTTTACGTGGAAGTTTAGCAAGCGGCTTTGGAGGCCTGAGGCATATCATCATGTGCAGGAGATTCAGAAGTATAATATTCAGGATTACAGGCCACGGTATGTCTTTTTTTTCCTCCCTAAGCGAACTAGAATTATTTACTAATGAGTTTCATACTACAGCATGGAACAGTTCCAGAAGGCCATCCGAAAAGTCAGACAAGTGCAGCGCATGCGCAAGCAGAGAGGGTACGCTTTCTCGGCAGCGGACGAGTCCCAGACGAGGGTGCTGCAGGCGTACGATACTACCCAGCATCGTGGACGCTATGGAGAGATGGCAAGTTCGAGGCCGGGGCAATGATATGGATTCTTTTGGAGGGGGCCTTGTTTCTGGAGCCTCTTTTTGCATTGCATCTTGATAAAGTATTGTGTTTATTGTAGTTCGGCCCGTTCTCTTTTACTTTCTCTGTTCTCTCTCACCGGTCGGCGGGGGGTTTATGTTCAACAAAAAAGGAAAGGGAAGGAAAGGGGTGGAGGGGGGTGGTTGGGGTAGGAGGTGTTTAGGCTTTTATTTTATTTTTTTAGTTTATTTGGATTTTTAGCAAATGAGTTGCGGCACTTCTACGTTTACTGTTGTGGTCAGCATCAAAAGCAGAAAACTCTCCCTATTTGTGAGAGAACAAAGTCATTGGCTAGGAGTAAATTTGTCTATGGGTTGAGAGTGTTTAAAGCGGGCCTGCGGCTCTTTGGTTAGCTTTAGTTGCAGATAAATTCTTTGTGATGAATATGATATTCCATATTTCACCTGCTCTTTCTGGTCCCCTTTCTCCATCAACAGACGTTACTATCTAATGAGAAGGTGTTTTGTGTTAAAAGAAACAGAGCAAACCGAGAGAGAAAAGGGATGGGTGTAAATTCTGAAAGTTAGACTTGGCTTTGAGCGAAGCTTGCCAGAGGGGAGTGAGCGTCCAGTTAAGGAACCAATTAAACCTATCTTCCAGTGGTTTTTTTTTTTTTTTCGTTATTCACACCCTAAACAGACCAAGAAGCTCTGTTGTTCACGACCCCCCTATTTTGCCCTACCCTTTTCTTTTGTTACAATTCTCAAATGAGGCCAAACACGATAGGCTTACAGCTTTTGTCTGTTTGTCGTTCTTTCCCCCAATCCAACGCCACCTAACCCACCGATCATCACCATGTCGATCACCACACCACATCACTGTGTACACACCAAATCGCCAACGTGCACTACACTAGTGCAGTATTCCCGGTAGCTCTCCGAGCCAATACATCCGTACATTGTGCAAACCCACCTTTGATAATACATACTTTTATCTGATCGTCATAAGTAGTGTAGGCTTCGGACTTTTTCTGCAGCTCACGGGATGTGGTTGATCTGCCGCCCATCCGCTGATTGAGACAGTGACTACGGTTGGAATTTCTAATTCTGGACGACTAGTGTACACCGCAGAACACAGGGGTGATGGGTACGTATATGTCGATCTTCAGCTGATGACGATGATGATGATCAATAGAAGAGAACGCGTGTTTACAGTGGCAGTGTAGATGATGGAATGTTCTGAGTAAGAGAGGATGAGACTACGGTCTATGCAGGTGGTCATTTGTTACTTGTGGTTGAACCCGGAGTATCCAGTCTGACCAGGATCTAGAATAGATGATGTCGTTGAGGTTATGATAACAAGACTTTGTTGATTAGATATCAGCTATCTTTTGTATATTTTGGCCACATGTACCTGTACATCTCTCTGTTCTGGCAGGCCTGAATTGACATATTCAGACTAATATGGTGCGATCATCCCTTTGAACACCGTGTTCGCCTATGAGTCTTTCTAAACAGCCTTTCTTTCTTCCTTCCTTCCTTCCCACATGAATAGCACTCGCTTATTGATATCAGAAGTCTCTCATCACCGAATAACCACCAGAAACTTAGTGGATATCAGTTGAAGCTGTCAGTCCCAAATCAGGTCATTACACCCAAACATAAGAGTGCTGAAAATCAAGGGGCATCAACAATACAAAAAACTGGCTCTCAGTAATACTACTTGTTAGCTAGTACCAGATTCACAGCACTCACTCGCAACTTTTACTCGGTCAACTCGACACTAGAGTTTAATTCACATTTTATGCCGCTGCCTCCCAGTATCACCATTATTTTCCAGACCTTTTCCTCGCCTAATCCTGCTCATCTTCCTTTGTCCCTTAAGTTACGCTATTACAATTTACATCCCTTCCACCGAATAACCTGGCAAGAAAACTCCGTTCACACTCCGTTCTTCCCTAGGCACTGGCACTATCATATTCCCCCCCCTCCTCCTTCTCCTCCTCCACCGGTTCTTTCCCTCGCATGCTAAACTCTCCACACACTCTCCACAAACTTACCCCATACTTTGCCCTATTTACCCCATATTCATTCTCTCCATTATCTCCCAACCTCGGACTCGGGAACCCCATCATCCGAATCCACATGTTTTCCACACAAACTCCACAGAACGTACCATTCCTTTCTCACTTCAGTTTCATTATCAGGTAAACAAAACTTGGCAAAAGGTATTATTGCTTTTCTTTGTATTTTTTTTTCTTTCTTTTCTTTTTGTGTTTCATGTTCTCGGTTCGTGCTCTGCCTTCCACAAGACAAAAACAAAGCAAAGCAGGAAAAGCTTTTTGCTACGTTCTGCAGTGCAAAAAAAATAATTCACCTAAAAAACACAACACACAAAAACTTCATTCGTTCGGTAGGTGGGGTCTAGAACTTTGGAGAACTCACTACGTATATGTATTATATCCACCCATCTATCTAGCTCATCATCATCATCATCATCATCATCATCATCAGAAATTTTTTTAAAAATAAAGATAAAGCCGATGCCTAAAATGCTGTTATGTTACTTGTAATGTACTTCATGGATACAACCTACGTACAAAACAACTACGTGTACAAAGTATGTACATATGTATCCCATTCCAAAATCTTCTTGTGTGTGTGCCCCGTCTTCCCTCTCTCTCATTCCGAGTACTCGGCAACTGTGTATCCGCTTAATTTTCCAAAAATAAACCCACAATAATCCTTCTGACCCTTCTAAATACCTTGTTGATTGATGTCCATGAGGATAATCAATCTCGGCAAATATACCATAGAAAAAATTATTCCTTACCTAGCAGAACATATTGTAAGACTGTACGTACATATATGACCAAGTAATCGGTACTGCTACCATTACTATGAAGATAATGAAAAAAAAAAAGCGAGAACATTGATCCACTACGTACCTGACCACCCGGTACTCACCGGTTCTTACTGACCACTATGTCGGTGAGAGAGTGTGTGACCTCAGATTACCAAACCGATTCCACCACATATATTAATCCCGGGGCGTCCAAGATGAAGAAAAAAGTGAGGTCATCCGTTCCATCCGGTGGCACCGATTTCAGGAACACCCGTTTCTTCACCGTTCAATCATCCTTGTGTACCTCCCCGCCCCCAGTTTTCCCCTCGTCAATGTAACCATACCTCTTCAAAGGGCGGAATTGCATCAGAAAACACTTGATGACACAAAATCCAAATTGATATTGCTCAGAACTCTTGGCAAAAAAAGACCGGAGAATAGATTGAAAGAATAGCTATTAATCATATGATATGACATGATATCGATATCCAAGAGCAATATGCCAATGACAATAATATATACTGTTGGCAACAAAAAGACAAATAATCCTCCCATCTGTCCGCCATAGATGATACAAATCTGTTGTTGTCAGGACGCCTTTCCCCCCCCCCCCAAAAAAGTACAAGAAATCCTCCACCTCCCTAAAAATAGAAATGCAACGAAAAAATATGTTATAGGCCCTCGGTTTGCTTTTCCTTTCTCTAATAGATGTCTTGTTGAAAATATCCCAATATACTCATACCGCTGAGCTTTTTTTGAACCCCGTAAAAAAAAAAAAAAAAAAAAGAGTATTACAAAAGAGAGAAGCAACAAAAATGAAGGGGAGAAATTCCTCCGAAAACCCCGCGTTCAAGACCAAGGAAAAAAAAGGACCAATTCGGTTCCATCGCAGGTCCGAGACCCGAAGAGACCCAGATCAGGAAACCCCCGAATATGGTTGCTTTCCCCCAGTGTGGGGTAAAGGGAGCTAAAAGAGACAAGAAACTGGGGAAATGTTGCATGGGTGGTCGCAGCAGCTCCCAAGACTGAGGACCGCTGATCGCTATCGCAAGCTGCTGCCGCCACCACCCAACACCCCACGTGAATTGCTGCATGAGTTGCTGTGTACGCCTTGGATTGAGAGGACCCCCACACAACAAAAGATAAAAGAGATGAAACGAAAACAACGTCTTTGTTGGAACCGTCAACATCGCATTGTTGGAACCCAAACTGCAGTCAGCGTGCCAGCTTGGTCAGCAGGGGGGTCCTTTGGCTCCACGTGGAGCACAGACTCTACCCGTCATGTCCCGCTCACATGATTTCAGGTTGTGATCGCTACCGGCCCATCATGGGAGTGACGAGCTCGATGCTCTTGGGTCTCGAATACATGTTGGGTCGGCGAGCGGGAAGTGGGCGATCGGCGGATGAACCGTAAGTGTCATATCCATAGACCGGGTCCCAAGTTGACGAGAAGTAATTTGCTGCGGGCTTCGTATAAGAGCTGTTCGGACTATCGACCGAGCTCTTGGAAGAGAAAGGCCAAATGTTGGGGTGGTAAGTCCCGGAGAGCGAGCTGGGACTTGAGGGGCGCATCGACAACGCTGAGAGGGCCGATATGGCGGGGGTGGCGGGGGAGAAGTTGGTCGAGCTAGGCCTCGATGGTGAGGCGCGGGGTACAATATCTCTGGGCTCCGGCTGGCCCGAGAAAACGGGATACTGCGTGGGTGGGTAACTTGAATAATGAGCCTGTGCTGCTGAGGAGCTAGACTGATCTTCGAAGCGGCATCTAGAATGATTCTGTTAGCAAATTTTGCCGGCAAGGATAGTTGAAATCGCCAAAAACTTACGCATCAGTGCAGTATAGACTTTGTGTGTCGACAGGTACGAACTGCTTTCCGCAAACCATGCTGTAATGGTGGGCTTCGGTCAGCTCGGGCTCTTTTCCAAGAAACAGGACGACGTATGCAGGAACAAGACGTCCGTTCCCCTCATTCCGTCCCTTCACCCTCCACCACTCACCTCGCTTGAGGTAACACAAATCACCTGCATATCAGGTGACCATGCAAGGCGATGGAAAGGGAAGCTCTTTTCATGAGGGGAAGCGAAGATGAACACACATACCAATGCTGCGGGAAGCTTTCCCCCTCTTCGTCCCACCATCGGTCCTCGTCCAGGTCCCTCTCGCGGTCGCGGGAGCTCTTGCCGAGTCTTGGGGCGCTCTGAGGGGTGATCTTTCTGGTGCCCTTCTTGTACGAGAGGTCGCTGGCTGTGACTGCTTTTCGGACGTCTGTCATGGAGGTGTTGCCAGCACCATGGCCGGACTTTCGACGGTAGTGGTGCATTGGGAGTGGTGATGTGTGATTGGCTGAATAGCAGGGGAATGCTGGTTGGCTGGATGGCTTGGGGACCCTTGGGGGTTCAATCCGGCGCGGGGATGTGGGTGACGCGGGGAAATAGACTTTCTCGCCTTCGGTCTCTGGTGGTTGATGGACTCGAGAGCAGAAAGATTGCAAGTCCTTGGAGGTGGATCAGGTTCTCTCCAAGGGGTATTTGAGTTGCTCCTCTTGGTAAGGGGGTTGATGGGTCCAGTCGGGAAAAAAGTCGTATTGTGTTGTGTGTGAGCCTAAATGTGGAATGTGCGTGTGCTGAGTGTGAGGGTGAGTGGTGGAAAGTGAGCAGCGTCGTGCGGTGGCAAATATGTATGCTGCAGAAGATTTTTTTTTTTCTTCACCCTGCCCTGTCGCTTTTGTGATGGTTGACTTGTTGTGGATTGGTAGTGCCAGTGCCAGGTCGATAGTTGCTCCCGGCGAGCAAGTAGCTAGACGTGACGGAAATGACGGTTGGCTGGGGTTGGGCCTAGAATCGCTAAACCTTACAGGAAGGTGGTTTAGCTGGGTTTGACTCGTTGTCTTGACGGGTCACGGCGTTGGACTGGGACTGTTGAGCAGGTTTTGTAAATAGGAGTGCGTGGTGCTGGAGTTCTGAGATGGTTGGGTCTCGGAAGAGGGGCGGATTCGTGGGCAGCTTGGGAGCTTTGGGATCTTTTAATATATCCACGGACCCCCGGTTCCTCTTATTGAAGATGATAAAAATACTAGGTTTTTATAAATGCCAAAAAGTCGGATGACTCTTCCTTTCTCCTTCTCCCTTCTCTCTCAGCTGCTTGGAAACAGCCGCCGAGTTCCTCAATGATGCCGAGAACGGAGACAGCTGCTTACTGACCAATCGTCTTGCACCGTCGTGAGGTGTGGTGCTGCCAGAATGGAAACTGGAGCAGCTGGTTTGTGCAAGCGGGGATGTGTAAGAGGACAAAAGATCCCCTATCTACTGACACTCGATGGTGCCCAGATAGAGGCCGCAGGGTTTTCCCTTGTATGGTTGTGACAGAAGATGGAGAAGCAAGATACCAGTAGATAAATAAAAAAAGATGGAAATTGCACAGAATTTGTAGCAACCTGGAATTTGGGGGGACGAGGTCACCTGTAGACGGTAATGTACCTGTACAGTATCCTGTGAGAGGGGGCTGAGAAGTGTTGCTGGCTGGCAGCTGCCCGCAAAAAGGAAGGAAAATGTGGGGTGGGTGAATGCGGCCAGGGGTGGCCTTGAAGGGTGTGATCAATCCATGTAAGCCCGGTGGAGCGCTCGGGCTGGGAGAATCCACAGAGCACCTGCCTTTGTCTCTGGAACATGCAGACTGCAGCACTTTCCATAAGCTGTGCCATTGACAAATTCCGTGGGGGCTATGACGGGATGGCATCTGAATGTTGTGATATTATTCCATTCTGTTCTACAGGTACTTCTGGTTGCAAACCGCCAGAAATGGAAACTCTCTGTATCCACCGTTTCCTCAACAGTTCACTTCCAGATTCGTCTAACGAGGAGATAATGACCTTGACAGAAGAAGCTCGAAAGTGTAACTGCAGGACATGGGCCAATCAGAACCCACACCTGGCGGTCTGGGGAAATATTGAAATGTCAAAGAACCGGAGGGAGGCACCCACGCGCCCATCCCAAAACATGCAAATGGGCGTTCTACGCAACATATTCACAACATTTCAGAAGGTCATGGGCACACAACTTCCTGACCCGAAAACGCGCTCTACACTACACCCTAATGAATAACCCCAGGAATTCCGCCGCCTAGAGTTTTTCAGCCTCAGTTTCCAAATAGGTTCCATCTGCACTCCCGGACTCCGGGTCCGTCTTCTCTTGTCCCTCACAGATCAGGAGTCAAGAAAATTTTTTGCTTCCCTCCGTCTCGGCTCTCTCCACACTGAGACCCTGGGTCTGGCACAGCTGGCGCAGACCGGCACAGTTGGGCTCACCGTCTCCTGGACGGTTTTTTTTCTCGTTTCTTTTTTTGTTTTGGCAAGAGTTTCTCTCGGGACCAACGCCAAGGTCTCCACTTTGACTGGGTGACGATGGTCCTGGAAGCCATCACGCCATGAGCCGCTCCGCCCGGCCTACGATCTGCGGCCGGGGGAGGTCTGGATCGGTATGTTTCGATTGCAACATGCTCCCACAAGTTCCCACAAGTTCGCACAAGTTCCCACAATCCTCATCAGGGTCCTCCCAGGTGCCCACCGCCTTGTTGCGGATGGTTCGTGTGCCCCGGCAGGGAGCTCCATGCCTCGAGAACCTTTACGGATCACCAGTGCCGAGCCGAGAGAGCTGTCAGTGTCTGTCAAGAGACGAGCGAATCCATCAAGGTGCCGCGGGCACGGGAAAGAAAACCGGGTGGTAGTGTAGGACGGCATCAAAGCGCAGCCAATCTGGTCGACTCGTTTCTTCACGTTTATTACCGTAGATGGCAGAGATAGATGATCGCCAGAGATAGGCAGGAGACTGGTATTCTCGTGCAAGATAAGGAGACTAAGATCGGCCCGTAGGATGTTCCCGGGTGCGCCCTGGGCCACATCTGCCATCGAATTACTGGGTGCGCCATCCGTGCTTGGATCACGATCTTGAGGAAGCGAGTTTCCAGTGCATGACACGCACCACACACACACATTCGCAATATCAAACCGTCCGAGCCAGAGTAGGGCTCTATGGGTTCCGGCCGTCCGTTGCGTGGGGGTAAATTGTAATTCTGCAGCAGCAGCAAAACTGCAGATACAAACCAACAGCAGCAACACAAAAGACCCTTTTGATGTATACTACCACACCTCAAGTCCCTATCTTTTAACATGCACAAAGCCCCCACTTGGATCTAGACGGCATATCGAACAGCACATCCGGTTCGGGCTGCATGCACCGTGTTTGACAGACGCCAGCAAGAGTTGCCGATGGCAAGCATTCAAGCAACAACATTCCCGTGCAGTGCCGCCGGGACAGGGGGAGGGAACAGCCAGGGACGAGCCAGGGACGAGCCAGGGGCACGACTTCTTTTTCTTGACCGACCGACCGTTGAAGGATTCACCGGGGAACCTCGATGGTGCGACCATCTAGTTTTGAACCCGTTGTCTTCTGCCCCCGGTGTCGGCTGCGCTTGTGGCAAAGATTATTGCTTTTCAAGCTTGTTTGATAGGGGGAAGGATATCCAGTTCCAATTTCTAACCTCCGGGAACTGGCATCATCGGAAGTCGGCGGTGGTGGTGCTGTTGCTGCTGCTGCATACGCAGTCAGTCCAGTACGTAAGTATGCCTCGCAGATAAGGGCAAGAAAAAACGGATCCCGAGGTAGGTGGTTGCATATGATGCGCTATGAAATTGAAGTGTGTTCCCCGAGCAAAGTGCACATGTGTGTGTGTCGCAATATCACATTCACTGCACGTACATACTTCGTATATCCGGCGGATATGGCCGGGTTTGGGAGGCTTGGTCAATATCCCCTTTCTCCTTCGTCGGCCTTCAAGGTGTCTGCTGTGTGTCTCGGCCTCAATTGGGTGATTGTAAGGTGCATCACATAATCCATCACCAAGAAACAAACTCTAACCCCCGCACGCACATACACACTCACACACCTACAGGTACACTAGCCATGGAGTGTCAAGGGTCCTGATCCGAGGAAAGGGAGAGGCCGAAGAAGCTTATCAGCGACCATCTTGGGATGTTATCAGCATGAGGTTAGATGGTGATGGCGGGGTACAACAGTTAGGAAGGTGTGAATGATAGGCAGTGTTCCGTTACATACCACACACAGGGCAGTCACCAGTGAATGTGCGTGTGTGTGTGCCTAGTTTGCATCCGACCCTCCTTTACATTTCTTCACACTCACAACCAAACACTGTCGTCGTCGTCGTCGACGACGTTGCCTTGTCGTTGTTGTCGCTTAGGAGAAGATGGTGTTGCCAAGACCCCGCGGCAATCTATCCGGGTGGGAGGAAGGAGAATTCACTTTGGGGGTCACTAGGCTTGTGCTTTCCAAGTTTTCTTTAAGGGATTTTGCCAAGATTTCTTGAATTGTGGATTATTATTTTTTGGTTCGGATCTATTCGGGTGTATTCAAAGTTGATTGTCAAGTTTTCTCGCCAACATTTTCTCACACTATACAGCATCAACCGATGCATCATCAGATACAATCTGTTTGTCTTTTTCTGTCATACACAACATCCAAGGACTACACTAATACTTGCGGTGAACTCTCCCGATTTTGCCGAGTAGTCCAAAACCCCACATAATACCGTTTCCACAAGTGGATGAAGTCCGGGGTCCGGATTTTTTCCCTGGTTGAAAAAAAATCTGACTGCTTGTCAAAAAAGAAGCTTGTAGTTTATCCCTTGACAAGGGGGGGAGGGGGAGAGCCTGGCTCCGGTTCTGTGCCGATGGCTGACTGATGGCTACTGTTACTCACAGTTGACTCCTAATTCCTTTGTGTCAAACTGGGGAAAATGCTAACGGCCATCAGATAAGAGGAAAAAAGAAAAAGAAAACTCTTTATGGAGGATTTTCGATAGATTAGAAAAAAAGAAGAACGTTTTCGTATCGCATAAGGTTTGATCGGCATCTCTGGTGAGAAACAGAAGTCCCCCACTAACAATTATCGTTCAAAGTGGTGTTCTTTGGCTTATTGAGCCCTTGTCAACAGAAGAGACTATTATTATCATCCTATCTTGGACTCCCGCCAATAAACGGACAGGACTTTTCTCTAAACAAACCCCCTGATATGAGAAAGATTTTTTTTTGGTGACACCTCATATTTTTCTCGATTTACTGACCAGGCGGTGTGTCTCCATGGCAAAGTGAGACTTGTGAGAAGAATTTTTTCTTCTTTCTCTCGTTTGTCCCGTGCTTGCTCTTTCCGGGTTGGTTGGTTGGTTCTCAGTTGTTGCATTCTGTGAATTGGTGGGATCGAGTCCGTCCAATTGAGACATGGCTTGTCTAAGAATGACGAGAGAATTTTTTTATATTAACCCCTCTTCTCTTTGAGCTCTCATCAAAAAACAATGTAAGGGGCGGAGTAAGTACTCTGTTTTCGATGAAGGAATGCCAGAAGTAGTGATGATGACGATGATGACAGCTTCAAGCCGTTTGCGGAATTCCCAAAACAGCAGTCACCGAGAAAAAAAAGAAAAAAAAAAGAAGAAAAAAGAAGAAATTCTGAGACTTGAATACTGCAGTCTCGTGATGCGTCCCAGACGTGGGAGAGTGTGATAAGAGACACTAACAACAACAACAACAACAACAACAACAACAACAAAATGTGAGATGTGATAGTGTGGAGGATCATCACAGCTTCGCTTTGACCTTTTTGAAGCCCGAAGAAGTCAAAGAGGACGCCGACACCACGGAACTGGCTTGCTGAGGTTTTGCGGAGGATCTTCATCATGGTCCACGAATTCAAAATTTATCTTGCACCGTGTTGTGATGTCTCTTGCAGGAAGAAGTCTCAGACTGCAAGTGAGGAACCAAATATTGGGATCATCTTCCGCCCGGTTTCCTTACATATGCAGGTTTCAGTATGAGGTTGGCGAGCTTATATACCTCCTCTCGTCTGCAAGCCCATGTCATTGGGACATTAGAATTGGTCGCCGACGTCTCATAACGCCTTCCTGTGTGAAGTCTGTGATAGTGAGAAGCCTCGACTCGAAAGGGAAATTCGAGGTTTTAGTTTCGATTCTAAAAATGAATAACTGATCACTCCATCCCGGTTTCCCTTCCCAGGACCTCTTGAGCTAGAAATCGGCGAAACGGGCCGAACGATATACAACGTCAACAGTTCTATTCACAGTAAATCCGAATATTATCGGGTTTCAAGTTCATGATAGCTGAAGTCTACTAAACCACATACAGAAACGGACCGAACTGTCGGGTTTGTGCTTTGAAACACGAGATAACGTCTGATATCCTGCGCCCCTTTCAGGCATATGGTGGTCAGAACGTACTGCAAGTGAAAAGTTCACAAGGCCCAGAAAGGGAATCCGAACTCCCATAATCACAGTCGCTGAGCTCAAGTACCTGTACATCATCTCACCATGCCAGCTGAGCTGACAAGGAAGACACCGAGGACACCGAGGGTCCGGGACCGCTAGGCCTGAGCCGTCACGCCCGTTCGTCACATCAACGCGCGGCCGCCGTTTCGTGATGTGATGATGCGTGCATAGAACGCCTCATGAACGGTATAATTGTGGCGGGGTATTAGTTCGCATATTTGCTTGTCAGTTCGTGTGTGAAGTCTGACAGGTAAGGCTGTGATGGATGCGCGTACAGGTGAGATGTCGACGCCGATGCGAGGCGCTTAGCAAAGCACTTCATTTCACTTCACTGTTATCTGAAGTGCGAGTGGGTTATGTGTGATAAGAGGCAACAACCTCTTCCCAATCCTTCCAAGGTTCCTTCCTTTGCTTGATCCGATGGAAGCCGTCGGTGAGATTGCTCGCAAAAATGCCCACACACCAAAAAAAAGTTGGCTCACTCACAAAAACTCTTTCACGCCTTCCAAAATACGAGAAGAGAATCGATCACATGTTGCCAATGCCACGGTGTCAATGTTCAGTGAGAGGCTGAGCGGTGAATGTAGAAGAAAAAAACTCGTCAGGTGAGGCAAAAAACCGTGAAGCCCTTTTCAACAATTCCCAAAAGGGATGTGATATCTCATCACACCCACCCTCCCAACAAGAACAACAACAAAAGTGTGTGTGTGTGTGACAGGAACCGTTGCCAACCATCCATCACCCATCACACCCACCCAAATCTCAACCCAACCCAATCGGTCGCCGCTTACCCGCATGATTGAAATATCACGGGACTAAGCTGACATGAAAAATGGGACTCGATAATAAAAATGGTTCTGAGGGAACAGAATGAAACGTCAATTTAAAAAGGATGTAAAAAAATGAACCACGGTAACCTTCCATGAGTGTTAATATAAACTGTGGTCCTGCCTATTCTGAATACCACCAGCCAAGAGGTTTGAGAGATGACGGACGGAATATTCTTGAGAGAAGGATCCATGCTCATCTTGAACTCAAACTCAAGCCATGGATGGAAGAAACCTGTTGAGATAATTCTCTGTTTTCTCAAAACATAAAATGTCTTTTTCCTGTTGTTGATGCCTCTTGAACATGTCTTCCAACTTACCGCCCATCTCCAACCCATCAAAATCACGGATTATAGCTCACAACCTCGACATTCCTAGTCTGAAAGAGGGTATCTGCAAAAATCATCATCAGCATCTCTTTCTCTCTCTCTCACCCATTTTTTTTTACTCCTCAAACTCACCCTTCTCAGGCCCGTTCGCCCCCGAACTACCTTCCATCTGTAAATTAATAATCCTATCATTCAACCCCGATCAGCAAAATTCTTGTTTTCTTTCCGTCTTTTTACCACCACAAAGTAAAAAACTCACAAATACATGGCCTTCCCAATGAACCCCCTCCCGGCCTGAGTCTCAACCATCTTCCCGTCCAACCAGAATTTTATTCCCACGTCCCCTTTTCCATTCCCGCTGTCCCTGACCTCACACAACACCTTCCTCCACACCCCATCCCCGCCGTTGGTGGATCTGTAGTCGATATCCCGAGCTTTTACCTGACTAGAAGTATTGAAGGTGTTGAAGCTGATCTTTCCGTTCCCTTTCCACTCGGCTATATCTATCTCGGGCGGCCAGGAATCGACGCCCGTCAGCCAGAAGGCCGGCCAGGTGCCTCGCTGCGTGGGGGCTATGAACTCTGCGGAAAAGTCGAATCCGCCCTTTGCAGAGACGGTAAAGTGTTGTTTGGCGTGTACGGCCCCCGATAGATAGCGGATGGGGATTGATTTGCCGCCGTGGGTTGCTGGTTTTTGGTTTTGCGCGCGGGAGGCCGTGTGGGTTAGTGTTGAGTTGGAGAGAGTGGTTTTGGAGTTGGACATTCGGGCTGAGCCGTTGTGGTCTGTTCCCCTTTTTTTTTCAACACACATTTAGTTAGTAATTAATTGGGAGAATAAAAGGGAAGGAGGAGGAAAAAAAGAAAAGAGGAGGGGGGGAATACCAAGGGTATAGGTAGTTCCAGTAAGTGTCGAATTCAGCTTGGGAGTTGAAGGATGTTTTCGGGATGACGGTTTTGACTGCTGCTGCTGAGACGGTGAGGATTTGATTGGGGGTAAGGGACGTGAGGAGCAGCAGGGCTGCTAGAGGTTGTGGAATGTTCAGCAGCATTATGAATGTTGTCTCTGCTTTCTGCGATGGGTTTTTCAGTACACGAGTCTGGAAGTGTTATAAACTGAAGGCAAGACATTTGTGTGTTTTATATCTCGTCACCTAACCATACACAGAGAATACCCGGCATGTCAATCCCAGACGGTCAGTTTCCATTGAGTCTGTGCTATATACAAGATATTAATTTGACACAATGGCAGGATGATATCCTATTCGACTGTCAATGGTTCGAATTGCCGGATAATCTCTAACCACTTGAGATGGAACTCCCATGATTGGACCTCGTGAGATTTGTAGTCAGTGTCTCAATATACCCGGACTACAATTCTCCGTCGGGTAAGTTGTAACCACTCAGACATTGACAGAAGTTGCTATTCTCAAAAGTGAGAGTCTATCGTGACTAGAAGGGTCAGCTGCTGTCATGTGTTATCGTGTTTAAACACACCTACTAAGATTTGTTAACGAGTGCAAGCTCTAAGAACCATTATCAATTCAGCGCACCTGTAATATTTGACAACAAAGAATGGAATTGCCTTGCAAATAGAGGCTTCATTAATGACAATCCATATTCACAGTCCATGATTTACCCCGTACTCCATTCGTAATCTATAATCATTCCCCTTTAGTTCTTCTTCAACTTCTCAGCCCCCTCCTTCCCACCCAAATCCTTCTCAAAATCAGGTCTAGGCAACTCGAACCCTTCCAAAGTCCTCCCGTACGTAATCCCCCCCAGCCTGCTCACCGGCTTGAGCACCTTGGGATCCAACAAACTCCCCTCCTCATTAACCGCATCCTCCCTGGCCCAGAACCTCACCCCCTCAATAACAGCCATCACGCTGCTCACTTTCCCGGGCGTACTCCTGCTCTCAAACTCCCTCAGACTCTCCAGCTTACCCTCAATACTAAACACGGCTTCCCCGACTCTGGCCGCCTTGACAACCTCACAGTCGTAAACGGGCGTAAGACCGCTGACATCCCACTCGCTCACTCCAAGCGGGGCGTTAATGGAGGTAGAGTTGGCAGCTTCCACAAAGTGTTCACTGATAATGTTGATGGTGCACTCTTGGCTCTCGGCCAGCAACTTAAGGCTGTCCTTTGGGGAAGCCAAGTTGGACGCGAACCCCACGACGAAGAGGGGCGGATCGTGTCCGATCATTTGGAAGTAACTGAAGGGGGCCAGGTTCGTGAGGGTGCCGTCCGCCGAGCGGGTCGACAGGAAGGCGATGGGACGGGGGATGATGGCCGAGATGAGGAGCTTGTAGTTCAGGTGGGAAGGGCGGGAGGGATGCGTGGGGTTGATGATTTTGTGTTTGTTTTGTTTTGACTCGGAGGAATCATCATTATTGGCTCCGGAACCGAATGTCCATGAGGGGGAAACGGTTTGAGTGTAGTGGAATGAGCTGGCGGTGTCGAATGCCGGACGGGAGGCTTCGACCTCCTTAAAGTTTCCGTGCGGGTTTCGGCCGATTTTGGCTTCCCAATTTGCTGTTTTTTCTGCTGCCATTTTGGTTTGCTGTGAGGAAGTTGTTGTTGAAAATGATTGAGAGAAGAAAGAAGATGAAGAAGGCGGGTTAGTAAATAAAAACAATTCCCGCCCGCCGAGGGGAAGAACAACAAGGAGGGGGAGGGGGAGGGGGAGGGGGAGGGGTCGTCGATGGTGATAATAGCGCTTGTCGTCGGATATCAGAGCACGGGTGCGGAATGAATGCCGGCTGCTGTGGGGGAAGAAGAAGACTGGGTGACGGCGTGACAAGGATAACGGCATTTCAAAAACTTGTGTGTATGTGTATCTTTTACTTGGCATTTAGATATTGGGATTTTACCTCATTCTTGCCCCCCAGTTTCCCTCTTCTACGGATATCCGATCTACCTTGCACTTTATTACCCCGCCTGGTTTGCTTTGTTGATGCCAATTAAACTGGGAAAAGAACCCCTCTATTCTTATTGCCGAGTGATGTCCTCTTGCCATGAGCGGGCCGATGGAACCCCATAAACCCAACGGCAACCCCCTGAACATCCGAACTCTTCACAGCCTCCAACATCACATCATCAAGCGTGGTACAGTTATCAAGGGAAACTTATTTTCACCGAATTGACTATACATAATATACAACGTCATGATGTCCTTATGGGACAATGCTACATGACCCAACAGAAAACAACTATGAGAGAGGAAGAAGAAATTGCTCCCAGCTGGTATCATAAAATCAACCCCCCCAAAGGAGGGAAAACCATATATAAGGAAACGGAAACCCCAAATGCTCCAGCCACATACATCTCCTGAGATTTTTCAAGTCCTGAAGGATATCTTGCCATGCGTCGAAAGTCATCCCATATGCATGAAATACCATCCCGGCATGTGTGCAAGAAATCCCAACATGCTTGGAATATATCTTTCCATGCCTTAAAAGTATCCCATCACCTGCGATTCCCTCTTTTTCACGCCGGCACTCCATATGTAAAACCCCCCACAGAATCTCCGTATGCCTCCCCATATTTGCATCCTCCATCATCTTACAAAAACAAGCTATCTCCCTGCCGAGAGACCAAATACTCAACCCCCAAACCAGCCGCCTTCTCATGCGCCAACAACTCCTTCTGAATGATATCTCTAGCCTCGGGGCCATCACTCAACCGCTCCTTCACGTGAATAATAACAACCTTCAATCCTTTCAAAATACCCCCGAGTGACTGCTGTTGTTCATCAACCTTGTCATGTCCACCCTGCTGATGACTGTGTCGGTGCTCATGATGATGATGATGATGACCACCACCAACAACTTGAGGGATACTCAACGGCGTAACCGGGCCCTCGCCAAACCCAGAAGGATGAGGCGAAGATGACATGTCCACATCCCTACTTTGCTCTTCCTTTTGGAGCTTTTCCGCGTCCGCAACACCAGCGTCGACTTCCGCAAGACTCAACTCAGCTGTTGGTGTCGCAAGATGTGGAGTATGACTCTGAGAATACGAGGCGTGATGACTTTGATGTAAGAAATAATCCTGCTGCTCAGATTCATTTTGATCAGCAGCAGATTGACGAGCACCGGGTCTTAGAGTCTTGGGCGAGACGGGTGTATCAGATCCTTCACCACCGACAAAAGAAGTAAGGGGCTTTAGATACTGAGGCTGAGGGGTAGCCTGTCTCTTTGCAACACCACGACCAGGAGTAACACTGCCGTCGTAATTTGTCTCGTTCTCCTCCTCCTCGACTCCTGTACGCTTGCGTTTCTTATCGGCACTGCCACTGTTAGAGGGGAGAGCGATGAACTCTGGATGCGACTTGTTTCTCCCCTGTTGCTGCTGCGCTTCAGACATACTACCTGCACCGGTGGCTGGAGTGGATGCTGCTGCTGCTATAGTAGCCGCCACTGCCAACTTGGCAGCTAGAACCTCTTTTGCGAGGGAATTCATCTCCTCCTGAATGTATCGCGGAGCGAGATGGCCGTAAAGACGTTCGGCAATCACAGAATCATCGTAGCTGCACTCGATAAAGATGGCTGCCAACTTGCCTGCGGCAATCTTGGGCGCTGCTGTCTGCCAGACTTGCTGGTTACGAGGGGTCAAGCTCTCGCTATCAGGCTCGACATCACCGAAAATAAGGATTTCGCGACCTGTCGGGATGTGTTGAAAAAAGTAGGCAGAGCTGTCATAGACGCATATTGATTCCTCAATTGTATGGCTCTGCGACATGGAATTGACGCGGCTTAATGCTGCCAGTGACGCGCGGTCTTGCTGATAGGATGGAGGAAATGGGGCGAGGCTGTGGTTACCCGGGTCGATATGGGCAAGTGCTCTGTTGACGGCACGCAAGCCTGACAGACTGTTCTTATAGTCTGCGACGCCTCCTGGTACGAGTGAGGACGCATCGAAGCTGGGATGGCGGGTGCTCGTGCTGCCGCGGTGAAGGTGCTTCTCAATACAATGACCATGGCTGACGCTCAATGCCTTGACTGCAAGCCCGTCGCCGATCTCGAGATAGCCTCTGGTATCTCCTTCCCCCAGTGCCGGGGATCCGCCCTCCACCAACCGCATGTATGTGAGCAAGCCATGGCCATTGTTTTCATCACTCAAGTTGGGCCAGATAACATTGTTGAAAATGTGCTTCTTGAAACCTTCGATGGTGATAGGAAGTGCTGCAAGCCTCTTTGGCCGACGAAGACCGGCGGAATTGATGATCAAGCCGGCAATGTGGTCCAAATGGCAATGCGTGATGAGATACGTGTCAACCAAATCCTGCGATATGTTGGACGCATTCACTGCAGCTTTGGTGTTTCGAACCTCGAGCCCTGCAAAGGGGCCCGATGTGAGCGTGTATGGAAGTTGAAGCTCATCGTTTTTGCCGAGATCTTGTGGCTGAGTACGTTCCAGAATATCTCTGATGGCTCCTAGATGGACACCGGCATCGACGGCAACGACTGAACCCTTACCCCAGTTGGCCGAAATCGATCGGACTAGAAGTGATGTCACATTGTTCTCGAAAGGCCCTCCTCCCGAACCCTATTGCATTGATGTTAGCATGTCTTGGTTGCATTCTTTGTTCAACCTGGGACATATGCCACTATAATGTCTCGGTAACCAGAGCCAGGACAAAGGAAAAAGAAAAGCGAACAATGCCAAGGGAGAACCATGTTCACCTATTCTGTCTGTTTTGTCTTGGGCCAAAATTGGAACAAAGGCAAAAACGTTGAAAGGGGTGTTGCGGGTGGGTGCATGATGATGCCATCATGTCAGGGGGACTAGGGTGATGGTGGTGTGGGGGATGAGGGGTCTGGCGCTGTAACGGTGGAAAGCTTGAGTACCGGACACGGCCGCTGGCCGCCTAAGTCCAATGGACCGTTCACTGGACGTCCGCAAATTGAGTTTGGGGAGGGGTTTCTTCCACTTCACAAAGTGGAAAAAATGTTGCTCAAGGAAATAATATAAACACGTGAAAATGAGACTCACCAAGACAATGACATGCAGCGCAGGCGGGCGGCCCGCGTCGTTAGAAGCAGCGTCCGCAGCCGCAGCCGCGTCGATCGCTTCCGTTATTTCTCCTCCACCTCCCATCATCACAACGTGTGCTGGAAGTCGTTGACAGAAGATATCTGAATCAGTTGGTTTGAGATGTTGACGCGGTTAAGAGAACGGTAACTATTGTACGACTGAACTGAGTTGAACCGAAAGTTGGAGAGCGGCTTCGTGGTCTGGAAAGGTCCCAGGATCCGGGTTCCAAGCTGGTGTCGCGTCGCAACCACCTGGAATGTCGCAGCTGGGAGCTCTTGTGCGAAACTTGCTGTGATGCGATAGGCGAGAGACAAAGTCCCGAGAATCCCCTGCGTCCTGCGGTCCCAAATCCTACAGGCAGTGAGCCGTTGTGTCGGGTTCCGCGCAGGTTTGTGTAAGCGTTTCTTCTTCGGCCACTCAGCTTATTGATAATCCCTTGTCGATGTGGGTTTCCGCGCACTACGGACCCGTATGTTGGTGTAGGTTCCGGACAGTGTAAAAAGAGAACCTGGAAGGGATGGAGAAAAGAATCCACCGGAAGTTGAGGAGCGTGAAGTGCCACTGACAGAGAGAGACCTCTGGTGGATTGCGGCGCTGCACAGCTGCTCAGCCGTGACTGGTGTACCTTTTTTCTTATATTTTTAGTTTGGGTTGACGCCGTGGGATACACCCATCAAATTCGTCGATCCAGGCCTGTTTTCGACAGTCTTTGTGAATGAGCCGCGCATTCCAATCAGATCGGGGGTTTCTTTGGGGTTCTTCGTGACAATGATGGTTGCTCTGCCGCTCCCCTGCAGTAGCCCCAGGATGTTAGGTTACAGCCTGTGGATGGCGGAGACGAGATGCTTCTTTTATATAAAACTGTTGACGCGGGATCACTCTCGGACATTCAAGTGAGTTTCGAAAATGCAACTG
The DNA here is from genome assembly GCA_033725935.1 of Cladorrhinum sp. PSN259. Lineage (NCBI taxonomy): Eukaryota > Fungi > Ascomycota > Sordariomycetes > Sordariales > Podosporaceae > Cladorrhinum > Cladorrhinum sp. PSN259. Next base: position 240,193 of record MU867089.1, on the reverse strand, counting down.
CCTGGTGCGACTGGGAAAGGTAGCATTCTTATGTCTGGTCGCCGACTAGTTCCCATCAACCACAATCCGACGGGCATTAGATTGTCACGTTCACACGCTCCCTTCCTTTACCGGCGAGCCCGCCTGGTGTGAAGAAGAAGAAGTAGGACCACTTGCTTGACGCCACGGATGCCTGCTCATCATGACCAACACTGGGACATCAACAAAGTTGCTCGTTATCGGTATCCAGGGTGAATCTAAACGCCTTACTGCGCTGCCTAACTGGTATCGTTCTCGCTTCCCTTGGGCTGAGATGGATGAGAAACGTTGAAGTGGAAAATGCTTGTGGTTGTTCTGGATTGGCGGACACAGGGGCCATGTTCGGGGATGCCGTTGGTGGGGGGTTGCAGTCCCTCCCGATCGATGCAACGCAGGGCGCAGCGTCACTTTCCTAAACTCTCTCACTAATAAAGCAGGGGCGACTCTTGAACCTTGCATAGTTCCAGGTTCTTCAACCACCACTGCACACTCTTGCGCCTCAACAAACCACGAAATGGAAAACGGAAAGCTTCACGAGAAGTGTCCTCATTCTTTTTGCATTCACCGGGGTTGAAGAGGGAAGAGGCTGACTGCTGGACGAAACCGATAGTGTGAGGTGTAAGGATGGATGGGCTCTCCGATTCGCTAATCTCCCCTTCGCTTGCATTTTGTTTCGTGCCCGGCAAGCAATCCAGATGGCGGGAACGAACTGCATGCCGGGTGCATATCGAGATGCATCATGATCCAACCAGAGACGGGAACCGGATTTTGTTTGGTGGGACTGCCTTGGATCTTCAGATTGTTACACGACATCAGCACCGCAACTATGAATTTGATTAGCCCCCAACCCCCACTTTATCCAACGACATCTCATCAGTGCTCCTCAACCACAAGTAAGCTGCAGTGAGATATATTCTACTTTGCTCTGTGTCAACCTCGCACGAGATGCTGCATTTTTGTGTGGCGTGATTTTAATCAAAATAGACTTAGCAAGGCTTTTTATACTTTTGTTAGTCACACTCATCAATGAACAGATTTTACATTTAAAAATGTACATTTACTTTGTTGCATTATAATATATACCATTTCATTAATCTTAACCTTTCTAGGGCTGTCTTTCAATCTTTAAAAATCAACTACTAAGGAAAGCCAAGCTTAGTAAAGACTGTGGAACCTCCCCTTATTCTCCAACCTCTCCACAAACTTCTCGACATCCCGCCTCTGCCTCTTGCTCAGCTTCCCGAGCCTTTTCTCAACAGTGACCTGCTCCCCAGATCCAACCGAGTTCCGCGGGGCAAACAAGTTTGCAACTGCGGGCTCAACAGCCGAGAGGACATTCTCCTGAACATGTTCAGGAGCGTCCCCAAGCGCCGTCTGGATCTCCTGGGTCTCGCGTCTCGTCAAGTGCGACCGGCTGTTCAAGAAGTCTACAAAAGTAGACTCGAGCTGCCGGCTGAACTGACGAGTGCGAGGCCCAACAGGGGTGCGCGGGACCTGTGAGGGGGTCTCGGGAAGGGTTTGAGCGATTGGGGTAGAAGGAGGGATGGACAGACCGAGGGGGGGAGGACGAGAAGGACCACCACTACCGACGACGATCGTATCACCCTGACGCTGGCGCCTCCGGGGAACGACTGCAGTGATCTGGACCTCTTCCTCATCCTCTTCATCCTCGTCATCATCACCTCCACGCTTCCGCTTCTTGGCAGTATGCTCGGCCCTTCTGAGCTGCACGTAAAGATTGAGGTCACCCTTGTGCTTACCAATGTGCGCACCACCACGGGCGTCACGGGCCGAAGCGCGACCCTTGACCTCGTAGGCGAGGTGTTGGATCGTCAATCTGTAGCCCAGACGGTGGTTGTGCGGGGTGCGCTTGACACGATGGAACCCATCATAACATCCGGGATTCCTCAGGTTGGCTTGGTATAGCTGGTCACAGCGGGGTTTTTGAGACTGAACCCATTCATTGTATGCCCTGCTCATGCCCGGGTGGTCCCGGTTGAGAGACATGGGGTTGCGGGTCTCATAGGGGAAATTCCGCGTGTCAGCACGGATACGGAAGTTGTAGTAGACCGCACCGTAGTGAATGAGATAGCCAAGGTCAAAGAGCTCCTCAAAGCAATGCAGGTGCATGTAGCCGGCATTGTGAAAGGGGTCGAGGCTGGTGCCCGTCAGGTGGGAGAACTCATCAAAGGCAATTCGGAAAAAGCCCTTGAGGATGGTCTTCTGAGGGGTGACGCAGTTCTTGTACCGGCACTTACCAGAGCTGGGACCCATGGCATACCGGTTGTTTGACTGTGCCGGTGTGTTCTGGACCCAGAGGGTGAGGTTCCTGGATGGGCTGGGGTGGTCCTTGAATGATGTAAAGAAGGTGATCAACTCATCCTTGCTGTACGACTTGAAGGGAAGAAGTTCAGCAGAGGAGTTGTTGTACTCAAACATGGACTGTGGAATCCTCTCTTGGGTCATGGGACCCCAAGCACGGAGGCCAACAGGCTTAACGTAGACGCTGTCAGGATCATTGTCCTGATACTTGTGGTTCCTGTTGTGAGTAAGCTTCTTACCATCAAGGACGACGGGAACGGCTGGTGAAGGAGCTACCAGCGGTGCGGGTGCACGCATTGGTGGCTGGTTGAAGCCCATCAAAAGGTCATCATTGTTGAAGTCAAAGGACTGGAAGTCGGTGAACGACTGATCTTGAGCCAAGGTATTTGGGGCCTGCCCAAGGTAAGTTGGCATTGCCAATGATGCTGCCGGAGTAGGAGCCCGAGCCCGAGCACGAGCACGAGCACGACGCTGTGTTGCAGCCTGCCGTTGCGGAGAAACCCGTTTTGGTGCCGGAGCCCGGATTGGGAGCGGAACCGTAATTGGCGGAGGCCGGTCGGAGAGAAGCGATTCAGGATACATGTGTGTTGGAGAAAACATTGAATCCTGCTCCTCCTGGGCTGGGACTGGCTGCTCGGGCAGGGTAGGGAAAGTGAGCTGAGGGAATGGGAGTGATTGCTCGAGTAGAAATGAAGGACCACTCGTGGCAAACTCGGGAGACCCCAACGCCTGTGGGACATCTGCCTCCAGGGCATTATCGCCAAACAGATCGTCGCCGTCCATCCCACTCATATCAACATTCCCGGAAAGTGCGTCTCCGAATAACTCATCCAACTCACCCTGGAAGTCATAATCCTCACCGGTCAAAATGGGGGTGAAGCTGTCCATTGTGGGCTGTGAGCTGATGGGTTATTTGAGACGATAGATTGAAGTATCGAGTATTGGATGATGAAAGAAAGAGATGAAAACCAGTTGATCGCCGGTGGCTTGTGCTTAAATAGGACGAGTGAATAGCAGATCCGACTGAACTGTTACAAAAAGAGTGTGGTATGAATGTCGGACAAGAAAGAAACAGATCGCGAGACAGTCTTCTTGTTCTCGAGACGAGGGTGACCATTTATACAAATACCTTGGAAAACAAAGACATGAGACTCGCACCATACTGCATATATCAAAATAGAATGGCAAAGTTGAAATTGAAAAGGCTATTGTGACATGAAAGAATGTTTATTTATAGGTTAGAAACAATGCTCGGGTTGAAGAACAAAGCGACGAGAGAAGAAGGGCCATCTGCGGGAGACTCGAATACAGCACGTATCTCGAGCCAACAAAGAAAAGTGGCGATGAGAGATGATTGATACTATCGCCCAGTTAGCATTGCATTCTCTAACTCGAAGCGCGATAAGGTTTGGGATTGAGGGAATCCAATCAGTCGAATAAGCGTGACCTCAACATAATTGTTCAGAACAGGTCTGTGAGTTTGCGTTTATATCATCATGTAATGGCGATATGTCGTGGTGGTGGTGAGTTTAGAAGGACGAGAGAGAAATGGCTTACCATAATAATTATCTTTTGCCGCTGGCAACCTCACGCATAATTAGTCTTCTCCAACAGCGCAACACTTGATGCTCTGTGAGAAACCAAAACAACACGTTGGCGCCAGCAGGTTCGTTTGAGAAGCAATAACAAATTGGGGTTGGTGGGAGGAAAAAGAATTTTTGTCAGAAGTCCACAGAAAATTGAATTCTCTGCATATTGCGCCCCACCTTCCGTAACGGAACGGCAACTCTTGGCTGCCGGATGGTGGGGCCCGTCAGCTAACTCTGCCGACCCGAACGACCGTGCTGGAGACGGGGAATTGCGGGGCAGATGCACCGAAGTACTATGAGGGAAGGTAGTGAAGGACAGCGCTGCAGCCGCTGCTATCGGACAAGGAACAGGTCTACTATTATATTTCTCACCGGTTCAAAGACTGATACCAAGCAGAGAACTTACCAGGTCTTGGTGAAAAGGGACAAGATCCATATCACTGATGAAGCGAGTAAATGCTTTGCTCTAAGACGTAAAAGTATCCGAATTGCTTGACCGATAAAAGAGGAACTCGTAAAACCAGGCATATGTGAGGTAAAAATAAAATGATTCCATTTGCACTTCGTATTCAGTTCGACGCTGGCCTGGAAGTCCGAGTGAGGGGTGCCCAAAGGTAACAATGGTGTGGAGAAAGATCCCTGAAATCCAGAAACCAGGGGTCAGCCCAGTCACCTGTCGCTGGGTTCCTGGGCAGCCCCGCCAACCCGCGCCATCTGGCGACATCCCCGGCGCCCGCCATAACTGCTTGTTCCTGGCTTCGACCGGCCAAACAAAAACCTGGAACTACGTCACAACCAAGATTTTAGGGGTTTTCAATGTGCATTTTAAGGACGACATCCAGCAAGCGAACTATTACCATTGCAATCCAGAGTGTTCGGGGCCCTCGGCGACGAGTTTGAAATTTGTGTTTTACCACACGGGGACTGCATCGGCGGGGTCTCCATTTGGTCGCGCGAACACATATTGCCGAACCTCGAAAGACTGCGAAGAAACTGAGGGGGCAAAGGGGATCATCACTTATAGCGCTGACTAAAGTGTAACCAGACCGTTGTTTACCAGCGCACGCACTTGATTGATTGTGCTTTGGCCTACGGACTCGCATGGTTGTCCGCCTACCAAATATCGAGATACCTCAATAGTAATTATGGCCGATCTAAGTCCAGAGCTGCAAGAGAAGCTGGAGGAGCTTGACAAGGAGCTGGAAGTGAGTGCACAATTCCGTCTGCGGACTGTGGTCGACATCGCATCCCTTGCAGCCTAAAATAAGATAACTGACTGGTCCTGCGTGTTATGTTTGATAGGAAGGCGATATCACTCAAAAGGGGTACGACAGCCCAGACTACGATACCCCCTCCGTTACACCTACACATCGCAGCGCGCTGACATGAGATATTGCCTTCTTCCAGATACCAGAAACGGCGCACCCAATTACTATCACAATATGGCATTGGCGACTTTGTTGCCCCCAGGGATAGCGTTGCTAGTGGTGGCAGTGGCGGCGGAGGACTCCGGATTCATTCAGTTGGCGATGGCTACCCCCAATACCCGAACGAAGGCCATCGCGCCGCGTCTCTGGCTGCCTTAAATGCGAACGCTGGCTACCGCAACTCTACGCACTCGGCAGGTTCTGGTGCCTCCCGATCACCCCATTCCCCGGGGACACCAACCGAATACAAGCCCCAGTCGCCATACCTGAATCCCGACGCACACCCGGCAAACTTGCTGGCTCCTGGTGGTCCCATGGCAGAGCAACGTCCAAATATGCGCGCACACGACTCTCTATTCATTGCCCCTGCGCCAGCGCAGGAAGACTACACAAGGACAGGGACAATGGTATCAGGGGACTATGCCTTCAACCCGGAGTTTCAGCCGCAGCCAGGCATATACTCAGCTGAGCCGCCGCAGGGTGCTTTTGATGGCAGATCTAGAACGTTGTTGGACAACCAAGTCTATTTCGTGGATTTTGCCGGCCAGCAACAAGGTTTCGATCCGATGGGCCAAGGAGAATATGGAGGCCCTCAGAGGTATTCGGCAAGCGATGCCTTCTCCCCGACGGCGGCTATTGCACCGCCGATGCTAACTGCGAACGACTTGCCCCCACACGAAGTGCTTCAATACCAACAGCCACTGGAACCGCGCGAGGTTCCATTTGCTATCCATGATACCCATGACCAGAATACGCCCATGTCAAATTTTGATAATATAGCATCCGTCTTGAGGCACCGAGGCCGGACGGCAGCAAAAGCGCCCGCATACTGGGTGCTGGATAGTAAGGGGAAAGAGATAGCATCCATTACATGGGATAAGCTCGCAATGAGAGCCGAAAAAGTTGCTCAGGTGATTAGGGACAAAAGCTCGCTATATCGTGGCGATCGTGTTGCCCTCATCTACCGAGACACGGAAATCATTGACTTTGCGACTGCTTTGCTGGGCTGCTTCATCGCAGGCGTTGTGGCCGTGCCGATCAACGAGCTCCAAGATTACCAGAAGCTCAATCTGATACTTACTCAGACGCAGGCACATCTGGCTTTGACCACTGACAATAATCTCAAGACGTTTCAACGAGACATTACCGCCCAGAAGCTTAACTGGCCCAAGGGTGTTGAGTGGTGGAAAACAAACGAATTTGGGAGCTATGTCAGAAAAAAGGATGATGTTCCGCCATTGAATGTACCAGATCTCGCCTACATCGAATTTTCTCGGGCACCCACAGGCGACGTGCGAGGAGTCGTACTTAGTCACCGGACGGTCATGCATCAGATGGCCTGTCTCAGCGCCATCGTCTCTACTGTTCCAGGTGATAAACCCCGCGATACTTTCAGCAAGACCTTGCGCGACAAGAATGGGCGTCTAATAGGGGGAGGTGCCAGCAGCGAAATAATTCTTTCCTATCTAGACCCCCGCCAAGGCGTTGGTATGATTATTGGTGTGCTATTGGCGGTCTACGGCGGCCACACGACGGTCTGGCTAGAAAATAAGGCCATTGAAGTGCCAGGTCTTTACGCGCATTTGATCACCAAGTACAAGCCGACTCTGATGGTTGCTGATTACCCTGGACTCAAGAGGGCTGCCTACAACTATCAATCGGATCCAATGGCGACGAGAAATTACAAAAAGGGAGTGGAGCCCAACTTCCAGACTGTAAGACTCTGTCTCATTGACACCTTGACGGTTGATAGTGAGTTCAACGAGCTCCTGGCGGACCGCTGGTTCCGCCCGCTCCGCAATACCCGTGCTCGGGAGGTTGTGGCGCCAATGCTCTGTCTCCCTGAACATGGCGGCATGGTCATCAGTGTCCGGGACTGGATAGGCGGAGAAGAACGGATGGGTTGCCCTCTAAAACTTGATCTGGGATCAGGCGAAGCACCTGAAGAGGAGGAAGAGAAGGAAGAGGAGGACAAACCCGAGCCTGCAACTGGGTTCTCAACCCTCCTTGGGCAAGTGGTCACGAAGAAGAAAGAACAACATACCAGTACAGAACTTGCAGAAGTCCTTCTTGATCGGGAGGCTCTCAAGACGAACGAAGTAGTGGTGCTTGCCATCGGGGAAGAAGCCAGGAAACGGACCACACTCGAACCTGGCACGATTCGTGTCGGTGCCTTTGGCTACCCGATCCCTGATGCTACGCTTGCAGTCGTGGACCCCGAGACTAGCCTTTTAGCAGCACCAAATACCGTGGGAGAAATCTGGGTCGATTCCCCATCTCTTTCAGGCGGCTTCTGGGCACTCCCTAAGCATACAGAACAGATCTTCCACGCTCGACCGTTCAAGTTCAATCCCGGCGAACCTACACCCACGCAGGTTGAACCTGAATTCCTTCGAACCGGACTGTTGGGATGTATCATTGAGGGAAAGATCTTTATCCTCGGTCTCTATGAGGACCGCATCAGACAGAAAGTGGAATGGGTTGAAGACACGAGTGCTGATGGTGCTGAGCATCGTTACTTCTTTGTGCAGCATCTAGTGGTGAGCATCATGAAAAATGTGCCCAAGACTTTCGACTGTTCAGCGTTCGACGTCTTTGTCAACGAAGAGCATCTACCCGTTGTAGTGCTAGAGTCTCCAGCGGCATCAACAGCTCCAGCTACCAATGGAGGGCCACCTCGGCAGTTGGATACTGCTCTGCTTGATTCGCTGGCAGAGAGGTGTATGGATGTCCTCATGCAAGAGCATAGCCTCCGCCTTTACTGTGTCATGATCACGGCCCCCAACTCGCTTCCCCGGGTTCTCAAGAACGGGCGCAGAGAGATTGGAAACATGCTCTGTAGGAGAGAATTCGATCTCGGAAACCTACCCTGTGTTCATGTCAAGTTTGCAGTCGAGCATGCTGTTCTCAACTTGCCTGTCGGCGTTGATCCCGTTGGCGGCATTTGGTCGCCAATGGCATCCAACTCTCGAGGGAACGTGCTTGCTGGAGCGGACAAGCAGTACTCTGGCATCGACCGCCGGGAGGTGGTCATGGATGATCGGACCTCAACTCCACTCAACAACTTCTCGAGCATCAGCGACCTCATTCAGTGGCGCGTGGCCAGACAGCCAGAGGAGCTGGCCATCTGCACCATTGATGGAAGAGGAAAGGAGGGCAAGGGGGTGACTTGGAGAAAGTTCGATACCAAGGTTGCCGCCGTGGCTGTCTATCTGCGTAACAAGGCGAAGCTCAGGGCTGGTGACCATGTGGTTCTCATGTACACACACTCGGAAGAGTTCGTCTTTGCCATTCATGCATGCCTGAACTTGGGAGTAATCATTATTCCTGTTGCGCCCATGGATCAAAATCGACTGTCGGAAGATGTCCCAGCATTGTTACACTTGTTGGCAGACTATCATGTAAGGGCGGTACTGGTAAACCAGGAGGTCGATCATCTCCTGAAATCGAAACCGGTTGCTCAGCATATCAAGCAATCTGCTTCGATTCTCAAAATCAACATCCCCAGCGTGTTCAACACTAGTAAGCCACCGAAGCAGAACAGTGGCATGCGAGACTTGGGCATCACGATGGATCCAGCATGGGTTCAGCCTGGTTATCCTGTCATCATCTGGACTTACTGGACTCCTGACCAACGGCGTCTCGCGGTCCAGCTTGGCCACGACACTATTCTCGGCATGTGCAAGGTTCAGAAGGAAACCTGCCAAATGACAAGCTCACGGCCAGTCCTTGGTTGCGTGAGAAGCACCACAGGCCTGGGTTTCATTCACACCGCTCTCATGGGCATTTACATCGGCACGCCCACATATCTCCTCTCGCCAGTTGAGTTTGCCCAGAATCCTGCTTCGCTTTTCTTGGTATTATCGCGATACAAGATTAAGGATACTTACGCCACCCCCCAAATGCTTGACTATGCCATGAAGATGATTCCCGGCAAGGGATTCATGTTGCACGAACTCAAAAACATGATGATTACCTCGGAAGGCCGTCCGCGCGTTGATGTGTTCCAGAAGGTTCGGATGCATTTTGCGACGGCTGGGCTCGACCGGACAGCCATCAATACTGTTTACTCGCATGTTTTGAATCCCATGATTGCTTCTCGCTCGTACATGTGCATTGAGCCGATCGAACTTTGGCTGGACCCTAAGGCTCTGCGCCGCGGTCTCGTTTATGTGACGGATCCGGAGAGGGACCCCAAGGCTTTGCTTGTTCAAGATTCGGGTATGGTGCCTGTTTCGACGCAAATCGCTATTGTCAACCCGGAAAGCCGGATGTTGTGCAGCGATGGCGAGTTTGGTGAGATCTGGGTTGATTCAGAAGCGTGCGTCAGGAACTTCTATAAGTCCAAGGAGATATTTGATGAGGAAAGATTTGACGGACGAACAATAGAGGACCCGAGCATTCGGTATGTGCGTACAGGAGATCTTGGTTTCCTTCATAACGTCCGCCGGCCTATCGGGCCTGGCGGCGCTCTGGTGGATATGCAGGTCCTGTTTGTGCTGGGCAGTGTGGGCGAGACTGTTGAGATTAATGGGTTGAATCATTTCCCTATGGATATCGAGACGTCTGTTGAGAGAAGTCATCGAAATATTGTTCCTGGTGGATGGTAAGAGATCCTCTGGACTTTTTGATTTGGGCTTTGTTTTGTTGCTGACAACTGTTCTCTTAGTGCTGTCTTCCAAGCCGGCGGTCTTGTTGTTGTCCTCGCAGAAGTAGCGCGCAAAGCTTACCTCGCCTCCATCGTTCCCGTCATCGTCAACGCCATTCTCAATGAGCATCAAATCGTGGTCGACATCGTTGCCTTTGTTAACAAGGGTGACTTCCCTCGCTCTCGTCTGGGTGAAAAGCAGCGCGGCAAGATTCTTGCTGGGTGGGTCAGCCGAAAGATGCGCACAATGGCGCAGTTTGCTATCAAGGACATGGATCTCTCTAGAGAACTCATCAACGTCGCCGCGGGAGATACTCATCACCTGAGCGGTGACCACTCGCCAGGAGGTCTTGACCAGCGCCGCGTTAGCATTGGAAGCTTCCGATCGTCGAGTGGAGCGGGCACTACCCTCGTAGCCCCTGGAAGTTCTTCTTTGAGGAATGTGGAACCTGCACCACAGATTCTTGAGCAGCAGGAATTAGACATGCAGCAGCATCAGCAGCATCATCAACAGTATCAGTATCAGCAGTATCAGTTTCAGCAGCAGTATCAGCACCTAGAATCTGATATGGGAGCGATGAGTATTCAGTCATCGCAGCAGCAACAATATCATCAACAACAACAGAGCTACGGAACTCCTCATCAGATGCCTGTGGAGATGCCGGCTGATGAGATTGCTGAGATGATGGATAATGAGCAGACACCTACTAAGACTAGACAGGGTCAAGGACTTGGGCAAGGAGGACACGGATATGAGTTGCCGGATTTTGATCAGTTTGATGCTGGAGCGACAAACGATCAGCAAGGTGCAGGCACGACTGGTACCGGGTCTCCTACGGATGGGAGAGCATACGGGGGCCTGTCGGGTGCTGCACCACCGCAAATAAGGTTACCGGGTGTTGATGGGCGGGAGTCACTTGATGATTGGAGTTTGAGGCCACAGTCTGGAGGTGGCGGACTTAAGGTTGTTGGGATCAATGGTGTGGAGCCAGAGGGGAGGATGAGAGATGCTGATGATGATGACGACTGGACGAGGGATGCATATATGAGTATGAATCTGGCGGGGACGTTGGGTGGTGGACAGCAGCAGCAGTAGCAAGGGAGGTAGTGGGATTCGTTGGGTTGATATGAAAACAATGGCTTTCGCAGAAGGGTTTTGTTGAGTACGATAAAAGACAGTATGCTTTTGACTGTTGCCTTTTTGTTGTAAATAAGAGGAGGTAACAGAGGTAACAACATCAAATTTTTTTTTTTTTGGGGGGGGGGAATGTTGATGATGAGAGAATAGACGGGGAGGCATCTACTTGTACTGTACACGAGTTGTATTTCAGTAAGCAGATATACACGAGGGGTGATCTCCCAATAAGATTATCATGGCTATTTTAGGTCATAAATTTCAAGATTACCATCCGCAGGCCGCGGTGGGAAGCACGGGAAGCATCAGCGAGCCGCTCGCCTTTTCCCCTTGAGTGCAGAATATCCCAGTTGAAATATTAACACGGAATGCAACCACATCAACAACAACCGGCCATTCCGGTTTTACCATGTACATTACATACTTGTGAGCTAGAGTGCCGGTTTATTACTGAAGATGCCGGCCGCAAAGTTAGTTGTATTATATAAGATATAAGGATTGGGCTTTGCCGTACGAACCGTGCATCTACAGTACACGCGAAAAAGGATCTGCATTTAATGGTGAAGCGGAGGTAATGTGTTAGTTTACGGCGGTATGTAGGGTGGACGCGGGTCGTTGGTGTGCATTGGCGAGTGTGATAAAAATGGATAGGGCTGAAGCAGTGTTGTGGGGAAGAGCTGAGTGAGTGAGTGACTGCCGAGAATCTTGATGGTGTTGTCGCTCGACTCAGCTCTCTCTTTCTACTGTTTGGTGGTATCTGCAGAGCGCATGTAGTAAACAGGCTGTTTCATTTGAAGATGAGGGGTCACTGATATGATAGACTCGGGCTTGGTTGGTGATTTCGTCGATCGTGTTCGAGGGAAAGCATGGGCGACGGATACAAACGGGCGCTTCGCTCGGTTTAGCGTTTGCAGAGACGCCCGCTCAAACACTGTTTGGTTCTTGCTTTTTTCTTACTTGTGTTAACGGGGGTCGATTTGAAGTTTCATTGTCACGGGTATCAGATTGATTTGACAGGCTTTCCAGAACCTGTTCCCCGGCAAAGTCAGATTTCTGGGTCGTCAAATATCGGTTTCATCGTCAACCCCCAACAACCCCAGAACCAACGACGATTTTCATCTGCTTTATGCAGGCACTTGGCGTCAAAGGGCCATCCATGCCCATCCGTTTACTGCATGGGAAAAGCAAGCCATTCCGCAATTGGCTCAACATGACTGACAGAACGCACAGGTGTGCCAAGCACAACAAGAAGTTCATCGGCAACTTGCATGCAGTGCGCCATGTGCGACGATGGCGCAGTCATCGTATTCTTGTGGAAGAATGATGGGGGCCATTTCTTCCCCACGGAAGCAGGCAGCGCAAATGGGACACGAATTGGAGAGAAGTCGTGTGGATCAGAAATGGGTGTTGGCGATGGCAAGATATCGAAAAGGATTTAAGTGCTGACATGCTTTTTCTTCTTCGTTCTGCACACAGCAGTAGGTCCCCGTCCCCCTCCGCCCACACCCTCGTCGTCTGCAAGAATCGAGTCCAAACAAAGTGCAGCGTGATGTGGCCCAACAGCTCAACCTAGCGAAACCCCATGTATTGAGTTCTATGGGATAATTGAGATGGGTTTCGGGTACTACCCTCCTCTTGTTCTCATGTTCCCTCTCTCCCTTGGACCCAAGTCCCCAGTCCCAACGTGCCGCTGAGCTGTGCCGCCGACCGCCGCTTTCTAACTCGGCGATCCCTTGTGCTATCTCCTCTCCCTGCTTCCCCTCATTCACCCCAGACCTATTCTTGCACCCATTTGTCACACGCGCGGCCAGAAATTTGACCTTTTTTATTTTATTTTCTGTTTTCTGAACAAAAAGATATCGCGAATCATACCATGGAGCTGCTTGTATGCCTCGCATCCACAAGCAGCCCATATATCGCCCATGGCTTCTAAGTTACGAATATTATTATGGATTTTCTTCCACATCCCGTCTCTGGGGTCGAGCCCTTAGACATTCCCTTCGTTGCCGAACACTCTTACATATTTGGATCTGATTTCTGGGAGTTCCCGCAACTAAATGGCTTCGGCGATCGGTGGGCAAGTTTACCAGCTGCCCAACTTGCATCACTCGCCCAGTCATGGCTTTACTTTGGCACCATATCAGAGTTCCTCGGTCGACAGATAGATTACCGAGAATTCCAAGTCGCAAGGAGCGTTACAGCCAGGCCGCTTGTGCACCTGCTCAACGAATGGCTCATCCACAATACCATCCCGCCAAGAGGAATGAGCGAGCAGGACGAGGAGGCTCGGGAGGAGCAAAAACAGCTTCTTTACGAGCATGCTAGATTTCTCGACGACGTTATCAACCTTGCCGAGGACTTTGATCGGGTTTCACAAAGCCATGTCAAACCTTTGCCGACAATCATCCTATCGATTAAGGTGCTTTGTACTACCCTCAGGACCGTTCTGTGGGACCTGGTACAAATCGATCGCAAAGATATTCATCTCCCGTGGCCACATCAAAAAAGGATGGCAACGCTCAACGCTCAGGGCGAGCCCGATCTGACACCCAGCGCCCAGCTTATGCTCGACGTGTTGCGCCTGCGCGGATGGTGTCCTTTTTTCGCACGCAAGGTGCTCACCTCGTACAACTACGCAGTCGCTTACTACTTCACCCGCCTTTTCCGGCTATATTCCCCAGATGTCACCCACGACAACTGCTCCTTTGACGAATGCGTCGCCAGCAACGCCGATATTTTTAGTTATGTGCCAAAACATATTCGATATGGATGCCAATGTCAGCCCATGTCGGTTGCCTTGGATCAGGTGCGAGCCATCATCGAGGCTGGCGGAGTCCCGTTGGTTCGAATTAGGGGTAATTTGAAGAAGGGTATCAAGTTGGAGGTGCATCGGATGACTGCACGCACCAAGTATGTGGTCATCTCTCACGTTTGGTCTGACGGGATCGGCAACGCAAACGCAAATGCCATGCCTGAATGTCAGCTGCGAAGACTTTTCAGCCATCTCAGCAAGTTGAAGCCATTGAAGGAAGGAGAAGATGCGGGAGCAGAATTCAATGTTTTGAACTCTGTGGACAAGGGGTTCCAGAGCGCGGCCAGGAGGAGACCGAAATATTTCTGGATCGATGCCTTGTGTATGCCGCCTGTGGCTCACAATGTTTTGAGGATGCGGGCGATTAACAGATTACCGGCTGTATATCAAGCCGCTGATCGGATACTGATTTTGGACCCGGCACTTGAGAAGATATCAATTGCGGACTCGGACACCCTCGAACAATGCGCGAGGCTGTCTGTAAGTTCCTGGATTGGAAGATGTTGGACCTTCCAAGAGGCTGCCTTGGGCTCGGTCATTGAGGTCCAATGTGCGGATGGAACCTTTAATGCACTTTCGCCCAAGCTCAAACAACCACTTGCTTGTCCTCCCCCAAAAATTCGAAAACAAGAAATGACCTGGTCAGAAGTTGTCAGCTATCCTGTCAACTGGGCGAGGAGGAAGCTGGCGAAAAAGGACCACCTGGGTCCGATGCAGATGCTGAGTGGGGGATCAAAGGCAGGCGTGGGAATGGATATCAGCCTGGCCATGGTTGCCAGTCTGACCAAGTGTTTGAACCACGAATTCCGATCATCATTTGCAAAGGGCGTCAAACCCATCAAAACCATTTATGGGAAAGACTCGGTTTGGGCGCCTGACCTCTGCACTCTTTTTGTCCAAGTTTGGAATCAGCTCAGCGAGAGGGCAACGACAGTCCCGGGAGACATGCATCTTATTCTAGCGAATCTGCTTGGTTTTGACACCGAGCCTATCATGAGGCTGAACAAGTCTGCGGACAGAATGGCTTGCATTCTGAGGAGCATGGATGGTGTCCCAATGTCTTTGTTCTTCAACATGGAAGGTCCGAGACAAAGGCCGACTAAACATCACCGAGATCGATGGGTACCATTGTATCCATCAAACCAGAAGTTGACATTTGGTTCGACTTTTACCAACCTTCGAAACGTCAGGGGCGATCTTTATTTGCCGAATAACGACGTGAGCCGGACCAAATTGGCCGTTATGGTCTGTACCGGCTCGCCAGACCCATACTCCAGTGACATATTTACGATACAAGATCCCCAAAGTGGAGACCAATACTCTGTGCAACTTCACAGGACCGATAGGGATTCGGATGCTTTTGCAACGCCAGAAGTTGGTCCTTATGTAGTTGCCATCCAGTTGGACAACCCATTCAGGACCAAACAGGATGACCTCCCCGGGTACTCTGCTAGGGCGCCACCTAAACAATATCCCGGCGCACTTTTCCGTGTTAGACGAATAGTCACCAAAGTCAAGAAACTATATTATCACCAGCTAAACACCGAATACGAGAAATCATTTGAGCTCGTAGAAGAAGAAGACTACAGCTCCGACTTTCCCCCTAGAACCTCGTCAAAACGAACAACAGCCTACTCGGACGGAGACCTAGGAGAAGCATTTGCCAAACACCCCCGCGGTCTTTTTAGGAGCGTATACGATTGTCCATGCACAGTCACTGCCCTACCAAATTTACACGAAGCAATACCCAGTCCAACAAGCACATTCAATATCCACCGTCTGAGTCCCCGCTCCCCAGCAGGAACGTTTTCAAAGAGGGACGAAGCATCCTCCCTTGCACGATCCCATAACTCAAACCCACCTACCATACTATCCTGCACCCCCCTGCCTGAAACATGGCAATTAGTTATAGAGAGGGAACCGCCCACCTACCCTTTTCCTTTACCCACTCGACCTCCATTCGCCGAAGCGCTCACTCCCGTGACGGCGCATTTATCAGTTACCGCCCTCGACGGCCTGGTAGCATCAGGCTGCGTAGGTTTCGCCATCGCCATATGCGCGACCATGTTTTCTGGCTTGGAATTCCTGGCGAGATTTGCCATCATTTCCAAAATCATTTTGCATTCCATGTTTTTAGTCCAGATGTTTGTCTTTGCGGGGATGGAAGTCCGGGCGCTCTGGAATTTTTTGCATTTGGGCCTCGTGGTCATCTACACGTTTGCCAGAGCCAAGCAGGGACACATGCACGTGCTGGACTGGGCTTTCATTGTCTGGAGTCTTGTGGGGCACAGTGTTGACTTTGTGGCCAGGTTCTGGATCAGGGGCGTCGTGTTGCCGGGTCTGTTGGAGAGGTATTTGGAGGGGTTCGATCGGGATATTATTAGAGGCAGTAGGGATGGAAGACGAAAAAAGGGGTGGAGGGGGGTTGTGGAGAGGTTGAGAGGAAAAAAGTGGAAGAGGGTCAGGCAGCAGGAGGTGGAAGAGGATGTTGTTGTTGGAGGGGCGGAGGATAGAGAGGAGGAGGAAATGGTTGGGATGATGAGTAAACATAAACAGACCGAGAGGAGGGAGAGTGATATGGTTGAGTTGTTGCCTCCTAGGGGAACCAGTTTGGGGGGTACTAGTTTTGCTACTAGTGAGCAGCAACGGCATCCCGGGGTTCAGAGAGATACGATGAGTTATATGGAGATGGATCAGAGGATTGTTGGGGATGCAGGTGATTTGGGGAATCGTTCGGGAGGAGGAGAAAGGGATTTGGAAGCTCAGGATCATTATCATGGCAATTATGGGGTCTATGGCGGGGGCTATGGGTATGGATACGATATTGGATTTGATGGGATGCCGAGTGGGGTCGGCATGAGTGGACAAGGAGGGGGGTATTCACGGTTATAATAACATGGTAGGGTGGTCAATGCCACGGTAGAATCTTTTGGTTGTATTATTATTAGTATTATGGAGCATGTAGAAAAAGGGAATAAGGGTACCAAAGGGCATTGGGAAAGCGATGTATTCTGTTATTATAAGCTTGTTGGTGATAAAAGATCACATGTATAATTCTTGTCTCATCAGCCTTGGTTGTTCTCATTTCAATTTGCATAGATGGGGAGAGTCAAGTTCTCCAAAATCAAGACCCAGACATTGCTTTCATGTTAAAAGTCTGGCTATTTCTTTTTCTTTTATGTTTTGTTTTCTGCGCTGCGCAAGTCAAGAAACAAAAAGTTAACACAACCGCACACTCATCACAATTTTCCTTTCGGGTCCCTTCCCGTTCCTTATTTTCGTCCTATTTGACTCCTCTCAAAATAAAATAAATAAATAAATAAAACTCCAAACCAAATTCCCTTCCTCCTTTTTCCTTTTCTTTAACAAATCTAGAACTCCAATATTTGACGAATAAAAGATAAAAAATAAACTTCCAACGTTGTCTTCCCTTCCAAAGGTATACCCTCCCAACTCAAATCAGCACTCTAAAACAGGTGAAAGAATTTCCCTTTACCCCCTCAAATCATCCTCACAAACAACCACTACTCCTCCTCCTCCTCCTCCTCCTCCTCCTCCGTCTTTACTACCAGTCTGAATGCCGTCTTTATCACTAACAAATACAGCACCCAATTCGACCAACATGCGCCTCCACGCGCCAAAAAGCATGTAAACCCCCACGTCGCTATTTATCCCCAATCCTTGAAATTTGTTCTTGTGCAGCTGGGCCAGTTTCCACATTTGGTTGTCGAGGTCCAAGTTGTTGGACTTTGTTAGGGTTGTTTTTGTCGTCTTCGTTTTTGTTGTCGTCTTCGTTTTTGTTGTCGTCTTCGTTGAGTTTCTTGGTGCTGCGGAGTGCGGTGATGATGTCGAGGATGAAGAGCCAAGAAGCCAGACGGACGGATCGAGCTTGTTCATCTGCTCTAGAATTCTGGGACGGGAGAGTGTGGGAGGGAGGATGTGGTTGTTTAGGTGGGTTTGGATTATTTGACGGCGGGTCGTGGCATCGATGGTTCTGGGTGGGGAGGATGTCTGGTTTGTTTTGGTGGAGATCTTGAAGGATTTGATGAGGGGTGTTGTGGTGCTGGAAGTGTGTTTGGTTGAAGGGGGGTCGCTGTTAATTGATGGGAGACTAAGAATAGGGAAAGTGGTGGTAGAGTAGGCTTTCGTGACCGTCGGGGTGGTGGTAGACGGGGGTGCGGTGCTCGAGGGAGGCTTGGTGATGATGTCTTTGGTATGAGCAGGTATGGATGCATTCCTGTACTGCGGACACATGCTCGAGTGTTTTTTGGGAGAGGTAGATGGTATTGTCTGAGGTACCGACTGTTTAGGTGTCTCTTGAAGGAGATCAGTCGAACCGTCGACCTTGTTGATGATGACTTTCTCAACGGCCTTGGGTCTTTCTCGTGACTCGGGCAGTGCGGTAACTCTCCGACTCTTGAATTTCCGAACTTGAGCAGCTTTGGTTTGGACAGTATGAGGCTGGACCGTTTTAGCCTGCTCATTGTCTTGTGTCGACGCCCCTTCTTTGATAAGTGCCAAAAGGGCATCGTATTGCCCGCGCATCTTGTCATTGGCTTCCTCATGTCTTCCATGCTGAACAGCCATTCGAGTGCGGAGAATATTGTTGTCCTCCATCATTTTGTGACATCTTCGTTGACAATCCTTGATGTCTTCTTCATGCTTGGTGCGGAGGGATCTGTTGCACTCCTCCGTCTTCTCAATTTTTTCTTCGAGCTTGGTGAGCTTATTGGGAAGCATTTCATTCTGTTCTTGAAAGATAATGTTTTTTTCGTGCAGCTTTTGGTTGATGTCAATCAGAATTCTGACATCTTCTTCATACCTATCAGTCTGTTCGAATATCTGCTCGCGCAGAGCTTGGTTGGTATCCTGCAGTTTCTTGTACAGATCTAGAAACTGCTTGAAGTGTTTCTCAAGTTCGTCACATCGCTGTGTCACCTCATTGACCTCCTCCTGAAGCCTGTCACACTTGTCCTCCAGCTCTTGAGAGTCGTTGCTGGTGCCGCCTCCGAGAGATTCGTACCGGTCTTCATGTCCAGCAGAACTCTCACTCTCAGTGGTGATGACGGAAGTATGTGAATCGGAGACTGGACTCTGGCCAATACCCTTATGCCGCTTTGACTCCCTGTGAATGGTGGTGTCTTGGTAGGGCCGCCTGGTCAAGAGCCAGGACTTTTCAGCTTCCGACACCTTGCGAAGGGCCCCTTGAGGTTGGCTCCATCCTGAAGTTGACAGGCCAGAGATTGCCGTGCTGCAGTGAGACTGTGCTGTAATAACGGTGAATACCAAATGATTCAGGTTGTCACTGAATGTCAAACCCGGTGTCTTGGGTGGCGAGGCCATGTATTGATCTCGCCATGTTGGATCCAGCAGCTTTGCTCCTCTCCAAAAGCGAGGCATGGCTTCACTCGGTGGGAGCTCATCATCCAGCAGGAACTGAAGTTGGACATTCTCCATCAACTCGGGTATCTTTGCAGGGCGATTCTGAGAGGTGGCATCTACCGCAATCAAGGACGCAAGAATTTCTGAACGATTTCCAAGGTAAGGCATCTTGCTGATTTCGGCAGCGTCTTTCCAGGTTTGACAGTTACTCATCCAGTCCCTGATCAGGCCCAAGTTGTCTCTTAGACTCCGGTATGTCCTGTGTTGAAGGTCTTGACTCTGGGGTGACCTCATCAGTTGCTTAGCAACTACTCGTAAATCGAGCCACGGCGGAGGTTTTTGATCTCTGTAGTGTTTCTTGACGTATCTGACGATGATACCAATAACTGGACACACTTTTTGGAGCTCCTTCAGGCGGTTGGTAGTGTACTCTTCCATGGAAGCTTCTTCTGGGTTTGGATACATGGTCTGTTCAACTCTCTCAGGGGAAGAGTGGTCGTCTTCCATCTTGAGCACGAAACGGCTATAACAATGCTGCATTAGGGAGTCAAAGAACGGTCGGGGGGTGTTTGGCTGTCTGCAATGAACTAGTGTCCGCTATTTTTAAGATGTTAGATAGTTGCATGGTTTTTTCCGTAGATCTATAGATGGAAGCGGGGGGTCAAAGGGGGCCTACCTTGGACGAAAAGGAGTGGCGGGCTGTGGGAGCTCAAAGTCGTGGATGGCACGCATGGATAATGAATTAGTAGCATAGCGGGAGACCAAGAAGGGGATGAAGCCCAGTAGCATTTTAGGCGTCCACCCAAAATATTCTTGTGGGAGGCAAAAGCCCTCGTCTGAAGTATCGGCCAGTTGTTAGGACGAGAAAGGAGACTGGACACGTCTATCGTAGGACTAGGAACAGACACAGCACTTCCAAGACTCAGCCCTTTGGGACACGAGAGTAGCTCTCCAGATCAAAAACTTTGCAAAGTGGTTCTCAAGTATTGGTTTAACAGCTGGTCGGTTCAGTATCCCATCATACATTCTCACGTCCTGTAGGCACCATATCAGCAGACCTCAAAGAGCATCAAGCACCATCATAAAAAGCACACACATAGCACACACACGCAACACCCAAAACTACATCTCATTATTTACCCCTATCCTAAAATTAAATTATACAGTCCAGTCGTACATCCATGCTCTCCTTTAAAAAAACCCTTCCAAGCTTTAGATTTAGAAAAGGAAAAGAAAAGAGTGGCTGCTCAACAACCCATACAACACAACGCCGCCGCCGAATCATTTATACCTTACAACTCGACACTACCAAGACACAGTTTAAATGATTTGTGCCATACTCCCACCATAATTACCATCTCACAACTTCTCCATCAGACTCGGTTATTTCGCCGTTCAATCACCACTCAAGACACAACATCCACCACCCCAAAAACAACGCGGCAGCACCGATTACTACAACGCCATCAAACAGCGTCATAATCATCGTCACCATCTCCGTGAAGCTGGACATATCTGACTTGTGTTTTTGGACATGGCTCTAGCTGGTGATATGGCTGTAAATCTGCCGCTGGGGGGATACAATGGGATGTGACGGGATCATCGACTCTGAGGACGCCGCCGAAGATGCGTTTTCACTCGCACCCAATGAACTCAGGATGAGCCCGACGAGGAGGGTAGTAGCCGTAATTAGGATGATGACTGTTGTTCGTTGGGACAGGAGGGGACTAAATAGTTAGCAAACTAGGATGAAAGCAATTTTTGGAGCAAAAGGTTTTGGAGCTGGTGACTTGGAACGAGGGTGGTTTGGAGCGAGTAGGGAGTCATAAGTTTAGGCAGGTAGGGAAGTTGCCAATAGGACTCAAGTCAATAAGGGATTAGCGCAAATAGGGGGACGAGTAGCGAAAAGGTTAGGGTTGTTGATCGGCGTCGAGTCCAGGGGATGGCAGGAAGTCGTTGTTCAAAAGGGCATATTAAGCCACTAATAAAGCAAATGAGAGAGGGGGGAATCACACAAGTAGTCATTAAAGATAATATGGAAAAAATAAACAAGAAGAGTGAGAAAGTAATAAAACGCAAGCCAAAGATCCCTGGACGTCGACTCCGGAGAACAAAATTACGAAGAAATGTTGACAAAAAATTAATTAAAGAATTACAGTGGTGAAGAAGTGTGTTTCGTCTTACAATATAAATTAACAAGAATTAATAAACGTCAGAGTCGTCTGAAGGCAACTTCTTACATATATACCTAACAGGAAAAAGATTTTCTTTCCCAGTGAAACGAGGAGTTTTGAACTGGGGAGAGGAGTATATAGGTAAGTGAATACTTACTACCAGACACCACCGGTCTCGATCTGTCCGTCGGCATTATTGTCGTCACCCTTCTTGTTGTCATCATCACCATTGCCCCAGTCATTACCACCCCCGCCATTGGCCCAGTCATAGCCGTTCTCGTTCTCGTTCGAGTCCTTGCCTTCATTCGCAGGCCCGACGTTAGCAGTGTTTTCCTTGTCTTTGGCGGAGCCGTCGCCGCCGCTGCCGCCCCCCGCCTCATCTTCGACATCAGAAGGCCACTCACCAGGGACGCTGCTGGTGGGATTCCAGGTCTTTCCGCCGTCGCTATCACCAAACGTAGCTTCGCCGCCGTTGCTGCCCTTATTGCTGTTCATGTCAAAGGCGTTCAAGAAGTAGTCGGCATCGACGTCCCCAACTGTTTCGGGCTGATTCTTTGAATTGTCCTTCTTGGGCGTGTTGTTCTGACCACCCTTGCCTTTGCCTTGGCCGTCCTTCTTGTTGGGTGTGCCGCCCTTCTTCTTACCTCCAGCTGACCCCTTGTTGGCATTGGATGAAGAGTTTTTGTTCTTGTCACGGAGGCTGGTATCCCAGGATGATCCTTGGTTCTCATTGGTGGAGGTCTCCCAAGGCTCTTTCTTGCCAGAATTCTGGGACTCTGTAGAGTTTTGGTTAGCATTGTCCTCTGAGTTTTCATTTTTCCCAGCACTAGCATCTCCAGTGTTGCCCTCCTTGTCTTTGACAGCAGAGTCAACATTCTGGTCGCCGCCAGTGGTGTCACCAGAACTGGGCTCATTATTATTTGCAGGAGATGAGTCCACAGTCTGGCGGCCACTGACAGCTCCAGAAGAATCCTCAGTGCCATTGACAGGTGAGCCAACAGTCTGGGTAGCCTTGCTATCCTCGGAGTTCATGCCATCGGCAACTGGTTGTTTGTCCTTACTCTTGTTCTGAGAGTTAGACTTATTGGGCGTGGATGTCTTGCCATCTTTGTTCTGCCCTGACTTCTTCGGACTCTTGGCTGGCTTGTTGTTCTGGTTGTCATTGTTGTTTCCAGAGTCCCAGGTTTCGTTGTTGTCTCCAGACTTGTTATTATTTCCAGAGTCCCAGGTGTTGTTGTTATCTCCAGCATTATCATTATTTCCAGAAGAGCCCCAGGTGTTGATGTTATCTCCAGCATTATCATTATTTCCAGAAGAGCCCCAGGTGTTGTTGTTGTCTCCGGAATTGTTATTATTTCCAGAGTCCCAGGTGTTGTTGTTATCTCCAGAATTGTTATTGTTTCCAGAGTCCCAGCCACCGTTGCCTCCGGAAGTCGAGTTGGCCTTCTTGCTTGAGGAGTCCCAATCGCCGCCGGAGTTATCATTGTTGCCAGTATTTTTCTTGTCCTTGCCGCTTCCAGAGTCCCAGCCATTACCGTTGCCTCCAGAGTCCGAATTGGCCTTCTTGCTCGAGGAATCCCAATGACCGCTCGGCTTAGCATTGTCGCCAGAATTCTTGTCGCCTTTGTTACTGCTGGATTGTGCATTTCCCTTTGCGGAACCCCAGCCAAGCGGCTCAAGATCGCCGGCTGAGAAACCACGTGGTACATTTGTTTCCGGTGGCTTTGAGGACTGATTAGGAGGTGGTTGATGTCGGTACCCCTCGCGGCCTTGCCAGTTACCTCCATCACGCGGGCGTGGGTGAGCAGGATACGGTTCCGCCCAGGGACTGTGATGATACGGACCTCCTGGATAACCTGGGTAGGCTGGAGGGCCGTAGTACATCGGAGCAGGATAATGGGCAGGGCAATGGTTGTATGCTGGCATTGGCATTGCCGCTTGAGGTAAAACATGAACCGGGATAGGTGATGAAGCGGGCGCCGGAATAGGCAAGGCAGCAGATACAGGAGCTGGGGTCGGAGCTAGTGTCGTAGTAGATACTGGCGCCGGGTTTTGAATTGTGATCTTGGTGGTGACGCGACCAACTCGATTAATTCGGATGTTCTTCGGAGTCGGATCGTCAGGGTCCATGTCAATGTTCAGGCTGACAGACTTCTTTTGGTTGGCAGACTTGGGTGGTGCTGATTTGTTGCGACCTCCCTCATCACCACTCTTGTTGTTATTACAGCCACCCTCATCACCGCTCTTGTTGCCGCTGTCCCGCCCGCTCTTATCCTTCTTGTTGTTTTGACCACCGTCCTTGTTCGAGTTGCTGCCTTTATTCTGTTGTATGCTGTTGTCCCAGCTCACAGTATTAGAGTTATCATTCTCCTTGCATTTTCCCTTGCAGCTGCACTGTCGACCCTTTTGAGATGACTTTGACTTGCCATGGCTCTCTCGGGTGACAATCTCGCGGCCTTTGACGCAGCACTCGCAGTAGCAGCCTTTACGAGGTGTCAGGTTGGGCTCCATAGGACTGGCCTCACCGTCCGCATCGCCGTTTTCCAGCTCGTTGGGTGACTTGCGAGAGGATGAATACTTGTTGCTGTCTTTATGCTTGGAAGATCCAGCAGACGACCTAGTCACTGCGAGTGTGCTTGTTCGATCCTCATGGTCGCGAGAGTATTTGACTGTGAGTGTCTCGTTTCCTGAGAGAGATCCAACCTGGTGGCTCTGTTCTTCAAAGATGACTGTCTTCTTGGGAGCGTGCTTTTGGGTACTGCCCTTCTCATAATCCTCTCGCGGAGTTATCCTGGCCTTCTCTGTGCGGGTGAGGTTGCGGCCCAACACCCACTCCATCATAGAACCTGGCCGAGGCATTGCTGCGATCCAGCTGAGACGGTCTAAACTGAACAAAAGAAATGCTGACAAAGAGAAGAACGAGAATAGTGATGATCGATCGTTGATGGGAAGATCGAATGGAAAAAAGAAAACCAAGGCTGATGACGGAAGCTGAACATGAAAGAAAGACTGACAAGAAAGAGTGGCCTCGCGATCTTGCGATGACGATGATGGATATCCTTTCAAGCGACTGCGAAGCTGAAAGGTGGTTGAGACTGAAGGAAATGTTAATCGCAACTGCGAGATGAAGGTGGGTGTCCTCACAAGGAAAGAAAGAAAACAAGTCTGTCGTGAGAGATTACGAAGCGGTTTGGCGCAAGGACACTTCCGCTCTGCGACCGTAAAGAGAAAAAGAGTCGCAAGATGCGATCGCGAGTTGGTAAATTATACTTTCTCGGCGTGTGGAAAAAGGTGGAGAAAGGAAGAGATCAGATGCGTTCTGAGTGGCCGAGAGGGAAAGAAGGAGGCAGGAGAGGAGATGGAGGGGTCTTTATATAATGGTTTCCCGATGAACCCTCCTGGGCGCCCCGGTGCGTGTGATCGATAGCGACAGAGGATGAGTCGCTCTACGATCACAAGGTTTCGAGATCCGGACCCGCTCTTGATGACTATGACGGCAAACCTGAGGTCATTCGCTGCGCTGGCGACGACTTCGAGGTCACACGCCTCGCGACCGAGCAAGCACTCGCCCTGGAGCTGATTAACTGTGAGTTGCTTTCCCCAGATCGACGAAGAAGACGCTCTTAGTATATAGACGGCTGAGAAAGACCGAATCACTTTGTGATGGCGCGAATATGGTGATGATATAAAACCAATGCTTCACCATTGAAAGATTAGAAAGAGCTTTGGCGAGTGTGGGCGTAACGCGGATGAAATGATCGTTGTCCAGGGAAGAAAAGCTGACAATTTCGCTGCGAGCAGAAGAGTGAAAGTGCGCCAAAGGTGTGAAGAATAAGATGAATGAGAAAGCAAAAACTGCAGCATCCATGTTCTGCAGCGTATCCAGTCGAAAGCAGGCCCACAAAGCTCGAAAAATTCCCAAGCCACCGAAGTAGTCGTGATGTCCTCAAATAATGTGACTTGCGCAAATAACGAGTCACTCACCCATCCACGGCAACCATGTGAACAGTGTTACTGGGTCAAGAAGACGACCTCACAAACAGCAATTACATCATTGTCATCCTCAAATACCATAATGGACTCGAATCAAAGCCTCGTTTTTTCCCACCCTTCTTTCACCTCTTTTCACCTCTCATTCCACCCAGCAACGGCCAAAGCCGCAGGCGACCCAATTGCATTATCAAGGATTATACCTTACCGTTATATCTTTCCAAAAGTTCAATTCATCTCCTCCTCTTTCAGAATTTCTCGTCTCCTGTCATTCCACATCATGACCACCTTCCTGCATTCGCACCTCTAATTAATTAGCTTGCACCGTAGGTCGCCGGTAGCCGTCGAGCTTACGGCCTTGACGAAACCATATTGTCTTTTATATCCTGGACCATATGCTTCGCTGAGCCTTGAGCGTGAATCGATTGAATTGGGGGGCGTGAACGGAGGCAACAAAGGAGGAGATGTTGTTGAGATTGGGGAAGCTAAGCGCGTTTGCCGAGCTAAACGAACAGTTACCCCGTGTGGCGCGCTCTATGGCTTGGCATTGACGCTGCGGCAACTTAACAGATTTGTGTTAACTTTGCTGCAGAATCTGTTAGTAGGCGCTAAGGGTAGATATCCCACTGTCAACTTCCTCCAACACCAAACACAAACACACTGGCATGATCTCGAAGACGATTATTATCATCCATAAGTACTTGGAGTCAAAGCCAGGATGCAGTATATATTTCCCTAACGATGAGAGCAAAAGAAGACCTAAAACTACCCACCTAACCACACCAAAGCAACCCCCATAACACCAATAACCGCCGCCCATAATAACTGAGCCTGTCATACACCAAATCAGCAACCACATTCTCTTTCCATTCCCAACCATGTGATCCCTACTTACTGCCAGCTGTTGATCCTATTCAAGCCTAGGCCCCGCATCAAGCCTGACAGCAACGAAATCCCCACCCCTCATAACCCACCTCACCGCCATCCGATCAATAACACGCCTAGGCATGAGCACCACCGCCCCGTTCATCTCTTGCACCCAGTACTGTTGGTTCTTATCCGGGTTAGCAGGCTTGAACTCGCCGCCGTCGCACGCGCCCTCCTGTAGACCTTTTCGGAGGCTCTCTGCGGCTGTTTGGGACTCGGTGAAGCCTATGCCTAGTGCTGGGTCTGCTTCTGTGCGGGGAGATGGAGTTGCAATTTGGTGACGGATTTGGTGAGCGGAGCCTGAGAAGCCTGCTATGTCTGGTTGGGGTTGAGGGTAAGCTCCGGGGACGTAGTAAGTTGGTGTTGGTGTGATTGCGGGAACGGGCGTGGTGATGTGAGGTTGGACGGGTGTGTGGCAGTAGTTATTCTGAGTATTAGATGGTCAGCCAGAAGGTAAAGAACGATTGAAAGGGTAGCTTGCTGTGTGATACCTGGTGACCGTGAGCATTACAGGGAGGCTGGCTATAAACGAGTCCGGCAGCGGGAGTGAAGTCACTGCTAGGGTTGTAATAATGAACCCTGGGGCCATTATGAATCGAAGCAGTCGGGGGATCAAAGTGGACGCCGGCAAGGTTTATGGCAGGTTGGGTTGCAGGTGCTTCTTGGTCAGAAGAACCTGGGGCCTGGAAGCGCACCTTGCGTCGAGAAGAGTTGGCCGCTGATGTGAACGGTGCCATGTCGGCGTTCTGGTAGTGGTGGTGAGACATTGCTGCGGTATTCTGGAAGTGTAGATATGACGAGACTTGTGCGAGGCTGGAGGATTAGTGCTAGATGGGCGAGGGTGGTTCTTAAATTAGCGGGCAGAACGGAGAGGGTTAAATAGCTGCAAATCGTTAGGGCATGACAGCTATTCCACAAAAGGATCAGATGAAGCAGCAATAATCTGGCTGATCAAGAAGGATAGGAGAGGGAACTAGAAAGTATCCGCATTACGTACGCACTCGCTCTGAGAATGATGAGATGACCAACAGGTCGGGTTGCTACTACTCTTCCTTCACTTTTTGCTGCCCGTTTTATTGTCCTGATCGCCAGTGAATGGCGAGATACGCAGCGGAAGACACATATTGACGGGCATCGACCAATATCATATTGCTGACCAAGTGTTTGGTTTGTCAACTTATCCCAGGTGGCTACAAAAATCCAGAACAAAATCCTTGCAGCAGCTCCCATTTGTATCGAGATAGGCTCCCGTTGCTTCCCTTTCTTTTTCTGCATTCCGCGTCCTCTGGATCTGGTGTAGCATCTGGAACGCATCAGACAAACCGCGCTCTCATCGGTCCCCGGTTCCAGTTGGCAACGAACCATACCGCCCCATGGCTAGAGATGTTTTTCCGTACACATGCCCTTTCCCTCGGTTTAGAGCCATTTTCAGCGGAGAAAACCTGCTGCCAGTAGATCAATTAACTAAGTGAAGGTTCAGACAATGTAGTGGATGCCGTGATGATTGGGGTGGGAGGAATTTCTAGACAGCAGCTCGTGTAATCAGCAATCGATAAGGATGGGGAGCCAAAGCTGATGTAATTACAACTTCCATTTTACGCGGTGGCACGTGCTTTGGGTGAAAGCGCACCGGCCTTGGCATTCGTTACAGGATGTCATTCCAGACCCTCATAATACCTGTCAGATATCATAAATATCAGCTGTGAATGAAGCAACTCTGCTCAAATCTGGAAGTTAGTGCTTCAAGGCTGTTGATATCGTGCTGAAGATAATCGGGTCGCTCACCCACCTCAAGGTGAGCAAGGTGTGCCTTCTTGAAACTAGTAACGAATCAAGGTGAACAATACACATTACAAGACCTGTTCTGTATGAAACCAAAATTTCTCCCTCTGCCATGCGCCTCCATGACCAGCAGAGCATCAGAATCGAATTTACTGAGACGAAAATCAGTAAAATGTATTGTCAAGATTTTTAAGCTGAACAAAAGTCAATTTTCATCTTTCAAATTCTATGCCTGTTTGTGGCAGTCACCACCCCGCCAGACCCCTCCAACAAAGTTATCAGTGAATAAAATTCACCCCTCGTTTTTTGGTTACTTTTTGCTGGTGACTGTTCAGGGTTGCCAAGCATGGAAGCCGCCCCTCCTCAACAGACGCCAGGTGCCAGCATCGACACCATTCTGGGAGAACTTAGCTCAGATGTCTTTGAGAATGCAAACACAATCACGAAATGGCTTTTAACCCAGCCTCAAGGCTCCCGGCCTCAGTATGTCTACATCTCATCTCGTCTCGTCTTCATGGTGCAGTGACTAACAAGCAACCCACAGATTGGCCCAAGCACTCTTTCAAAAATTGCTTGAAGATGCCTCGCAGTCTCGCCAGTACCATGCAAACGGCCATGCTTGCGTCAAGCTCTGCAGCTTTGTTCAGCAATGCGCCAAATCACAAGACCAGGCTCTGAAGGAGTGGGCATCAACCGAGACTCTCACCTTGGAGTTGTTCCACTTTTACCTCGAGTGGTATGAGCATGACCCTCACCGGGCCTTGCGTTTGGTTCTTGATGTACTTGTTGCCTCGACAACAAACAATCCAAACCCTGAAACTGGTCGGACGATCAAGAAGCTCATCCTCGAGACTTTGGTATCCATCGTTGCTCGGAAATATCCAAAGCAACTAACCAAGTCGGGGCTGCAATGCCTTGATCATCTTTTCAGCAAGAAAGTAGTCTCCCTTGACGACATTTCTGCTGTATACAAGGAGGTGGAGCCCTCGGTGTTGGATGTTCCTGGACTCGCATTGTGGGAATCTTTTGTTTTCCATCTTTTCTGGTGGATGGAACTCACCTATATCTGCCCACTCTCTGGAAAATGTCTCGTTCACATCTTCCGTGGATTGGATGGGACGGAAGGCTTTACTGTTAGATTGTGGCGGCAATGGCTTCAGGAGGCCCTCATACAGAAACCGGAAATTCTCGAGAACATCAAGAATTATGTGCTTGTTCCCATCTTCAAGACGGAAAAGGCTGCGGCTTTAAGGCTGCTGGAAGAGTTTAATAGCAGCCAGCCCCTAAGTATCATTGATAAGGAGCTGTCAGACCGTGGAATTCTCCTGCAGCTCGCAACTCTGGAGCTCGGAAAAAAGTTTGGTCTGGTTGAAGAACCTCGTAAGTTAAGTGAGGGCATTGTTCGTGACTAATGCTGACTCGGTTTATAGGGAGCGCAGAGGAGAGCTCACTGTCATCTACTCAAATTTCTCTTCAAGAGACGGTTCTTGACAGTTTGCTCGGCCACCATTCCATCTCTGTCAGATCCAGCGCCTTCTCGTTGCTCGTCTCATCACAAGCAACAACCAAACCTTTCTCCGAAGTTGCTTTCAACCTTCTCAAGAAGCACCTTGCAGCCTTCCACGCAGACTATGACGCCAAAGTCCGTAACGAGGTTCTTGGCCTCACAAAAGGCCTTCTCAGGAGAGCCAAGAATGTCATCACTGTCGCTCAGAGAACTTTGACCGAGTTTAACAAACGTTTGGCGACTGGGCCACCTCCCAAAAAGAAAAAGGCTGGGCCTGAGGCTGCCCCTAGAGATGCTTCTGAGGCTAAGAATATACTCGAACGACACGAGGGCTTTATCAAGTGGTATTTGGAGTTTTTGAAGGGCGAGCTGTTGCCTACCGTCTCGTACCAGCGGCACATCACTGCCATGAAAGCAGCCCTTCTGACAATTAGAGTTGGCAAGCATGCGGGGGCAACAGACGATATCATAGATGAAGATATCGTATCGGCAATTGCTTCAGACTCCACTTGGATCCGCCTTCTCCTCGACCTCATTTTGGATCCTTTTGATGACGTTAGAGAGGCTGCCTCAACTCTCCTGGGGTTAATTCCTCAAGGACTTGTGTCAGGGTCCAAAGATGGGTCTCCAACTCTGCTTCAGTCTCTTCAAGAATTCTGTGACAGAGCTGCTAGACTGGCCGACAGAACTGGACGAGCCGATCACGGTGACGGCGCGGCTCGGTCTCAGGGTCTGTTGTGCAGCTGGCTAGATAGCCAAGATTCCAAGATCGGGCATCTATCAAAGATTATTGATGGTATCGAAACCAAGATCTCAAAGGCAGAGCATGACCTTGGGCACGCCGCTATCGAAAACCCCGTTCACGCTGACTTCGCCTCCATCAGGTAAGTCAACGAACCGACGCTTCACATAGGCGCACAAGCTAACCAACATATAGCTATGTCTGGCAAGTCTTGGTCAAGGACATATATCCCCAGGGGCAAGTTGAGCAGTTTTCCCAGATCCAGCGCCGTATCTTGGCTTGCGCTCAGCGGATATGGAAAACAGTCAAGCATGTCCTCTGCGATGATTCACCCGAGGGTCATCTGCCAGAAGAAATGGAAGACATTGAAGGACTTGACACCAAGGATCTTCTGAGCTACAGTTTCCGCGCGGTACACGAGTCTAGCAACCTCTTGCGCCTTGTAATGGGAACTCTCAGACTCAAGGTTACCCCTGGGGTGCCGTTTCCCCCATTGGACGTCTTCAGAGACACAGGTTTCCTAACTTTCGAACAACTGGCCAGCCTTCGCCATCGTGGAGCCTTCTCCACAGTGTCTTACACGTTTACGACTTGCTGCCAGCTTACGCAGAATTTGTGGGCTGTCTTCCCTAACGCTGGCGAGTCTGACAACCTACTTCGCCAGTGGTACGAGGGAGCCATCAATTGCATCATGACCCAGGCATCTACAACACGCCGTTCTGCAGGAATCCCCTCTCTCATTGCTGCTGTTCTCTCGGCAAACGCCAGCTCGCCGTCCTTTGAGGAGGTCTTTTGCAACCTTGAAGAGATTGGCAAGAAGCCTGTTCGACAATCTGAGACAGATGGCTCAAACTTGCCCCAAGTTCACGCTCTCAACTGCTTGAGGGAGATTTTCAGGAGCTCTCTTCTGAGCAAGAGAGCAGAGGGATATCTCGCTAGAACGCTTCTTCTTGCTGGCACTTGTCTCAAATCTGATGTTTGGGCCATCCGGAACTGCGGTCTTCTTCTGCTGAGAAGTCTTATCGACTGCCTTTTGGGTACCGGTGAAAGCAAGGCCCTCATTGAGTCCGGATGGGACGGCACTTCTGTCCGCATTTCGTACAACAAGTACCCAACCCTGCCTGGCGTCATCTTGGGGCTGCTCAAATCTGTTTCGATCGATGCGAATGTCGGCCAGGTCCTGAACTCTGCGGCCGCCGAGGCTGTGTTCCCGGCTCTTGATATCATTCGGCGTGCAGGTCCTCCAGAGGAGAACAGGGACGACTTGCGCGAGCATATTGAGACCTATCTTGGCAGCCGGATCTGGCATGTCAGAGAGATTGCTGCCAGGACGCTTTGCTCCTTCTTGCTTCAAACAGATTGGGCTGCCGAGATCGGAAAGCTCCTCAGCAAGTGCGGAAACAGCATGAACCAACTTCATGGGACCCTCGTTACTGCTCGTTTCGTCATTGAGCGCAAGGCTGATCTCGGTGTTGACTTGAAATCTGGTAGGTCGGGTCGATGGCATAATCTTTTGTACATTGCTAACAATTTCTCCAGATTCCGCGTCTGTACATTTGCTTCTAGACACACTGTCTGACTACTCCAGCCGCTTTGAGCAGTGCTCAGAGGTGCAGGCTGCTTACCTAGAGGTTCTGAACCTCCTCACGAGCCTCAAGTGCCTCGAGGGAACTCAGGTCACGATTACACCGGAGGCTCTAGCCAAGTATGGAAACTCTGTCTCTGCTCTCCTGAGGATGGAGGTTGCGTTGAAGGTAGTTTACGAGACTGCCGCCTCCGGAAACGTTGACAAGTTGCGGACGCATCTCCTCGAGACCTTGACCAAAGATATCAACACAGCGAACAGGATGCTCGAGACAATTCCCACAGCATGGGGCCAGGTTCTCGACTCAAATGACAGATCAAGTCTCTGCAACCTCTACATGGAGGTTTGCAACACCTCAACTGCTCTTGAAGCCCGCGCTCAGTCATTGTTGAACCTTGGTACTCTGATCAACACCATCCTGCTGTACCATGATATCTCCGAACTGCCCACCCTCGCTCAGCTCGACAACCTCTGGACTTTACTCTGCAAAGGCGACATCAACCCCATCCTGTCGTGCGCAATCATTGAGACAAGTGGCACCATCTTGGCTATCTTTGCTTCATGCTACAGAGATGACCTCCCTGATCTCGGACAGAGATTAAGAAGCTGGGGAGATATGATTCTCGATTGCTTGGACGTGGATAACGTACGTTTTCTCCACTCTCCCCCTAATTGGCGTTACTAACACACTCCACAGTCATTTGACACACGCTTTGCAGCAGCCACGTCCCTTAAATCCTTCTTCCTCGGTCACGCACCAGCCACCTGGGACGACACTTACCTCCCCGCTCTCTCAGCACTTTACGAGTCCCTAATCGACGACGATGACGAAGTCCGCGAGGTAGCTGCCGCTGCCGCAGCGGGAACTATCAACGCCAACCTCATCGCTCCCACGGCTGCTGATCGTCTTGTCGCCTGGATGAGTGACCACTTTAACAACAACCAGGAATTTGCATCCAGAGTTGTCTCAAGAATGATCGGACAGACTTATACTCCCTCATTGACGCTTACACCAGCTGAGGAGTCACTCAAAAATGCGTTGGACTTTGATGATTCGCTTTTTGCTGCTGAGGATCAGAATCTGTTTATTGACGAGATTAGGGAGACAATCAGATGGCGGAGGGCTTTTGCCTCTGTTGATGAGGGTTTGAAGGTGTGGGTTGAACAGGGATTAGAGACACTGTTGAGATTGTTAGAGGAGAAGGGAAATGATGGACCGTTGGGGTGGACGTCGGATCAGCATGTGTTTGCGGTTTTCGCTAGGGTTGTTTTGTGCGCTGTGGCGGTTGTCAAGGTTGGAGGTGATGAGAAGGTTAAAGAGATGCTCCAAAGGCTCCAAAAGAGCGGAGGGAGGGTGCATGGAAGTTTGTTGGAGATGGCGAGGTTGGATTAGATGTACCTGTAGCTTCGATGTGGTATGTTAAATAGGTAGACAGAAGATGAAGCGTTTTCGTTTTCGTGTAAGTAGCTGTCGATGTCTTTTTCTTTTTTGACCATCCTCTTCCATCCAAGAAACCTAATCAGGTATAATGCTCAGCCCCCTTGTAACTATACCGTCACTGTTGGTTAAGGTGAGCGAGCTCGTTTTCTTTTTCATTCTTCCAAACAGGCACCAAGTTTAACTTGGAGGGCTGGACAGTTTGAGCAGTGGAAAGTTTTTTCTCTCCTCCACAACACAAGAAAATTGTAAGATTTCTTTTTCGACAGCTAACCGGTCATCATTCTGTCACTTAGATGCCTCAGAATCCACTCCCAATGTTCTTGCTTGCAGAAAGCTCTACCAAGTCACCACTCAAGAGGTTGCCTACGGAGATAGTTCTCTCAGTTACTCGGCATGTCGAGCCCCGGGAGAAATCTGCTGTGGCAATGACCCGCCGTACCATGACTTCACGCTCCCGTTGATGTCAGCCTGCCATAGAATGGTCTCCAAAATGCAGGCAGCCTTCCTGTGAGTGAGGGCCATCCTAAGCCAAAACGTGAAAAAGACTGAGAGCCCTTTCCTGCCCCTTGTGCTCTCTATATCGTAAATTTCTTCCAAGTCCCTCAAAGTTGTATCAGACCAGCCACTGCAGGTAAAAAGCAATATTTTAAACAATAAATCTGAGTCAGATTCACTTGGTTACCTACACAGACCTCTGTTCTGGAATATTTAGCTCATCAGGTTCTGGTCACACACTAAGGGTGTACCTAGTAAGTTTGTAAAAGAACTCGGGCGAGAAGGAAAAAAAGAACACCAGAGAAACTGGGACGGCACAGGATAGGTAGGGGAACAAAAGAAATGACGGGATCATGCGGCCACGAGGCGGGCGGGCGGGTCGGACTCTTCCCCGGGGAAATGGTTCACAGGGCTGAAGGAAAAAGAGAACACCGCAGGCATAGCCGACCGACCAACCTGGTCCCCGTCATACTCTCGTCATGGTACCAGGTAAACAGATAGATTAAACCCCGGAAATTATTGCGTGGAAAGGGGGGCAGAATCAGGATTACGGCGCAGGTATGGCCTGCTTACCCCGGACCGTGAGGACCCAAAAAGAATAGTTATGGAAGGTGATACAGAGCTCCCATACTTTTTAGTGTAGAACGAGAAAAAAAAAGCATGTGAGACAAAACAAAGAAACTTTGGACCTGTTGTGTAAAAGTTACCTTATGGCCATCAACCCCTGAATTGGATCCCCATATAGTATTAGTACATATCAGCTACAAACAAACAAACCGTCCATTCGAGAAATCGGCGATCCCATTCCAACCTCGGCATTCCGCGGTTCCAGGTTGTCCCGAATATACTACCAACAGCTTAACGGTTACGTGAGGACCGATTTGCTGACCACCTGCACACCTGCTTCCTACTTCCCTAAGCGCGTCAGCCGCGCCGCGGATATTACCCTGCAATGCCCGTACGCGGACATACACTACCCTGCATGGGCTGGATGGGTATGAGTGTGGGAATGTGGGATTTTTTATGTCATGCATCTCCAAGGCGTCTGTGCCGCAGCAGAGACTGTAACCAAAAGTGTGTATGTATCTTACCTCTTCCCAGTGTTTCAACAAACCGGTAACCGGTGAAATCCTTCCTGACCGTTGAATCTGCCTTGCACCAAACAAGAAAAACAGCCGCACGCACCATCTTGATCTCCGTTTATTGCACCTTTGGACCTTTACTCTCAGTGTCAAAAGGTTACACAACATACATTAAGATACGTAATTCGTCCAACAGTTTTTCTTAATATGTACTTTGCGGCTAAATGTTTTGCACCACTTTCCCCAGCTTTTAGTGCCCCCCCCCCCCCCCCCTTGTCAAGTATCTCTCTCTCTTTCGAAATACTTCGATCCTGAAGCTGTGCCCCCCTTTCTTAACTCCGTCCCTTGACCACGCCCCAAATATACATACACCGGTTCGGTTTGCTCGAGTCCCCTTTTTTTTTTACTCCATGCTCTACCCGTCAAAAAAAAAAAAAAAAAAAAAAAAAAAGGAGAGAAATATTGTACTTGTGAGTCCGGAAAGGCGTTAGTTAGTCAGGTAAGTATCCGTAGGCAAGCTTTCCCCCGGGAACGTCCCAAAAAAAATTTGTGAACTTCTTGTGGAAAGAAGAGAAGAAAAAAAAAACCCCCCTTGTCAGCGTGGCGTTTTGTGGCGCACTAGACTAAGTGGGAGCCAGCGGACAATGACTTGAAGGCATCAATCGAGAGAGCCCTTGGTCCGTCAGCAGCGATTCCCGCAAAGCGTCCAACTCAGCCCGCCCGCACCGAGAGCAGAGCTGCCCTTTTTACCCACGACTGCAAAATCCATGAGAATATCCCATGTATCCTGCCTTGCACATACCATGCACGCATGCACCGCGCGCATCGGCTCAGCCCTTACACACTCTCATGATACAACATTGTACATAGATACATGGTAAATAGATACATGCATATTATATACATGGACAAACTTCTGAAAATAATTACTCTTCTTCGGTCGAATTATTCCATGCAGTGATAACTTACACGTCATCGTTTTATTACCAGGACAAGTCGTCGGGGACTTACTCGGGCACCACAAGGTAGACTACATGTATCAGGTATCTAACCTAAGAGAAGCACAGCCGGCGCGATGGGTACCTGATTTAGCTTCATGTGACCGAGACAACATTTCCAACCCTTTGTAAGCCTCGAAAAGCAAGTCTCAAGCTACCAAGTGTTCGGTAACAGTAAGCAAAGTGAAGCAAGCAATTATCAACACCCCAAGGCACACAACCATGAGAAAGGGGGAACAAAGGTTCAGACAACAATTTTGATTCTGTTTCAATTTTGCAATTTTTTTTTTATAAAAATAAATAAATTGAAGAGAGATAATTATTCCAGCCGCCCTTTGAAAAAGAAAAACGGTATATCCATCACTTTCCCATCATCATATTCCCAGCATCTCAATTCGGAAAAACAAAAAAGCACAGCTTTTCGTGTCCCGTTCCGTTCCGTCCCCTGCCTACGCTTCACTCCCGCGTAAAACTGTTCCAGCCCTATACAACGCTGCTGCGGTGAGATGGTGCCGCTTTCCCACTTTCCTCCATTCCCACCACTCCCCCCTCCATACCCCATAACCACGTGACCTGACCCCCCTCATAATCCTTTGGAACCCTCGGAATCGGAATTGGTTTAACAAAAACCCAGTAGACGAAAATCGAAAAGAGGGGAGGAAAACACCATGACCTGACCTGCGTAAACTGATAGCCAACCAATCTTGCCATGGTGGCCTAGTTTCACAGCAGTAATCCTGTTCTCCCTCCATTTTCTTGTTTCTTGTCCCAGAGTTGCTTGCCTCCTCCTCTCCTTCAGATTCATATGGATCGAGTAAATGTAGGCAAAAAAACCAGTTTTGCCAAAGCACACGAAACCAATCAATGGCCGTGCTTCCTTTCCTTCTTTTTCGATCCCAGCTCATCCCCCCTTGAGAGTTTCAATTTCTTGTCGACAAAAGAATCCAGTCTTTTGCCCGCCCCTTCCTTCGAGCGTATATCTCAGATATGCCAACCAGAAGAAAGGGGCTAGATGATGAATGTTCGTCCGTTCCGAATCGTCGTAGTCCTTCGTTTCCCCGCCACACAAAAATTATTATCCAGTCGGTTGATTGTTTGTTCGCCAATTTCGTCGAGCATCAAGCTTGAGTTTTCTTAGTCGTAAACATTACCGTGGATTAGGTTGGTGGTCGCTAGGGGGTATCATTTTAGGGCCGTCGTCGTTCGTTCGTAAGTCGTTTCATCATCCATAAGACAAGAAAAGAAAGAAAAACCCCCAAGTGAAGCGAGTGTCGTGGGGTCGGCGGTGGTGGTGTGGTGGTGGAAAAAAGGGAGTGTCCAGTCCCAATAGAGTAGAAGAAAAAAAAAGAAAAAAAGAAAAAGCCTCTCCGAGGTTCTTGTGTTGGTGCATTGCTGCGTCTCCTCTTTCTGTTTACCAAACTGGCCGCCCTTGTACCCGGAAAATGCAAACAGATAACATATATATACCCCAGCTCCCAGGATCCAGCCATGATGAAGGATTTTCCCAAAACGTTGAAGAAAACGAAATAAGGCTTTGACCGAGCTAGCGGTGTAGCGGTGGTATCCCAAAAAGCAGATAAAATGCAACGCTCGCTAAAAGACAAAAGAAAAAAGAAAAAAGAAGAAATCGAGGATATACGATGCGCCCCTCACCCCGTTCCCCCACCTTGATGCTCCAATACCCGATGCAAAAAGTGCAAGATGAACGCCAAGATGCTCTTGAGATGTCGGTGGATTAAACGCCAGGTGACAGGTTCCTTCACAGGGAAGAAGACCTAGTCACTGCCGGATAGAAACTTGCTCCCGAGACCGGTGGTGGTTGTCACATGGTAGTGGTGTACTCATGGTAACGATCCCAGCCAAACGAGTTGTACCCTACACTGACTCCGCACTGAGGAGCAAGCATGCTCGGGAGCGGGAGATGAGGAATGGGCGATGTCACCAAAGGAGTCGTGTAATACAATCCGGCGGTGGTCGTGTAGGGCTGGCTGTAGGCTGGCGGCGGCGAAGGAATATGGACCTCGTTCATTCCCATCCACATCACAGGACTGGTCGAGTCGGGAGAGGTCGATGCAACGCTGGGGCTTGATGGCAGAATCTTCCACGAGTCAACCGGCGCAGGCATCGTGACGGGCGGCGGTGCTTGGGACCACATGTTCGCAGCTCCCGGCGAGCTGGGCAGGAGTGGGGGCTGGCGAACGACATCGATGATCCTCGGTGGTGGGGGAAGCAGCGGCTTGAACAGGTTGTTGATGGCCTTCTTCACCTCGTCGCTTTTCCCTCCCAGAAGTTCTCCGGCACCGTCCTCTTCCAAACCCTCCAGGGCCGATACGTGGGTCCTAAAGACAAACTTGTTGATGGCCTGGATGAAGTCCTCATGTAGCTTCTTGCACTGTTGCTCCTTCTCAGACCAGTCGTAGGTGTGGGCCTTGGAATTGACCGAGTGGATGTCCTTGTGGTACTCGATCAGAGTCTCGATCGTGTCTGGAGTGAGCTTGTAGGCAACCTCGTTCCTCAAGACCATGTCAACATGGACAATGTA
The DNA here is from genome assembly GCA_033725935.1 of Cladorrhinum sp. PSN259. Taxonomy (NCBI): domain Eukaryota; kingdom Fungi; phylum Ascomycota; class Sordariomycetes; order Sordariales; family Podosporaceae; genus Cladorrhinum; species Cladorrhinum sp. PSN259. The sequence continues at coordinate 201,595 of MU867089.1, read as the reverse complement.
GGCCTCGAGGTGGATGAGCTGGTAGTTGAAAATGGCCTCGATCAGTGGGTTGGAATCTTTCCTAAGCTCAGCCTCGGGTGCCTTGGGGAGCATCATAGAGGTCAGGGTCCAGATGGCGTTTGGTGATGACAGAGTCTCGGTCAAACATCTTTGGTGCTGCGGTATGCTGTTGAGTGGCCGCTTGACTCTGTTGATCCTCTTGAGTGTCTGGGTAAGCCATGGCTCGACCTTGGAACCAAGGACAACGTTGACGGATGAAGCGCGGGGAGCAAAGGCGGCGGCAGAAGCCGGTAGTAGTTGGGGAGGCATCTTGTGTGTGTGAGTGTGAGTGTGAGCGTGAGTTTGAGTGCGTGTGTAAGTTGTGGTGAATGTGGAGACCGGTCAGACAGACAAGAACTAGTGAGGTAAGGAAAAAGGGCGGGAAAACGAATAGTAAATAAGAAACGAGGTGTGAAGAAGTCACAGAAGCCGGGTGATCCCAAGTGCTGGGAATTAGCGTTGACTCCGGCGACCGCGAATGAGAAGAAGAGAATGGGGAACGAAGTCTCGTGAGGAGGGAAGAAGGAGGGTGAGAACTCGTATACTCCGGGGGGAACGAGGGCCGTGGTGAAATATAACTAGTCCCGACCCGAGATGGGGTACCTGACCTTGTACAGGGTGTGTGCCCACACTGGTGGGTGGGTGGGAGGGTGTGGGAGAGAGAGACCCCAGGAAAGGTATCTGCAAGGACGGACTTTGTGCCATCCTAGGCTCTGCTAGGCTCCTTGGGACCTTGGGTAAGGTAGGTACCTTTTTTCACTGCTCCAATGCTCCATGAACAACTGAAGAAAGCCCTGCCCTAAGGCACGCTACAGTCAATCATCATCATAGATTGATGAAGTGGCCGTTCGGTGACGGCGGTCTACAATCTTGCATCTGCATCCGATGGATCCCATCCCGGTATGCCAATTACTTGGTAACCTGGAAAGCGAAGGAAAAGGGAAAAGTGCGCGGCATATCGCCGCCGTCCTCCGCCGACCGAGGCATGCCCTGGGAAATGTCCACGGACGGGTGGAATGGAAAGACCACCAGCACAAGAGGGAAGGCGGGCTATGCTGCAACCTGCATATGCACAATGCTGAATGATATTTAACCCGAAGGTCATCAGGCGAATGGGGCTGGTCTTTCGGGCGGGTCCCCTGCGGCCACAGCTGAAAACCTGCAGATGTGGTCAATGCAGCGCCACATCTGGTACGGTACGGTACCTTACAAGACCGGCGATGCCAAGGCAGGCCGCCTTACACACACCCCTACATGAACTAGACTAAGACTAAAAAAATAATAATGACTGATTACTGATGACATGACAACATGGAAGAGACTGGACGACAGCAAGTGTAATGAGCCAACCTTGACTATCCACGAATCTCAATTTCAACAGCTTTGGACGGGGTGGATGGATGGCAGATTACGCGTCAGCAGCATGAGAGCGCGTATCACAGCACTCGGCCGATCGCAGGACCTTCTGCCAGTGCCAGTTAGTAATAGTTACTAGTTGCATGAGGAGCGTGCCGTCTAGATCCAAGGTCCAAGAGTGAAAGGTCCATCATTGGGGAGGACAAGAAAAGACACGAAACCAAGTGAGGAGTCATATCTTGCGCTGTGGTGCTCCTGATATCGGAATCCGCCACCTCCACACACTCCTCCCTGATACCCTGCAATGCACTGCCATCCGAATGCGTTGCCGAGCCTGTCCGGAATACGGCCGGCGTGCATCCCAAGATTCCCCTATCTCGCCCAATATCGTGCAATCTGCATGTCTAGATTAAACAAGTGCCTCGAATTACCGCTCAATGGACACTCGTCCACTTCGCGAGGTGGCCGTCCCAGTTTCTTGGTGGACACGGGATGCTCGCCTCGGGGCAGTTGGTGGTCTGCAAGTTAATGAATATGGCTTGGGTCGGCATAGGTACGATCCTGCACGCCGCCGAAAAGGTTCGAGAAAAACATCCATCCCAAAGGCGTCATTCGCTGTCGTGAGATTTGTCTCAAAGCCATCGACATGCGCACAAGATTAGTAGTCCCACATGGCCCTCCATCACCATTCACACTTCAAGATCCAGTAGACGAGGTTGTAGAATGAGAGGAGTCAGGTGGTGCTAAATCGAGCTGTGTATACACCACACCTGGATTAGTACGTACCCTGTGATGTTGGGAATGGATGTTGGAAGTCGAGATGGTTGCGCGTCTCTTCCTGGCTCTAGACGCAAGAAGCGACAGACGAGAGATATCGAGCTCAGCTTCCCGCAGCAACATGAAACACACAAGCGCGCCTCCGAGGCGTTCATACCTCGTCTCAACTTTCTCAGTGGCTGGCTGTCTTGTCGAGCAATAAAGATGCTGCCCGTCCCCCCCTCCCCGAACCAGCCGAATCTTTGGTTCCCTTCGCTCAAACGCCACGACTCTGCTTCTGGGGGACTGACAGGCGTTGTCCCGATCTGGAAAGCCGTGCATGAGTAACTCGACTCAGACTGGAACCCGGTATCTCGACCGGCCTTTTTGAGGGATATCTGCGGCCTTTGGGGAGGCACGAAGAGATGGGGCCTGGCCTGACTTTCCCCGACACATGGTGACATTCCCCAACGGGTAATAACCATGCAGGGAGAGGGGTTCAGCCAACGACAGCCTGTCATCGGACTGGTGAAGAGAGCATGCCCATGCTAGTGCCGAAGGTGAGCAGGAAGGTGTGAGAGTCGGGATCCCTGCTATTGAGCCTCATTGGCTAGCCGGCTGACGCCCTCTTTCGGCCGCCATCTGGGCATGGAGCCAATCACCGGCCAAAGGTCCATCGTCCCCGACAAATTGGGTGGTGCCGTTTTTGGAACGTTGATGGCTGCCGGCCTGGCTGTAGCACTACATACATACACTAGAGCCTAGAACTGCAGCTGTTACAACTACAACAAGATATGGAAAAAGAGGCTGCCGTAGAACCGGACACCACTCCTTACTTGGAGACAATTTCCGACGCTGCTGAAAATGATATACATCCAAAACGCGTCCTGGGGGCGTGGTGGAAATGATGATATACAATGGATAAAAGTCCTTTGCTGATGTTTGGTTAGTAGGTTGAAGATGTTTTGATGAGGTGGTTGATTGAGATTATGAGATGAGATGAAGAAACATCTGCTAACAAGGGTTGATAATTACGTGAGTCGGTGTAATACCGCGTAATGTGGAGCTGAAAAAGAAAGGGAAACCCAAAAGGTCCACAGCGCTCGTTTCGAAAAATTCCCCGCTGTCCATCGGCTGTTCCAACGAATCTTGTGTGGCTTTGTGGCTTGATCTACACTTCCAGAGGCGAAGAATGGAAAGAGAGAAAAAATTCTCCGTGTCTTGCCGCTCAGCTCAAAGTTGGAAGACTCGTGACCGTGATGAATTATCCCCGCCGTCACTTGACCTTCGGGTGACCCTTCCTTCCCGGGACGATCTTTCCGCGATCGCGAATTTTATTGCACAGGCATCACTGTTTCTCGCATTCTGCGACAGCATGATCAGGGAGCTCGTCCCATGTAGATGCCAATGTTTGGTTTGACTGGCAATCAGCTTGTTCTTTTTCGGGTTTTCCGTTTCGGTATTCAAAAACAGGTCTTCCGATGGAGCTGGACCTGCCATCCCGTCTTCTTGTGCAACCATCATTGGAACCTGCACAAGCGACTCAGCGACTCAGCAACCGTGACGCGTCTCGTCTCAAAGTTTCCCAATGCGCTTCCCGCGATCATCGGTTGATAGCCGACGCTCAGTCCAAGGTTTTGGTCTTCACACCTTCAAACTACGCTGTCGAATGAACCCCTCACACCCCAAAGTCTGCGTCTTGGCAACTTGACGTCATCGACAAGAAAGCAAACAAACCCCCACCTTCCCAACTAAACATGGCTTCGTGGGAGTCATCAATATCATCTCCCATGAGAAGCTGATACACACGTGTCTAGTGTAGTGTAGTAGTATAGGAGAAAACTAGCAAGCCTCAATTCCCCTTTCCCTTGCATCTGCCGAGTCACCCGAAACCTTACTCTATCCCCGGGTGGTGTTTAACAAATACCGAGGTGGCTTTCCCCTGGCGTCTGAGGCGCAGACGGCGGAGGGGCGGAGGGGCGGACGAAGGGCCGCCTGCCGAGTTGTTCATATGTGGGGCCGTGGGTTCGGCTGCCTCCGAGCAAAAGTGGGGTAAAACTTCATCAACGCCATCGAACTCGTCGTTTGTTTTTTTGGTACCATTTACACATGCACAATTGGGCCACGTCAAGATGGTCTTTTTACAACACATCATCCCATGAAAAAGAATTGCAGGGCTGGTGGTGGCCATCGAGTACGTTGGGTTCCTCTTCAGCGGACTTTTGTGGGATGGGTTGCCTCACCGAAGATCGGTGAGAGAGCAGGCAAGCAAGCGCTTCGCCACCTTCCAGACCGGCAACAAACATTTTCTCTCGGTAATATGGTTATACCCAACGGCCCAACATTTATTTTCTTTGCAGTTGGGCGTGCATTTTACACCGACGGATGTGCATTCGGCCTTATCCGTTCGGGCAAGGTTGAATAGCTGGTCCCAGCCGTGTGGTTTGACCGTTTCGGCAGTTGGTCCGGTGCCCGGACGACACCCCCGCAGATCTTTCAGCTGAACCCTAAAATGTCAGGGGTTTAAACACACCATGTCAGACAAAGCTGGTGTTGATGGTCTCTTTCCGGATGAATTCAAGAAACTATTGACTTTGGATGAATCGGACACTTTGCAAGTTCTGAGCGTCACATTCTGCTTGTCACCGTATATCATTTTCATATGATTGACTTTTCATATGTGTATCAGATAAACCGTCAATACTGGGCTGCACTGCATCAGAACTGAACTGGTTTTTTTTTTGGGGTTCATCGTAGATTCTCCTGTACAAAAACTACGCCTAAATCAAACTTCCAACTACATCTTAGTCGAAGTTTTTTTTTATGCACTTCGGAAACCAAGAATATAGACAACTGACCGCACCTTTGGACTTTAGTTTTTGAACGTAGACTTTGAATACCCTCCAAAAGGCATTTAGAAAGTGACGGACGACAACCATACTCTCATAAACATATATCATACTCGAAAAAAAAACAAGACAAAGAAAATATTCCAACTGAACCCACGATTTTCTCACAAACAATACCTTACGTTTTCCCAGTCAAGATATAATTTACGCACACATACATACATCCCTCAAAGTTCTTAAACTCAAGCAATCCTGTAATCGCTGGCTAATTATGCGCGATAAATTACACTGTGTTTTGCCCCAACTTTACTTTTTTACTCAAAGGTTCAGTGCCATGTCATTGCCCATTCACACCCGACTCATACAACATTTCGCAGATACCAAAATCTCACCACCTCCAATTTTGTGGAATGTGGATATATGGTACGTATCATTATGTTTTTTGTCAGGGATGAGCCGCTGTGGTGTGTGTGGGTTCAAGGTTGTGAGCTGTGGTGGTATAGTGGAGAATGGTCAGTCAGGGGTAAGGTAAGGTAACCTGGAAGGTTGTGATGGTTTCGGTAGACGCTGATGGTAACTCGGATGAAAAGTACAAGACAGGCAAGTATCTGGAAATGGGAAACATACGCAATCAGAAGAAAAATGCTCAGGTTGAATTGCAACTCTAAATCTCAAAACACGCTCTTTTGGTCCTAATTCTGCGGAATCTGCCCAATCATCTCCTGTGACCCAACCCTCGACTTCTCTGAAGCTCTCGTAATCTCGAAAAAGTCCGTCAACCCCTTAACAACCACGTCGACATTCATATTGATCTGCGCCATCTTCTCGTACGACCCTTCCTTCATGATGGCCACTAGCGCTAGAAACCTGTCCACCTCACGCAACATGATAGGCCTTTGAGAATCAGCCAGCACCATCACACTCTCTGCCCACTCGCACCCAACCTGCTCCTCCAAAGGCTGCATGAAGGGCTCCCCTTCCAACCTGTTTCTCCACTCCGCCGACCGTGGCCAACTGCCATAAACCTCCGTAAGATCAATGATGACATCCACATAATCCGAGCAGATAACATAACTCGTCGTATCCTCTGGCGTGCTGTCGCTGGCGATATAAATCTTTGTGTTGACATCAAAGAGATATGCCTTCTCGAATCGGCAGGTACGGCACAAACTGGTGAGCATGGCTTCCAACTGGCCCAACCTCGGAATAAGCTTCTGTATCACCTTGCTAAAGGCCTCAAAGATGCTGTGATTGTAGATGCTGGTCAGGTGAAAGCTGATGGGCGCATTTTCGACACCCAAATCTCCAAGCTCGTCAAGTGTCCTTAGCTCCACATCTCGTACGATTTCCCCTCGATAATCCTCAGTAAGGCTGTCCACCTTGTGAACCAAGACCTCAATCGTGATGTGTGGATAACTTCGTTGAAGGTGCACGACCGTCATGTTTAAACGTTGAATAGATTCCGAGTAGTCATCAAGGGCATCAATGACCCATATAAGAGCTCCGACCTCACCGAAAATGGCGTCAAGATCAAACGAATACGCAGGGTTATTGAATATGTCGATTTGTCCTGGAAAGTCCCAAACCTGGAACTCCATGAAGGAGCTGGAATATCTGTCAGCCCACCAACCGCATTTCTCTTTGATTCAAGTGACTTACTTGAGGCTGTCTTTTTGGATCCGGGCTGTTGACTCCATATAAAGTGTCTCTGCGGCCGGTAATTTGTGAAATACCACACTCGAAATCGATGACTTCCCGCTCCTAGAGATTTCTACCGTGTGAGTTATGGCCCTAAACTATATGGACTCAGCATCTTCTCTTACCCTTTTTGCCCCATAATGAGCAGACGAGGCTTCGCCTTCACCTGAGCCACCGTTGGATCAGGCGCCCTGACGCCATCATTGTTCTGAATTCTTTGTTGATCCTGCTCGTAAACACGATGAAGATTTAGTACTGCTGGACTGATAAACCTGATCGGACGAGGCCGAGAAGGTCTGTCACCACTGTCGACAAGAGAGCCACCACTTCCAGACGCTTGGGAAGACATGATAAGATGCTGTAACCAAAAATGGGGTGAAAATTGGGGGAAAGCCCCGAGGAAAGCTGGGGTATATGCTGAGCAAGTTGACTGAGTGAAACTGACTCAGTCCTCATGCGGTCACCGCTCTTGCATCTATGTTCTCTCTCTCCCTTCTCTGGTGAGGGCTTCGTTTGCAGTCGGGAAAGCCCTTGCGTGAGATTGGCTGTCGGGAAGCGTATGATGAACCGGCCGAGACGGGAAGCGGGTGCTCAGAGATAAGACAGACTTTTGGTGGTGATGTTGCGGTTCGACGCATGCCGCTTCTGTGAGAACAAGCTCACAGCAGCCGGCATGCAAGACAAGTCACCGTTGGAGGTGGCCAGCGAGTATCACCTGCGGTGACCAAGTCTGCAATCTGCCCACATTTTGGACCTCTGTCTATATCTCATGGACTTTTTGAGGCCAACGAGAGAAGAATATGAAAAAAAGAAACCCGTGCTGACGGGGACCGAAGTTGCGGTCAGGGGTAAAGAAATATAGGAAAGCAAGAACCAGGAACCGGCACAGCGGGATCAGTCTTATGGTGGTACAGAGCCCTCTTCTTGAACAAGAAGTGCAAAAAGTGGCTCGGCAAGAACCAACCAACGTGAGTGCCACGAGAATGACTCAAAGACCTTTTTCCACAAAATGAAATGTTTCGGGCCCATTCTCTTGGATTTTCGTTTGGTGACGGATGCTCGCCCTTGCTTGCCTATTCCCTGCTTTTGCCTTCACTGCCTGTGCGGCTGGTGTGACACTTGCCTGACGGGGTACACCGGGTAGCTTGATGACTGGTAGGCCAAAGGCGAAAGATCCTTGGCTCCAGCGGAAAGTTCGAGACTGACGAAAGCCCCAACGGCATTTCTTTCGCTCCCAATGAAGCACTGTGCGTGTAACTGGCGGTGATGGGCTGGTGGGATTATCAGTCCGATAGTGAGGGTTAAAGCAAAGCGCCCCGCGCTTGCAGGGGTTGTGGATGTCTTTTTTTTCTGTTCAACAAGGCGCAGCGTATTATCTCCTCCTCGACTTACCTCCATTGTGAAATCAAGACCAGGTGCGAGGTCGCCTCGGGACCAGCACAAAACCTCCTAAAACGCGAAACACCGAAACCAGGTCCCAAAACGCAAGTGCTATCAAGGAGTCGTCGGACTGGGGTGGTTGATGACACGGACGGGAATATCTGACTGGTTGGTAAGAATGCTTGGTCGAGTGATAACAAAGCGAGAGACTAGGTATGGTGAGGTTTTGGTGGTGAATGGCACGGTTAAACTTACGATCCGTTTTAGCAAAAACTAGAGGTCGATGTTGATCGCCTACGTAGGTGAGGTGCTTGATGAGTGCTGTGTATTCAAAGACACGGCAGATGGTTGGTTGGTGGCTAGGTCGGTGTTAGGGTATGTGTGCTGTTCAAGGTTCATTCAGGTGTCAAGCTCCCCCGCAGTTGAAATGGACGGACCGTCGACCCTTGGAGATCAGCAGAAACGGCCTTGAATCGGACAGCAGCAGTTGCTTTGGCGTGAAATGAAAGACAAAAGAGAAAAGAGTCAATTCTGGTCAAAGAAGTGTCCCCAAGGCTGCAAAAGAAAGAATATCGATAAGATGTTTATAATGTCTCGGCGGGATTCCGTTGATCAGCGGTTAAGGTGCAGGTGCCACTTCCATTTTGGATGGATAAATCAAGAAACCCATCCAGCGCGGTGAGCTCACCGAACGAAAGGAGAGCACCTTTGCTGATGTGATTACATAACCCCCTGCCTGTCAACCAAATTAGGCGCTAGAGATCACAGTGCTTGGCACCTATCCCCTGATCGGTTTCCATTTCCATTTTCATTCAATGCCAAACAACAACCCGAAAAAAACCCTACAAATATCTCTAAGGTCCTATCGGCTTCGAAAAAGTCCTATTCATCCTATTCCATGACCATTTATAAACTGACCAAAAAACCAAAACTCATCCATACCTCGCTATTTTCTATCCATATATCTTTTCCGTCTTCCCGCCACTTTTAGTCGATCTAACCAAGACGCCTACGACGAACCTATCGATCGGATGGAATCACCGGCAACGACGAGCGATAGTGCTCCGACGACTTGCCCGCGGACCTTCCAAAAATTGTTTCCATAAAGCTCTTCTTTCTACGTGCAGTCTTTTGCTGTGCAAGAATCAACTCTGTGGACTCTTGATGGGGCTTGGTTTCCTGAGGCGATCCTGGTATGGGGGGCAGTGCTTCGTCTGCACTGGCAGGAGGTGTAAGTTCCGGTGCCTGGTAGCCAGCGACTGAAACCGGTCGAAAGTTTGTAAGAGTCTGGTGCCCTGTCAGTTTTACATGTTCTTATAACACAGGGGCTGCCAAAAACCCACCTTGACACTCAACTTCCTATTCGCCTTTATGCCCTTGGAAGTGTGTCCTTGAGCGTTGACGGCTCCATTCATCCCTTCTACTCCCTGGTCATGATGTTTCATACTCTTCTGAAGATCATCGATTTCGCCAGAAACTGTCTTCCCGTTGCATGCAAGCTGTTCCTCCATGGCCGGTACAAATCTCAGAACACCTCTTGATGGTCCCACCGCGATGGCCTCTTCCATATGCTTCTGTATCAGTGCCGTATTCCGCTTATTCGTCGTTGGCAAAAGTTGCGAAGCCAAAGCAAATATGGACATGACATATGCCGGTTCGAAGGATCCCCCAAAGAACATGCAGGCTCCGTGCTGTAGCGTGACCACGATTGACGTGACCGGTCGTTGGTATCGCGTTGACAAGTGGTAAGAGAGCTCAGTGATAAATGTAAACTCGTCGCTAATCTGAATACCGTTAGCATATGAGATTAAATACCGTCAACGGAATCTTGACTGACGATAACGTTTGTTTTCACCTCTGCCATCACAATGGCATCACCGTGGACCCTCTCACGTGCTGAACTATTTTCATTGACCGAAAAGGCCTCCTCGAAAAAGTCAATCCTACTTCTTTGCTTGACTAGCTCTGGCTTGGACTGCGCTTTGTACACCCGGCTGATGACATCCCCCGGAGGAGGCCGATCTATTGTTCGCAGGTGTTGGTCACCCTCAATCAGGGAAGCTGTTTTCGAGCCTCCGTTTTGTGCCTTTCGTTCTGCAAATGACTGCTTCGGCTGAACCGTCGCAGTCATCGTGCGATTTGAGGGCACAGTTGCCGACTTCTCAACATTTCTTTGTGGATGTGGTCGAGCCATTGCAAGCGTAAGAGTTTTTGTAGTCGAAGGAATAATACGACCTGAGTGGAAGAAAGCAGATTATAAACCTGATACGTAGGTGTAGACTGAGCGGATTCCAGGGGGAGTTGGTTGTGCATGTACCAACGAACGGATGAAACGGGCCGTTTCTTTGATGACTTCGTGAGACTCTCGTTCCGTTACCTGTGGGAGTCTGATGATGAATGATTAGGGATTTGAACATCCACAAGATGTTGTCGGCATCGGCTATTGTCCGTTTACAGATGATGAAATTGACACAGAATCAGGTCAAGGAGGAAGGCAAGGTTGATATTAGCCTTGTGCTCTGGTAAGACATCAGCTGCTCGAAAAAGAACGATAATCCAAAAGGCTCTTGTGGGGGTGTTTACTGACGGGGCAGCAAACGGGAACACCCATACGAGTGGAACACTAACATGAGAGAGAATCCGCGATGGTGTTATGTGCCTTCCTTGAAATGTCTTGTGCTGCAGGCAGGTCTCGACAGGTAGCCGAGACAATGGTGAAAATTCAATGGGAAGGAGAAGAAAGAGGAGAAGACGCAATCAGTAGGGACGGCTGTGCCATGAGGAAAGCGTTCTATTATCTGCGGAAAGGTGCATCCCCAAATGCCAGCACATATGCTTTTCTTTGCGGATGTCTGCATCTTCCACTTTGTTGGAAATCGGTCAAGGGGAGATTGATAAGCTGTCAATACCAGGGTACACGACCACCAGCAGCGGGCACGTTACTGCCGGACTATTGATTGCAGTCCATCAAAAGTTTGCGGGTGCTACGAGGATTGGTGCATGAATAGGGATTCTGTACTCGGGTGGCGGTGGTGGTAGTCATTTCATTTAGAAGGAGGCTCCAAGTAGTTGCCGTTGAGAAAGTGGTGGTTGTATAAAAAGAGACGGGAAACGAGGGGCAACCCGGTTTGGTCAGATCTGGGTTGCCAATCTACGAGTCCCCCACGGGCAGCATGAGGGGAGGCCATGTTTCGGAAAGATAACGGTGCATACTCTACAGGTGTTTGCTCCTGATAGACAAATATTAAAAACGTGGGAGAATGGTGTACGTAGGGTAGTAATTGTCTGCCGCACTTCCGAGTTGGCGATTTATCTGGTCAGATGATATCGCATCGCATACGCGGCCGGAATGAAGTGTGATTGCGGTGAAGAGGTTTGCACCAATCTAAAAATACAGGAGCAGCAGTCCAGCCTGCCCCGTGGGTTGAAAGTCTGCTTCTGCAGGAAGCCGCAAAGGGAGATGAGACCGTGGAAACCTCCCAGGAGCTGCCGTTGTTTGCATCACACAGTCAAAAGTTTTGTCCGTTATTTTAATCATGTATTTTTGTTGTCCGTATGCATCGCATCCCACATATGATACTATCATGCTGCCACATTACTGCCAAAGTAAATAAGTATCCCCCAAAAGAATAAGGTATACAAGAGAACAAAAGTACCTAAACCCAACATAATAAAAGACATTAAAATTTCATCAACCCAACACCACTCATACCGCCCACTCACACATCTTCATCCAAATACACATGCATAGCCCTTCCCCAGTCTAAGAAAGCGCAGGACTCTTCTTGGCGCCCTCATACTTCTCCGTATACCTCTCCAACTTCATCTGGAAAGCAGCAAGTCCCAACGCAATTGCCTCAACGGGGATCAGCAAGATAGCCAAGTACAGTCCCGCATAGCTCTGCTGGCACAGGGTACCCCAGTGCGGCTGCTGGCTCATGGACACATGGCGCCATCTGCACGTCCACGAAGTGAATGTGTCGACCGTCTCGGAGGCATTGATGGAGTAAAAGAGGATGACTGCTACAAGCGCTGCGATGAGTCCTACGAGAGGAGAAGCGAAGGAGCAGGAGGTGTGTGCTAGTTTTTTTGATCGGAGCTGTTGATAAACAGGTGGTTAGTATGAGAGATCTATAATGGAGATGCAGTTGGGATGAAGCTTACAGAGGACATCTTGCTGAAAACCAGAGAAAGGATGCTCGAGACGACGACGAAGACACTTCCAGCAACCAGAGCAACTGTAGGCCGGATGCTGAACTCTTCTGGCCAGAGGGACAGAAAGTATTCCGATGGGACGGAGGTATGGTGGTGTACTCTGAGAGTATTGGCAGAAACACCAAGGACAGTGAGGCCCATGAGCAGGGCCAGGCCCGTGACGCCCACACGGGCTGTGTCGACTGTGCGGATTGTTCTCATTTTGGACTGGAGGTACAGGTCTTGGGAGTCGGCCTCGAAGGAGGATGCGGAGTGTTGAGAGCGGGTTGACTTTTCCATTTTGGATGATCTGGGTGGGGTGGGGGTGTGTTTTATATGTGAATGACTGGGGGTATCAAAGATCGGGGGTATCCAGTCAAGAATAGAGGAAAGAGGTCGTGGAACACCAGGAACCTTTCAATACAAACTATCCGACGCCTATCGAAAGCGCGAAGAATAAACAAGAGAGAGGAAACTCGGACTAGAAAACAAAGAAATATGCCGTGGAATGATGATGATGCAAAAGACCAGCCAGTCAGTGAATGAAGACGAGCAGCCACCGTCACTTATGAACCTTTTGCAGTAGATGCACCCAAGCATCAGCATCGGATACCCGAGCGGTTAGACCCCAATATTCTGCTCTTGGTGTTCTATTCTACGCACCGCACTCGTCTTCCCGTGTCTAATCCTAATCTCGTCTCATCACTTTCCCGGGCGATGGCCATCTGCAGGTATCATTCGCGCTACTGCTACCTTGCACCATTTACAGATGCCGATGCCGAAGACGTTGGTGATCAATTCGGGTGAATCCACAACGATCATCTCAATGCTTCAATTGGTTCGTCCCTTGACATGCCTGCAGGATTAGGGCGCCAAAAGCCCAAGGGCGGTTGGAAATGGAAAAGAAGAAAGATGGAGGGTTGCAACCATAAAGGCTCAAGAAAGGAAAAGATCCGCGGTTTCTGGCTCTCTTCTTTCTGCCGGCGCTTAAGCACCAGCCAGCCAACCAATCACGATGAGGCGAAACGCGATGTAACCCCAAAGCCGCGGATGGGCGCTTGGGAATGGGGAGAGATGTGCAGGAACTGTTCCATAATTGGACGTACACTTTTTTTGCGACTTGAATGTGCACAATGTCAAGAACCAAGAAGATGGAGGTTCTTTTGAATTGGTTTGCTTGCTTTCTCTGGTGTTCAGGCCGAGCGTCAAGCCAAGTGAGATTCGAAGTCTGAGAACGACATACTCTACGACCTGTATAATGCCTTGCACGACTTCTTATTCCCTCTTCCATTACACAACACATCTTTGAATATCTTTCTTCCTCGTCAACACAGCACAGCACAACACCATCAACCAGCACAACAACATAAACCACCATCTCAGTCCAAGACAACTTCACCGACCAACACCTACCCTGTTCCCGGATGAACCCTTAATAAGTTCAAGGCCGGCTGGTGTAGTGGTTATCACGTTTGTCTCACACACAAAAGGTGCCAGGTTCGATCCCTGGGTCGGTCAATCAGCTTTTGCTTCTCATTCTATCCCCTTAATAAGATGTGAACTTCTTTTTATTCCCTGGTGGTTCCCCTTTTTTTTAACCGCAAGCCTTGTTTCGCCCCTGTTTTTGAACAGCAAAGCATAATGCTTCTCCACGCTATTTATTCTGCAAGTTCTGCCCACATCCGCCAACGCGGAGGACCTTGGAGCGATCCTCAAAGTTGGAGAGAGAAAGAACCACGACGCAATAAGCAACACGGTCTCACTGAGAAAAGAGGAACTATAAAAACAAAGAAGGAGCACCCGAAATCACAAGACAGAAAAAAAAACGCAAATTTAATTCATAGGTATCTTCCCAAACCCAACCATCCTCAAATGAACCACCTTTGAAACTCCGGTTCTTTCTTTTCTTTCTCCAAGTTCATTCTTCTTCATCTCGATCATCATCATCATCATCATCGGCATCCATCCTCGTTCTTTTTATGCAAGCCCATCCCATCTCTTTATTTCTTCCCATTTATACCCATACCAATCCCCTTCATCCTCCCCCTAACAACAGCCTCCATCGCCTTACCAACAGCAACCAAATCCCCCAGCATCCCGATATGTCCCCGATCCGTCACTACCCTTCCGCCTCTGACAACCTCATACCCATTCGGCAGCATCGCTTCCCTGGCCAAGACAACTCCATCACCGCTTCGAAAGACCAAGTCGTCGTAGGCGTCCGCGCAGGCTATTCCTTCCCTGCCTGCTACTCTGCACGCGTACGTGGTCGGTATATCCTTGGCATATATGAGCGCCAAAGGTGGGTACGCGTTCACTTCCTGATGAGTCTTGTTATGAGCAAGCTCGGCTCTAAACTTCTTGGTCTCCGTCAGGGTCCTCGCAAGGTATGCTAGATTCCGTTGTCTCTGGGCGTCCGTCGTGACCGTTTGACTCGACGAAGAAGTAGCATCAGACGAGTTCATCTGCGGCGCGAGCGTCCGATCTTTAGTAATCGAGTCTAAAACTCCCGCTGCTGCTGTTGCCGCCGCTGATGATGATGATCGTTTGCTCTGCGTGTTACTCCTACTCCTCAACGGGAGACTAGGAAGCGAATCCGACAGACTGAGCAAGGAACCAAAAGTACTGTTTCTTGTCGACAGAGCCGGAAGTGCGGGCTCTGCAACGCAGGGCGACCAACGGTACTTTATCCAGTCGTTCACGTCGTAAAAGTTTACTCGGTATTCTTCGTTGGTGTTTTTGTCGATGAAGCAGAACCCGTCCTCGGGAAAAAATACGAATGTCGTGCGAAGGGAGAAGTTGACTTGGGCTGAGAGGATCTTCTCGTTGAGTAAAACGGCGTCTCCGTTGCGTACCGGGCCTAGCACGTTGATGCATCGCTGGGGAACACCCACGTAAATAACTCCAGAGAAAAGCTCAGGCCGCTGGTTGACTGCGTGTCTTGTTATCAACCCACCCAGACTGTGAGAAATTACCAGGACGCCTCGTTCTTCATTGGGTGTTGCAGGATGGTTGGAAGGCAACTTTTCAAGGAACTCGACAAGCTTTCTCGAAAGCAAATGGGGAGAAAGCCGCCAATCGTAGCCGTAGTCGTGAACTCTGAGCTTGCCCAATCGATAGTTCTCGCTCTCTCTCAGTTTCTTGAACAGCCGCCTCGAGATATCGACCGGCCCGATATTCTGCAGCATCCCATCCGCAAAGATGTGGTTCTCCATGTTTTCTTCGTCTTCGGGATCCAGCCCTACTTCCAAATTGACTTTCCTCACTCCAAGTTGAACCTTGACGGGAACCCACTGCCGTCTGTAGGGGGCTTTTGCGGAGCGCAAAATGGAACCTCTGTATCCGCCCATTATAACGATATCTCCGGTTAGTGTTTCCAAGACAGAGTCTAAAGGATCTTTGGGGGTTAGATGGCCATAATGAATAGAGCCTGATCGAGTAGTGCCCATAAGAGGCTCGGTTGATGATTTCTTCGGTGCTGTGTTTAGTATATTCGGCATCTTGAAAGAAGGGCCGTCGAAGCTGTCCATAATTGCCTTCATGCGGACATTGACCTGTTCCCGAACATTTGCGAACCTGCCATCATCTCCCAGGGAAGATACCCGAGATAGTGTATGATAAAGCATCGAATCCTCCGAGGCTGTTCTTCGTAATGAACCCGGCCTAGAAGACCCTGAATGAGGTATTTGAGGTGAAGATGCCCGATTAAAGGCAGTTAATGGTGTTTTTGGCTGTGCTGGTCGCTCCTCTTTCTGAGGGGAGCTCGATGAGCTTGTTGAGCTTGTGGAATGAGATGAGAAAAATGGAGGTGTAGGTAGACTGGACATGAGCCCCGAAGGTATGGAGATGGACGGTAAAGCCTTGGAAAGTCTTTTAAGCGCATTCTCTCCAACTGAGGATGCGCGTTTGTGTCTAGACTGCCCCTTGATTGCCATTGACATGGAAGACCTAAATTTTCCCGGCTCCGGAGCTTGCTCTAATACCTGGAATTGCTTGGGTCCAGCCTGCCACGGCGTGGGCAAACGGTTGACTGAAAGTTCTTGACTAGTTGAGACGAGACATCCTGACGCCCTGTTCCCTTCTTTGCCAAGAGTAGGCTCAGTTGAGTGCCGCAATGGCAAACGATCCGCAAAACTCCCATTAAGCGACAGGTGACCAGCCATGTCCTCATCAAGCACCTCGAAAATCCCTCCACCGGGCAGCCGATCCAGAGCTGCAGCTCTCTCCGCAGCTGGCGTCCTCGGTGACGTAAAAAGAGTAGCTAAAGGGCTGATTGCTGGCTGCATAAACGATTGGGCGTCGTTGTGGTCTCCTTCAAACTCATCGTCCTCGGGGCCATCTGATCGAGGAGATTGGTGAATATCTTCGGGTGATGTTGGTGATTCACTTCCATTTCCATTTTGTTGTCGTGGTGTTGGTGGTTGAGAGAAAGTTGTTACGATTTTGGTACCTGGAACTGGAAGTGTTCTCGCCCTGTCGGGAACAGAGGCTGTAGATGAAGATGCCATGGTCACAGCCATTGTCGAAGTGGGGGACTTGGCCGAGGACGACTCGAGATAAAAGGAAAAAACAACAACATCCACAAGGCTGTGCTGTGTTTGTGTCGAGTAAGATTGTCAGGGGTCTTGTATGTTGACTTGGGTGAGCATAATCTAAAGCTAACAGGGATCGGGGTGTGATAGGTTCTAAACTCTAAGAGTCAAAGACTGGGGGAAAAGAGAAGGAGAGAGGAAGAATTCCCAGGATCGTCAAAGAAACATCTCAAAATAATAATAATAACGAATGAGGATGGACCACTGTTTATTTAGGGTGATACACACGCTGAGAGGCTGAATGCGGCTAGGCAAAGCAACGACTGCTAGTGGGAGCCGGGAGATTCGGGCACCGTCTGGAGCATCTGTGGCTTCTTCCCAGGACATGGTCTCGGGTTGGTCAGAATTGGTCTGGCATTTCCTGACTGTGCCTTTGTCCTGGCTCGAGCGAATCTCGCCGGTAGTAACAGTGAACATGGACCCCGAATTGGGACATGGGCACTTGATTTGAAGCAGCCCAAAAAATAATGCCCCATCATGCGGCAGTGCAGCACCCAATTGGGAAGGACCCCGTCATTCAGACTTACCGCAGCACTCGCAGTCGTCAACCCAAATTTTGATGCCTAACAATTTTGTCTGGTTCGTACTGTCTCTCTCCGTCTGTTCTGCATCATGACTTTGGATGATCTTTCCAGGTCAATTGACTTGACGTCATTGCGCTCAGGTGGATGGTTTTCCACCGGCCAGTGTTTGCGGCAATCTTGGCTTCCAAATAAGCACAGAAGCTACCACATGCAAAAGATCCAGATCGGGGATCGACTGGGGTCCACCAAAAAGAACAAAAAGCCTACCCGCATTTCCCGGCCCCCGCGCCACCGAAAGGCCGGTATCAGACCCGCGTTCAGTGCTAACCAGACAAAGTTGGGTCTCAGGTGCTGACAAAAGTTCGTATCTCGGACAAAAGACGATTGATTGATTGCGGTCAACCAGCGAAACCTGGGGAATTTGTGGAAAATCCCGTCGGCAGGCGGGCCTGGCCGTTGATGGAGTTGGTTCGGAAGAACTTTCGCATCGAAGGAATCCACAAGATCCCGGAATTTCCGGCATCCCACGTCTGCATGGCGGGGAGACCAGCATGCCCGGTAATGCCGTGTCCGCCTATTGAGCCGCTTCACTGCATATGCGAAAGGCGTTACGGCCGTTGACATTGTGATGTCGCAGGCTCTGTAAACGCGTACCTATTCTGATGTGAGTCCTGTGCATGTGGCTATAGGCTATCGAACGTGGTCCATCCTGAGTTTCTGAACGTTTGTGTGTTTGGTGTCGTCTTAACATCTGACATACATTTCGAGAACTTTGGAGAGCCGGCCGGAGGAGAGAGCAGCCTCGCTGGAAGGCAAGTGTCTAGCCGATTTCTCCGAGTAATTAAAACTACACGGGGAGAACAAGCACCGTAATGGAACAAAGCCCAAGCCGAGGCGCCAGATCATATGTAGATGATCAAAACTGATCAGAACTGATGTGCGTTCATTGACGAAAGTCATGGATGGTGACGACGGCAAGCAGACCTCCGCAACCTTCCCCTCGGAAACAAAGTCTATTCACGTGACCGTGCACGCTCCTCCACAACAGCCTGAACCACCACTGGGAAGCTCGGCGCCAAGACCGCATCGAGCAAGCAGCCGCAACCTCACTTCGAAGCTCAACCGTTCGTCAATCAAGACGTCGACGGACGCTTCCCCTCCACCACCACAGACCAACCACCCACACGACCAGCAGTCGTAAACTCTCCAAGATGGCTGGCCTACCGCATCACAGTTCGTTTTACCTCCCCCTTACTCAATTGAGCTCCTCAGAGGCCCCTCCTTCCATGACATAGCTTTTACTAACTCGATGCGCTTCACGCGCAACAAACAGAGATGGCCATGGACCCGGCCCTCACCAGGCTCGGCAGTATGTTTTACCCCCCTTATATCTTCAGCCTCCCTGAAGACAACAATCTCCGACAAATCGCAAAACAAACCAACCTCCCAATGAAACAGCATATCCCAGAGCAGGAAAACTAACCATGCATTTCTCATTTGCGCAGACATGATCACCAATAGATACAAGTACTTCAGATGGACGAAGCGCACAGCCTGGATCTCCTTTGTTTACGTACTCGCCGTACCCGCGGCCGTTACTTATCTGGGCTGGAAGAGCGACGTGAGTTTTACACACACCACAACATCATACTGGGGAAGGAAAGAAAGGCTGACCAGGTTTTTAACTTATGTAGGGCTTGTACGATTTACGGGCAAAGAGAAAGGGGGACACCGTTTACGAGCGTTAAGATGGTTCTTGGGATAGAAGATCAAGGTGGGGAAGGGAGGCGAGGGGCGTGGAAAACTGTACATACAACACTCCTTATACGGAGGCTAGCCGTATGGAAATCATGCAAAAGAGAGAACGAGGAGAAACAATCTTAATGGTATACTCGCATGGATATTTCTCTGAAAGGGGCGAATATAAAAGGTAGGTAGTTCAGGTTCGTCTGACACTGCATTGCTTGTGGACTAAAACTGATGTCTTGCATTATCATACTACGCTGATCATTTTGCTACAACTCCCTCGCTTCCCATGTTGTTCTTATCACGCTGATTCTCCGCAAAAAGGAATTTTTGATAAACCTGGAAAAGGTCTCAGCTGTGCTTGGAACCCCCAGGTTTCATGTTGTTTTCTGGTGTTTATCAGAGCTGGCTGTATCGGAGCAGACTGTATCACAGCTGTCTGTATCAGAGCTGGCTGTATCAGAGTTTGCTGCATCAGAGCTGACCTTAAAAGAGCTTGAGGCCTGTTGGGGTCGTTAGCAGCCATATAACCCTTGATGCACATAATCTCAGGACAAGTGCTCTCACCATGACATCACCCAGTTCCGCATAGAACCCCAATATCTCCGCTCCTTCTTCTTGACCCTTTGTGCCGTCTTGCGCTGTTCCGCATACATTTTCTCCCTCTCCGCTTGCTCCTTCATTTGCCGTGGTTCATCCCCAATAACCCCTAGCTCCTTCCTATATGGCGTCCCATCGTCTTCCACACTCCCTAAAAAAGGTCTTGTAGCTTGTCTGGCTTCATATAGACCCCATTCGCAACATTAATGTATCCGTCCTTCCCAAGATCATCTGGTGTGCATTTCCCCGCAAACAAGCACGAGGCTGGTGTAGGTCGATTAATCTGAATCAGTTTGTTTCCTGACCCTCTTGGGCGAGTTGATACCCCAGGTGTGCTTGCCTGATCTTTGGTTCGCTGATTTGCGGTGCTTCTCGGCTCATTTCCGTGGGTTCTCTCCCCAAATGCACCTGATTCAAGTTGAGTGAATGCAAGTATTGATTGATCAATCGACTTGTTTGGATTCCCCGGTTCTTGCGTGTCGAATGTCGAGGGGCATGCCGGAGCTCGGAACGCTGTCTTGAATAAGGCTGGTCGTTCAGGGGGAAGCCAGCCACCTGTCGAGCTCCCTAACCGACGGTAATCATGAGTCCTCGGCCTGTTGCCCGGCAATTTCTATTGCTGCGAGTTGACTTGGCTCCTCAGGCAATCTCCCTCGGATCGATTCACCCTTTGTCTAGCAGAAGTTTCGTAATTGGCAGTAGAGTTTCCCCCGCCACCTCGAAGATGGCTAGATTCCCTAGGACAGTCACCTTCACTGCTGGCGCCTCGTTCTTCGGAAGACCGACTATGTCTCAGTCTGACTAGAATTCGTGATCGTAAAGAAAGGGCTTGTCTAGCCTCTTCTACCCCCCCCCCCCCCGGGAGACTTTCTTCGTGTATATAAGTCGTACGCCGTCCTTCCGAGCTTTCTGTCTGTTGTTTCTTCTTAGGACAAAATGAATCTTCCAAGTCTGGAGAGGGCCCATCTTGGCGTCCCTATCGTTCGAAGTTCGCATGGCTTCCGGGCCAGACTTCCTCCGATGGGCCAGGTCCCCGTCTGCCGGAAGCGTGATGATCAGGAACAAAGCCTCTAGCACCACCTCGGCTATAGCCGAATCCTCTATTACCGCCACTACGTCCTCCGAAAAGCCTGTCACCGCCATGTCTAGTTGGAATCCGTGATGCCGAAGGTGTGAACTCAGCCTCTCCAGGTCCCGAACCGCGCCCTTCTTTCGCTGCACTCGCGGGCATGACCTCGCCAGTGTACTCATTAGGTGGCAGAATTGCGCAGCTGATGTAATCACCAGTAATGAATCGAACCTCTGCGAGAGTCTTCAGACGATCAGAATTCGGCGGTGCGCCTGGATTGGCGCCGGGACGACCTTCACCAATCACCAGTGTACCGATGTCTTTGGTCGCGAATTTCTGTTGGCCGTGCGACTCGCGGTAGATCAGACGGAAGGCCAGGCGAGTTCCGATGGGTGGCTCTGGAAGTACCTTTGGGGTGGAATCGGCAATCAGTTCTGTAAGCTCTTTGAGTGTACAGTCCCTCCAGGTATGAATGTCAAGACAGGGGGGCAAACGTTCCCCCTCCATGAATTCCTCAGGCCTATCAACGTATTAGTCAATAACCAAAATAAAACCACCACAATTCTTAAGCATACCTGTGAAATGCCTGTGTTCGATAAAAGACCTTGACCAGGAAAGGAGGCGTCTCGTCCCGTTGCTGTACCATGGTTGGCGGGTGTTGATCAAAGATAAGTGTCGTACTGTTTTCCCGGCAAGTTTGAGCAAGCCAATAATTATTCCATACAAAAATGCCTTGACGTTGATTTTGAGTTGATCGTGGATCAGACACCAAACTGCTAGGCACTTGCACTGCCTCAATCTCCCAAGGACGGGGAACGCCCGTTCCTTCCCCGGCCCATCTTCAATGGCCCGGGCCCGCTGATCTGCAGCGTGCTCTTGCTCCTGACAGCTGGAAACCGAGGAAGGTTCACAGGGTGGGGGTGAACTCCGAAGGTATGCATCGTGGCGCAGCAAAAAGTTGGGGTGACCGGCTGTTGACTAGCGGCTCTTTTTTAGCGGGATCAATTCCCCAATTACAGAACACTTCAAACTTCCATGAGAACCTCACAAGCAGTGACAACTCAACAAACCCCGACAGTTATTTCAAGATGGATTTCGCTTCTCTCATGTCCAAAGAAATAGCCAAAGCAAAAGGCAGCGGCACTACCACAGAACCCAAATCATCATCAGATTCCAAGGCAGCAGCTGCTCCAAAGTTTATCAGCCGTCGTGAAGCTGAAGAAGCCCGAAAAGCAGCCTACATAGCCGAGCAGAAAGCACTCGAAGAAGAACGACTCGCGCGACAAGCAGCCAAACGCAAGCGCGAGGAAGAAGCAGCCGAAGAAGCCCGCATGCGAGAAGAAAAGCGCCAAAAGCTCGCAGAAGAATCCCGCGCCCGACGAGAAGCAAAAGCAGCCGAAGAAGAGCGCGCCCGAAGAAAACGACTTGGTCTCCCCGAAATCCCTCTTTCCAACGAACTCTCTACCTCAACGCCGGCGCACGAATCCGAAGATGACCTCGACTCCGACTCCGAGGAACTCCTCACACTCGATCCAGACCTCAAGAAGCCCTCCTCCGAGCTCACACCCGCTCTTATCCAGTCCAAACTCCGTGCCAGAGGAGAACCGGCCACTTTATTCGCCGAGTCCGACTCAGCCCGTCTAAAACGCTACAAAGCCCTCCTCTTGCCCACCTCCTCCCTCCCTACAGGCCCCATACCGACCACTCTCCCACCACTTGAAGAATCAAAAATGAAGATCCCAGCACGCTCAGAAATCCCGGCAAAGGAAGACAAAAAGTCTCGCCGATACTTATTCCGCCAACTAACCTCATACTTCAATATGGTACTCCGAGAATGGGAATCAGCCCTGGCAAAAGAAAACAACCAAGACACTCTAGCAGGCCAACAAGCATACGCCGCCATGGTTTCCTCAAAGGAGAATATGCGCCCCCTGTTCCGATTATTCGAGAAATACGAGCTTGACGAGAGTGTGTTGGAAGCCGTAGTGGAAATCGTCCACGCAGCCCAGCAGCGCCGTTACGTGGACGCCAACGACGGGTACTTGAGACTGAGTATCGGCAAGGCAGCTTGGCCCATCGGTGTCACCATGGTTGGCATTCACGAGCGTTCGGCGCGAGAAAAGCTGCATAACGGCGAAAGAGGCCACATTATGGGAAGCGAGGTGACGAGAAAGTATCTGCAGAGCATTAAGCGGTGCCTGACTTTTGCTCAGGTTAGGTGGCCGCCGGAAGATATTAGACAGCTTATGGGGTAAAGAGAGAATATCCTGGTACTGAAAGAGGAGCAAGAAAAAAAAAAGGGCATGATACCCGCTCATACAAAGTCCGAAGAGCTGAAGATGCGTCTCGTTTTATTGAAATATAATTATTTCCTTTCACTTCTTTCCCCCTGTACGCCATTTACTACCTGGCCTCTGTTTCCTGCTGTATGTTTCCGATATTTCTCAGTTCCTGTCTAGTAAGTAAGCAAGTAAAAATAAGCGGAACACAACATGCTCATCGCCGCCCTTCAATCAGTAGTTTTTGCCCTTCTAAACATACTCCTGTTACTCCTGAACCAACCCTATCCCTTTTGTTGTTATCTGTCATATCAGAAATAGTTTGCATAAACTTCATTAAAACACCATCCTTTGCTCATCTGCTCCGAAATCCCCATAATCATTGCCTGAAGGGTGGGTGCTGCCGCTTTTCTTGATCGACTTGAGTTCAAGATCAGCTGCTGCCAAGCTCATTCGCCGCAGCCTCTCTATCGCCTGTCGCTCATATTCCTCTGCCGACCTGAGAGCATCTGCTTGCATCTTTGACCGCGGATCCGCTCTCACTGTTGTGACAAGCTGGGTAAACAAGGTTAGTAAGTAAGCGATACCGCGCAAAATATCGAAGTGAGATAAACTTACCCTGTCAATAAGGTTGATCCTGGCCTTCAGCGTCCCTTTTTGAATCATTGCAGCAAGCTCTTGCTCTATGGGTTGTTCCGGGGTACCAAATGCCTTGCTAATTGTCTCGAGGCTGACACGAGAGAACGGTATCAAATACTGAACGATACACTTGCTCCTGATCTTAGCGTAGATAGTAGAGATGTGCCTCTGAAGGTAGATGTCAAGCAGGTAATCTGGACGATATGCTTCGAGAATCTCGATACAGGAAGAGTATCTGCCGTTGACAAACATACTGATAGCCCGTCTTATGTGTGGTTCGGCCTCCAGGAACACGCGGAAGGATGTATTGTCCAGAACTTCTGTCTGTAGCTCTGACCTGTCCATCGTCGCAAGTGCCAGTAGGCCTCCATAAACTGCGACGTCGTTGCGACTCACAAGTTCGGCGTATGATGGGGTGCTACCGACGTTGGAGTCGACAGAGAGAAAACAGACGGCTGCACTGTGATATTTATCGAGACCGAGATTCGCAAGGCCCCTGGCGATTTGAACATATGGTTGCTGGGCTCTTTCTTCATCGGGATACTGTCCTCCTAAAGCCATTTTTGCAACGTGAGAGTTAATTATGGACCATTCCCGGCGCTGGATAGACATGCGAATCATGTGCTTGCCGGCATCGATCAAATGCTTTACCGTACTGATATCAGGTCGCATCTTGCCGTATGTCTCCGATGCTCCAATCAAATCGCCGATGCTTTCCAGGTGCTTCCCCAAGTCTTCGTGGCCCATCTAGTGAAACCACGTCAGTTAGAGTTAGACACTAAAATCAAAGGGAGGTGCTGGGCCTTACCCGAATGCTTTCCTTGATCAAGTTATTCTTGTACACCTTAAGCTCCCCCAACAAACGCGCCGTCTCCATTCGGTTCGCCGTCTCTTGCTTCTCCAGCCAGTGCTGGTCAAAAGTAGCGTCTGGGTCGGTGGGTGCCGCAATTCGTAAGCATTCTACGGCTTCTCGGTATCTCTGGGGATCACGGCCACGCTTCGCTTCGGCGACCGCTGCTTTCAGGGCATCAACGCACAGTGTGACAGAGCTTCGGCCAATAAGGAAAAGCCGATCGAATCTTGTTCGGCCACGGTAATTTTGGATGTAGAGTTCGAGATCAAGTTTTGGTGCATCTACGCATCAGTTCATTAGTGGTGTTCTGCTGTTAGAGGTAACTGCAAATCGACTACCTACCTTTGACGACGACGACACCTTGGTCGTCCATCATTGTGAAGAACTGCAATAAAGGGTCGGCCATCTTTGTGATAGGGCCCAGCCGTGATACGTGATACAGCCCGAGCTTTTTGTGGAAGTGATATCGTTGAATGCCTGGTTCTTTCAGTGGTGGTGGTGGTCAGGCAGGTACCTATTGTGTCGGCAAGGCTGATGTTCGTGCTCGAAGGCTGAGGTCAGGACGTAACTGCAGCCTGCGATAAGGTTGAGCTCTCCCTTATCGGAGAGAGCTCAAAGGTGGGGTAAGACACACACTTGCGGGGTTTGCCTCATTCACCGCTTTCCATTCACCTTTTCACCTGCGGGAATTTGGCTGCCCCACAAATCGAAGGGATATGTAGCCGTCGGTATTTCCGAATGCCAATTCCAATTACGAATACATTCAGAGCTTCAGTGTTCCAAACATTTGTGAAGATCAGGGAGAATCCATGACGGTGCACCACAAGAGCGATCTAAATCCCGAAAGCCCCATGAGGTCTCAACAGATTCGGCATCTATATTTCTTCTAGAAGAAATTTTTTAGTTTCATCCAAACACATGTGATCCCAAAACAGGTGATGTGTGATGCAGGGACCTATAGGCAATGAGATGGAGGTTAAGCATAATCTGTGTTATCATCTATCTTTCCTAGACATTAAGTATTGCCTTACTCCTTAACATCATGTACCTGAATATCTGAAGAGGCATTCTCGTTGCTGTGATTTCAAACCGTCGTTGCCAATAATTAATCTGTTGACCTCCTGCTCAAAAAGGATTTGAACGCAAAGGCCCATGTCCAACCAACTTATACACAACTGTTAGTATCTGTTAGCAGCCAAGATGAACCAGGGTAACATTCAGCACCCAGAGCTATTTAATGGGAAATTCAATTGCATATTCTGGTTCCTCATGGCATTCCAGATATCTCTGGATACTTTTCGCTTTCGGATCGTGAAAAGCGAGTTAAAAATCTGCCCTGCAGCTGAAAAGGGCTGGGATAACGGATATCTCGGAGCAATTGTGGATGATCGTCCCGCAAGGCTGATAACGGGCTATCCAATGCACGCCGAGACTCCTCATGGAAGCACAACAGCAACACACCCTGTTACCCAGTGCATTTCTTCTCGGGGGGCTCTCGGGATTCTAACTGGCTGATTCTGAGGCTGAATACGCGAGCAAAGTGGGCAGAGACATGGGCATTGAGAAAAGAGAAGGACGGACAGACCGGGCCAATGATGCCCCAGGATACTCGTGTCCTGAGAATGCCGAGAAGTTGAGATGCGAGAAAAAAAATTATTAAAATTCGCAGGGCCGACTCGGTGAGAGAAAACTTTGTCTTTTGAGCCCCGTTCTGATTCGCGAGCTTCGACACAGGTGGTCCCAAAAAGGCTTGGAACTCATGTACAAATCAGGTCATTTTCGGTACGTACCTCATGTTCCCAAGGACGCAAGTTGCGGCCGGGGGTGCATGTGACGTCAGCCCAAGGCTCTAGCTGCTCCCGCTTTTCTCTTGGCGTGGCTTGCACTTACTCCACCTTTCCTTGCAGCCGGCATCGAATCCCCTGCGCGTTCTCACCCCGTGGTCTTTTCAACCAGTGGCAGTTGCCGTATCCCGCAACGACATCTAGGGACCATCGCACATTCTCACCTCGGGTTTTAGCAGAGATTTCTGACCGTAGAGCTTCGCCAATATCTCGAATTTCATATCAGCCCTTTTTTTCGCCAGTCCGTTAGCTTCTTTGGGAGAAAAGCACCAGAAACTTCCGGCACGTGCCCAATTACTATATGCGGCAACTGCATTTCAGTCCCCTTTAGCTCAGCGGAGCCCCGCGAGTGGCCCCCGTCCCTGCCCGCCCTGGGTACGCAGGAGTCAAAGGGACGGTGTAAAGGTACAACTGACCTGTCGGATGTGCCGTTTGTCTGAATTCAAATTGGAATCTGCCACGGAGTCCCGAGTACCTATTCGTGGACCCTATCCATCAAGGGTCCAATGTGCCCGGCCAGGTGGTACACTGACAAGGTTGACGGGCAGTGATGGGTTGACAGACGGAAATCTGAGGTGAATAGGCAGGGACGTCATATCAAATCCAATCCCCAAAATCCCCAATTCAATCAATCCCCCCAGCCACCCCGTTCCAAAACTATGCAAAACTACCCCTCGGGAATAACACATGCCCTAAAAAACCACCTGCACACTGTCATCCGTAATCCCCAGATTGAGGGTCCTTGGGGGTCTGATTCCGCCACGCTACGCTCGCATGGTTCGCTTGACATGCTCCGTCTCCGTGCTCCGTCGCTGTCCCCCATCAGGGCGGCCATTCACCGTTCAGGTCAAGTCGATATCGTGTGCAGAGTGGACGACCCGACTGGCGCGCGCCTGTGACAATATTGGCTGCTTGGAGCACTATCAAAGAGGAAACCCCCTAATGTCACGGTGACCTGCAGAGGCCCGCTTAAATGAGTTCCCCAACCATTTCTCCTCCCGCCTGTGCAGGTGAACCCATTGCTAGTTTCATCATCGTCTTACGAAGCCCTATACTGGGAGAGCCTCTTTGGATGTCCCTGGATCTCCGAATCATATCCGTAGTATTATATAGTGTATAGGTTGCGGAGGCTGTCCCCCGTTCGGAGTTAATCCATCGATAGCTACCGAGCTATAGCGCGTTCTTGGATCCCATCACCAGAAGGGGGAAGAGATGGAGGGGGGGGGGGGCATCTGTCCAGGGGTCCCCACTGCTTCCACACCACGCCCTCCCCGGACACCCTCCCGCCAACCGCTGGTCGACCCTCTTTCCATCCTGGCCATGGCAGGCAGACAACAGTGCTTTTTTCTGTGGTACCAGCGGTTGTTTGCGGGTTTCATCAAGAGAGACCAGACACATAATTTGATGGAGCTCCAAACATCTTCCGGGACCGGGCCGGCATTGTGTTGTACCCATTGGCAACGTTAACAGAGCACATGCCTAATTCAGACACAGACGTTCACAATCTTGCAATCCTTTTGGGTCTTTTTTTATTTTATTCAATATTTTTTTCTTTTGCGACGGCTCGGCAGCGGCACCAACAAGTGTCCTCTCCCTCCCCTCCATCATCACATCACGTTCAGCGTATCTGGGAATATCCCCAATCCCATCCTTCCCATCCGTTCATCCTTCCATTCATCACCCAATCGCCAACCCTCAACAACAGCACAATAACAAGGCTTGCAGGCCAAGTCCCGGTGCCTCTCTCGCGTCACACCTCCCTGTCCGGCTTCTCTCACACCCCTCTCCCCGGGAGATTCTACTTTGGGCCCCCCTTTCCTGGGCAGTAGTGGGTCCACCATCCGGTACGGGCAGCAGAATCCTGACACCTCGTCCTAGCAATTGCGTCTCAATTTTCTATCCACTCGTTGCATGCGTGCCCAGACACGACCCAACCAGGCCAGACAGAGCTGGGTGATTACAAGAACAGACGCCCTTCTCTCGGTGGAAGCACCCCCACCACCAATACTCTTGGGTGTACCTACCTTACCTGTCTATCTTCCACGCGAAAGCCCAGCCTTTGACTTCCCTCTCGGCTCTCTCCGTTTATGCCCGAGTCCATTGTTGCCTGGAAATTCAAGTCTTTCCTCTCGTTGTCGAACATGCAATATTACAAACCTGCTGCTGCGTTCTGAAACAGCTCTCCGAGTTTCTGGGGCACCTTAATAGACGCCGCACGTCTGCGCTGCCTTGCTCGGGGGGTGCGGGCACCAACATGACAAATCCCGTTGCCGAGAGCATCACCTATCGCCCAGAGCGAACTTCCTCACAGCCTCCCCAGACCGGCCGGGCGTCCGGCAGGAAAAAGAGCGCCATATCAGGAACCATCAATGTTGCTGGCTCCGCTCACAGCACCGAGATGTCGGACGAAGAGTCGGTTGACTTGTCGCAGGAGGAGCATGGCTCCTCAGCCGAGAGCCAGAGCGCCGGGAAGACGGGGGAAGCAGGCGGTGATACCGCATCTCAAGACACGGCAAGCGAAAACCCAAGCATGCCCATGCAGAAACGGCGACGAGTTACCAGGGCTTGTGATGAATGTCGAAGGAAAAAGATAAAGTGCGATGGCAAGCAGCCGTGCACTCACTGCTCAGTTTACAGCTACGGTAACGATCCTATTCCCATCCTGAAAGCCTGGCCGGTCCTGCTGATCGACTTCCCACAGAATGTACTTACGACAAGCCTTCTAATCGGCGAAGGAACCCCGCCCCTCAGTATATTGAAGCTCTGGAGGCGAGACTTCAAAGAGCCGAGACCCTATTGCTCAAATTTATGCCAGATGTTGACTTGACCGACCCCACGCTTGACCCTTCAGTTCAGCAAGAGTTCCGCAACAGGGAGCAAGCGAGGGCGCGGGCCATGAAAGCTGAAAAGCCGGATCCGCCCAAAGATCAGCGAGAAAAACCAGACGCTCAAATCATGTCCATGATTGAAAGTATCGGACAACTCGACCTCAACGAAGGAGGGGAGTGGGACTTTCACGGAAACTCTTCGGGCGCTGTCTTCTTGAGGCGTATGAAGGACCACTTCAAGGGGCTCTTGGGAAATGACTACAGCATCCCATTTTTGCCACGGCCGAATCGTCCGGCCGGCATGTTCACTCTGGATTCTCCAAGGTCAAATGCTGGCTCACCCTGGGAGGCGCCCACCTCTTCAACAACTAGCCCTGGCACCCCCAACATCTACGATCTGCCCCCGCAAGACCGGGCACGGAAGCTTTGTTACTACTCCTTTAACTGTGCTACATGTCTTTTGCGGATAATACATCAACCTTCGTTCTACGACATGTTCGGAAAACTTTATTCAACCCCTCAAGACTCTTGGGGTAACGAGGAACATCGGTACCTGGGCTTGCTTTACTCAGTTCTCGCGCTCGGAAGCGTATATAATGTCTCTCCCGATGAGCCCGGAACATACAAAACCTCGGTGGAGCAAGGGTAAGACTGAATCGGTGCATTAGCTGCGTAAAAGAATGGTCTGCTAACCACTGGCGTAGGATCAAGTATTACACTGCGGCGCGGCTAATACTTCAAGATGTGGCGGAATGCCGGGATATGTACTCATTGCAGGGCTTGGTGTATATGATTTTGTTTCTTCAGGCAACATCCAACATCAGTGGATGCTACGCTTTTCTCGGCATTGCCCTTCGATCAAGTCTTCGCATGGGACTTCATCGCCATCTTCAACACGCACAGATTACACCAATCGAGGACGAGGCAAGACGGCGGGTATTTCATGTTGTTCGCCAAATGGATAGATATGTATCAGCCATTCTTGGATTTCCTCTTCTGCTTCATGATGAGGACATTGACCAACCTGAGCCGACTGAGGTGGACGATGAATACATCACAAAAGATGCCATCCTGACACCCCCACCAGGGACACCCTCGTTCTTTCAGGCCTTCAACGCGCATAATAGACTCATGGGTATTCTTGCCAGGGTAGTCAAGTATATATACCCTCTAAAAGGTGTAGAGGAATGCGTAAGCCAGGGTGCTCCGACTTCGACCTACATGATTAGCTATTCCCGAATCAAAGTGCTTGAGCGGGAGCTTCAGGACTGGTCAGAGCAGCTCCCCCCATATTGGCGGCCTGGCCCTGATGGAGAAATCGAGGTTGTCCGGTACGTGTCCTCTCTCAAACAGTGCGATAAGAAAGGATGTCTGCTAACATTCGCGTTGAAGTGTTCGAACACTTTTGAGATTTGCATACGCACATGTCCAAATGATGCTGTACCGGCCTTTCTTACACTACATCTCAGCACGGATGACGGCTGGCAAGCAAATTGACGACCGTTACTACAACTGTGCTGCAGCCGGGATCAGCGTCTCCCGGAACATCGTACACATTGGTATCGAAATTCAGAAACAGGCTGTGCTGATCGGCCCGTACTGGTTCATTCTTTATTCCGAGTTTTTTGCAATACTATCTCTGATATTCTACGTGCTAGAGAATCCTGATAAGGAGGGTTCGGATGACATATTGGCAGATGCTAAGGCTGGGAGAGAGGTTATTGCAAGCCTTGCGCAACGCAGCTTGGCAGCAGACCGTATCACTAACGCCCTCAATGCAAGTTTCGCCCCCCCCCCCCGTAAAGTAGTTGGTTATTCCTATCTGGTGCTAACCCGTTGTGACAGCCCCTATTTGAACAGCTTCCCGAGCGTCTGAAGAACTTGAAGGCGAATGTTCGACCAACTCAGTCAAAGAAAAGATCGGCTCCGGCGGGTAAATCGCAGTCGTCTGCAGTCCCTCTATCAACACGCACAGGTTTGAAAGAGGAAGTACAAATACGCAGATCAGAGGAGATTGCTCGGCCCCTGACCGGTGCTCTCCGGCGAGAAGCGAGATTGCCTCCTCAGAGGACCTCCTCTTTCGATGCCCTCGGACTTCAACAAAGTGGACTGGCTGGGCAGAGTTTCGGCGTCAGTATTCAGAATATGGTCCCGATGGATACGAGCCTAGGTAGCACACCAGGCGCAGAAGGTACCGCCGCACACGGATCGGCCCATAGACACACCGCGGGTTTTCAAGGACAACCAGCCGGCGTCAGCTCACTATACAAACTCGAAGGCATGATGTTTCCCTCGGAGGATCCATTTGCATATCCGAACCAGCCACTTTTGGATCCTGTCGGCCATCCAGGGAGACCACCAGCCCATGTAACCCCTGCCCAGTCTCAGGATGCCATGCAGTTCTACATGCCTAGCCTCTATGACGACATTGAAGGCCAACTGATGGGACCAGTCCCAACGTATTTAATGCAACAAGGGCGACCACAGCCTGGATTGGATCCGCAGATGTTTGCAGCTTACACGCATGCCCAGCGACATCCTCAGCAAATGGGGCAGCATTCCATTCCGCAAGCACAACAACAGCAACAGCAACAGCAACAGCAACAGCAACAACAACAGCAACAACAACAACAAGCGCAGCAGCAGCAGAGAGATTTGATGGAAGATATACTGGGTTCTGAGCCCACCTTCCAAGGCGACTGGAACGGTATGCTCGGAAATCATGGAGGCTATCGATAGCGTGTTTTGGTTCCAGAGGAGGAGCTATTTTTGGAGAGTATCGGTTGATAACAAAAACGTCATAAGTCGCAAACTAGCCTTATTTACGATCTTGCAGGTCGAATCTCTATTTGGGGAGAGGCTAAAGGGGGAGCGAATGAGGCTAGTAAAGGTTTACTGGAACAAGACCGTCGTGAAACGTAGCAGAGCGTTTTTTTCCTTTAAAATGGCCGCTTGATACCCAAATTAACGAAAACAGTAGAAACGGAGAAATGGCTTATGGATTTTTGCAAGAGTTTCAGAAGAATCTCCAAGTTATAAGGAAAGAGAAAACGATATAAGATGGGAGGTCGATATACATAAAATGGGAATGGATGGTAACGAAACAAGGGGGGATATCCATGTACATACACGAATGCAGGCAAAGGGAGGGGGAAAAGTTGTCGACAAATCATCGAAACTACTTGCGTGCCTGTCTGTCTGCTTGCCATCTGGGTTTTAGCGACCTTCCTACTTGAGTGTCTAGAGTGAACTGGTTGATGCACGAGTCAGTCAGACCTCGCCCACAATTGGGCGCGCCCAGAACTTGTCAAAGGGCGCGGGAGTCGTACAAGTTTGATACTACGTGCTCGAACGCCAACACCGGCGTCGTCGATTTTGGGGGCCGAAACAAAGGACAATGCGAACAGAAAGTGTATTTAACAAAGCGCATCGTTTCCCGACTAAATGTTTGGACCGTTACATACAACAGACAATCTTCTCAATCGGCTGTCTGGATTTGGTGTCCTGGTATTTTGCATGTGCAAATGCACAGTTTACTGCTGTTCCCGGTGATCGGATTGACCAAATAAGTAAAACGGTCTGCTTCCAACACAAGGCCACCTCAGAGTCTCGGCCTTCTTCCTTTCTCCTTGTTTTCAAAATTTGATATTCTTCTGTTCGAGCTCAGAAACCTTTCTCTTTCAATATTGCTTCCTTGCGACGTTCCACATACTCGTCTTCGAGATACAAGACTCGGACGTATACATCAATCGTTATCGGTAAGTTTTGTCATCGTGTTCTTTTTGACTTGCTATCCCGTTTGGGTTGGTCGGGTGGCTGGGAATAGCAGCCTATGTATGTGCCCCAACAGTCGTTATCGCGATAACAACACTTCACTCATCGCATCGAACACTTCAATGACGTCGAATCATTCATTTAGATCTCCTATCCACCCGAATCTGAGACCTGTCAAATCCGAAAGAGAATAGCTCACTCACTCACCGCTGCCAGTTGTCCGACTTCCCGCATTCAACTACTAATCTCTTTACCGGCCTTCCCGCCTCTGTGTTACCCCGCGCACGTGCAACACATTGGGACTTGACACCATCTCCAGCTGCTCGAGTATATCGTAGAAAAAGGGTCAAGATGGATTTCGATCATGACCTGGTGGTTGTGGACGAGTTCGATGCGCTGTTAGTATCCTAACATCTCACCCTCATTCTGACACCTCACTTACATACACCTCCAGAGCCATCGAACTCAAAGTCCCCCTCAAGGGCTCAAAAGCTCACAAATCCTCATCATCCCTCTCATCGTCTTCTTCTTCTCCGACCTCACCAACAGAGAAGCGAACCAAGCAACAACTCAACGATGCCTGGCTCCACGAGAAGAAAAAGTTTCCCGCAAAAACCCACGCCAAAAAGGTAGCTCAACAACTCGGCGTCAAGACTGGTCTGATCTATCTGCCCGGCCAAACAGAACAATACTACGAATACTCAGATATGGGCCCCGCCTTCCGTCAGCGCCGGCACTTTTACTACCTCTCCGGCGCAAACTTCCCGGGATGCCACGTAACCTACGACATAGCCCGTGACCACCTCATCCTCTGGATCCCCTACACGGATCCCCGGCAGATCCTCTGGTACGGTTCCACGCCAACCATAGACGAATGTAAAGCGGCTATGGCCGTAGATGACGTCCGTTACCTTGCCGGTCTGGAACGCTTCCTGGTAGCCGCTTTAACCCCCGGCTCTACGCTCTATGTCCTATCTCCCGACCAAGCTCCCCGGCTGGAATCAACAAAGGGAGTAGTCCACATCGATACTCACCGTTTGCTGCCGGCAATCAACAATGCCCGCGTTATTAAATCGGATTATGAGATTGCCATGATCCGCCGCGCCAACGCCGTTTCGTCTGCTGCGCACAAGGCCGTCATGACGCGTTTGAGGAAACTAAACAACGAACGGGAAATTGATGCTATTTTCCGCGGGTTCTGTCTGGCGCAGGGGGCGAAGGAGCAGGCTTACCCCGTGATTGCTGCCTCTGGCATTGCTGGTTCCACACTTCATTATGATTCGAACGACGCTCCCTTAGCGAACAAGCAGCTTGTGGTGTTGGATGCTGGAGCAGAGTGGAACTGTTACGCCTCGGACGTTACAAGGACGTTCCCCATCTCTGGAAAATTCACAAATGAAGCCAAGGAGATTTATCAAATTGTGGAGAGGATGCAGAGGGAGTGTATTGAAAGGATCAAGCCGGGAGTGGTGTATTACACGCTTCATCTGCACGCCTGTATAGTGGCTGTGACGGAGTTGCTGAAGCTGGGGATATTGCATAACGGTACTGCTGCCGAGATTTTTGCTAGAGGCACTGTTGCGGCATTCTTCCCTCATGGGTTGGGACATCATGTAGGATTGGAGGTGCATGATGTCAGTGGGGACGACAGGTTGCTGTTTGGTGCTTTTGGTGGTGGGGATAATAAAGGGTCCCCTGCTCTGAATGGAGGAAAATGGGAGAGTGAGAAAGAGAGAGTTAAAATGATTGGAGGAGTGAAGGGAAAGAGGGAGTGGGTAAGCCCCGAGATGTTGGGGATGATGTATCGGTCTGCAATGGGGGCGAGCGGTGCGCCTACTGGAGGTCTGGTAAGGGAGCAGCAGCAGAGCGGAGGTGGTGAGTACAAGGGCAAGCAGACCTTGCAGAAGGGGATGGCTGTTACTGTTGAGCCTGGAATGTGAGTACCAAACATCTTCATTTTAACATGTGCCCGGTTTGCTGATGCTGGCTGAATTACAGTTATTTCTGCCGAGAATACATTCAAGCCTACTTCCTCGATAACCCCCACCACGCCAAGTACATCAACAAGAAGGAACTGGAAAGGTACTGGGACGTCGGTGGCGTGCGTATCGAGGATGATATCCTTGTCACCGATGACGGGTACGAGAACTTGACGACGGTGCCAAAGGGGGAGGACATGCTCAAGATTATTAACTCTGGGTCTTCCGCATAAATTTTTGCTGGAGTTGACTCTAAGGGAAAGTCAGTGTTGTCCATCAAGGTTCTCGCTGCTGCACTGGCACTTGCCTTTATGATCCAGCAAACCGACCAACCAAACACCTACGAGGGGAACCAAGCAGAATAGCGGAGCCACTGGCGCAGCGGTCAACCGCAGCATAATCCAAAGTTGTTGTGGCCTGGCATTTCCGTCACTGGCAAACCTTATCTGTTCGATTCATCCCCGTGGGAAGCTGGGAATCCTGGTGATCCTTGAGGTGGAACTCCTCATGGTTGAAGGACCTTTTTTGTCTTGCTTTTTTTCTTCTTTTTTCCCCCTTTCTTTTCGTTTCTTATTTTCTCTTATCTTCTTATTTTATTTGTTTTTGGTAGATTAAATTATTGCAGGAAGTTTCATAATATGGCTCGGTAGCATACATAGGTGTTTTGTTTCATTCAGTAATTCAATTTTATACACAGACAGGCACAAGCACAGCAGTAATTTTTATGGAAAATTTCATTGTTTTGAAAACTTTTTTACTTCTTTTGATCTCCCATTTACTCCAAAAACACAAAAATGATATATAAGTTTAAAAGGAAAAGGAACCAAAAAAAAAGCCCATCTCAGTCAGTCATTCATTCTCATACAAAATTAACCATCAGAGAGAGAAAACGCCAATGCTCCTCCACTCGCGCCCCCCCTCTTGTTTTTTGTGCACAACAACTAAATCTTCCCTTCACACGGCTCTAATCTAAAGATACTTCTTAGGACTCGACTTTGACCGCTTATAGTAAAAATACCCCGCCAACAAAACCAATTGCGATCCCACAATTACCAGAATTAACTTGGTATGTCCGCCCTTGACGTGGGTGTGCACCTTGTCAGCAATCTCGTCGTGCTTGTCGCTGACGTGATACTTGATTGCGTTCTCTGAGTCCCTCAACCTTCCAGCCATCTCGTTACGCATCGAGCGCATCTCCTTCTCGATATCGCCCAGGCGATGCTCCATCACGTCCATCTTGTCTAACCTGGTGAGCACGAATTTTAGTTCGCCAATCATGGTTGACAGTTCGGCATGTCTCTGTTCGCCTACGCCTGCATTCTGGTTGATGGTGCGGAAAATTGAGCTAAGGTGGTGGTTGACGGACTGGATGCGGTTGTGCAGGTCAGCGAACTGGGCGTCGTGGTTGGTTATCTTCTCTGGCTTCTCGTCGGGGATAGCGTTGTCAAAGGGGTCCTCGGATTGTGTTTGGCCTGTGCGACCGAAGCGCTGTTTGCCTTGGTATGGGTTTCCTTGTTGCTGTTGCTGCTGTTGCTGCTGCTGCTGTTGGTGGGTGGTGTCATGGTGAGCAGTGTCTTGGTGGCTGGCATAGCTGTCATGGCTGGTTTGAGCACCGCCGTAATGGTGGTCGTCATCGGTAAGGACAACAAGCTTGTAGACCTCGAAGGAATCCGGGTTATCTGAGGAGGCAGCGGTGATACCGATGCTGTATCCGGGAGGAAGACGGATCTTGTCGCTCTCGAAGCATGGACGGCCAGCTACCTCGACAGAAAACTTGTGGTCGCTGTGGCGGATCTTGATCTGTGTTGGCCGACCCAAGTTGCGGTAAGAGAAGTTGCACTGCCCGAAGGCAAGGCTGTCAACGCTGTGGTGCGTCTTGAAGTCAGTGGTGCCGTCGTTGAGGAAGCCCCTCAGCATGCCACCCGTCCCGCTGTACTGGTCGATTACCAGGGCTAAACCATCAAACTTGCCGGCCGAGTAGATAGATTCGGCGCCGATCTTGTGCGAGCCGTCCCTGGCGAGCCAGATGTTGAGGTTACCTGAGCCCCGCTCCGGCCCATTGGCGCGGAACTCGACATCGGCAATCCAGTTCTCATTTTGAATCTGCTTGTCGGACCAGACGGCACCGCGCTGGTTCCCTGGGTAGATGGGGGTGAGGATGACCTTGTTGGAGAGGAGTTCGGGGATGCCAGGTCGGCCTTGGATGGAGAAGTTGGGTATTAATGTTTGGCCTTCTGGTGCTATTCTGTGCAATGCAAACATGACATGTTAGGACGTCTTCACGGTCGAGGTTGACATGATATTCAAAACTCACCTGTTACTGTAGCCAAAACTGAGTTCGTTGACGAGATATTGCGCTTGCGCCTGGGTGGCCAAGCTCGCAGCGAGCACTGCGGCATAGCTCGACGGCGATCGCATCGTGGGCGGTCGGTCGACGGTTTGTTGGTGGTGAAGATGACGAAGCTCTACCTACACTCTAAACAGTAGGACAAAAAAAAAGAACAAATACAAGCTGTTGCACGCAGGTCCCGTCGTCCAAGGTAGTTTATTATTATTACTGGGCCTTTTGTGGAATCAGCCGGATGTTCAATGTGCTCGCCGCCGTTAAGGACACTTTGCAGCTGTCTTGTCTCTCGAAGCACCTTGGGGACGGCTGGTTGTCTGCCGAATGTGGAGAAGTATACAAGCGACAGGGGAACAATGCTGGGGTGAAAAAATGCAAATATGGATGCAATTGCGAAGAAAAGGATAGAAAGAGAATGCTGCACGAGAGATTATTCGGACTATGTCTTTAGCATCTAATTTTATCGGTGGTTGAAGTCGCGGCACATCAGTTTGGGCTCCGGACGGATGTCTCTGACGTTGGAGTTCTGAGGTGACCTGAGACTCTGTTGTGAAGACCCTCCTGGAAAGACAGCTGTGCTCAGTGCTCAAACGCACCAGTGGCCCGTGTTGGCCGCGTGCGACAGCGCCGGAAGCTCTCGCTCCAACTGGGAACGTGGATTGACAGGGGGCAGCCCAGGATTCAGCGTCTCAGCTCCTCACTCCCCGCATGTGGCTCAAATGTGAGACTGATGAGGCTGGTGTTTGGAGTTTGTGGTCCCACGTTTTTTCAAGTCAATCCCTGGGGCCCCACCACAGCTTGTTCAATTGGCAATTGCTGTCAACAATTTGGAGAAAGCTTGTGATTGCGCGGATCCTTTTTCAACACACCATCATCCCTCATCAATTTCCTCCAGTCAATGAGTAAGAGGTGATGTGACGACGCCATGGGCGAAATATTCCCTTCGCTCACGCAGTGCGCCGTGGTGGCCGGTGCATTAAAGATTCTACTTTTCCCTGCATAGTGAGTGTGTTATCCGGTTGACTTTGGGCGGACCGACCTGACCGTGACCTCCGCGCCCTGTGCATAGTAAGTCGACCGATTTTGAAGTCCACCGCAACTGGCTCGCCATCACAAACAGTCTTCCACTCTGGGAGTGGTACTACGAAAAGACGTCAGAATGGACTCTCGACTATCCACCATTTTTTGCCTACTTCGAATGGATCATGTCCCAGGTCGCGAAGCTAGTTGACCCCAGCATGCTGAGGGTGTACAATCTCGGATACGATAGCTGGCAGACAGTATACTTCCAGAGGTTTACCGTCATTATTACCGAACTCCTTTTGATATATGCGCTTCAAATGTAACATATGCTCCGGGACTCAGCGAAGGACACAAAACGAGGTGCTAACTGATGCGTGTTAGGTTTGTTGACTCTTCGCATGGCGCATCGAAACGCGCGGCGCAAGCCGCCGCCATATCCATCCTACTTTCGCCCGGTCTCCTCATCATCGACCATATCCATTTTCAGTACAATGGATGCATGTATGGCATCCTGATCGCATCGTTGGCCCTTGCCCGGAAAAAGTCGACACTGCTATGGAGCGGTCTCCTGTTTGCCGCGCTTCTCTGCATGAAGCACATTTACCTTTATCTGGCGCCGGCATACTTTGTTTTTCTCCTGAGGGCCTATTGTCTGTCTCCTAAGTCTATCTTCCGAATCCAGTTCTTGAACTGCGTGAAGTTGGGCGGAGGAATCGCGGCCATCTTCGGCACAGCATTTGGGCCCTTTGCGCTCAAGGGGCAAATTCCCCAGATTTTGAGCCGACTTTTCCCCTTCTCCAGAGGGCTGTGCCATGCTTACTGGGCACCAAATGTCTGGGCTATATATTCGTTCGTGGATCGCGTCCTCATCGTTCTGGCGCCTAGGATTGGACTGTCGGTCAAGAGTGGCGCATTGCAAAGTGTAACGCGTGGTTTGGTCGGTGACACTGCATTTGCGGTTCTTCCTGATATATCACCGCGGATATGCTTTGCCTTGACATTGATTTTTCAGATCATCCCCCTAGTTAAACTATTCCTTCAGCCGACTTGGGATACCTTTATCGGAGCGGTCACCCTATGCGGATATGCGTCCTTCCTGTTCGGATGGCACGTTCATGAGAAAGCGATACTCTTGGTCATCATCCCATTCAGCCTCATCGCGCTCAAGGACAGACGCTATCTTGGTGCCTTCCGTCCGTTGGCGGTTGCGGGCCACGTTTCGCTGTTCCCACTGCTTTTCACGCCCGCCGAGTTTCCAATCAAAACGGTGTACACCATATTCTGGCTGGTTCTGTTTTTGATCACATTTGACCGGTTGGCACCCGCCTCCACCCACCGCAGATTTTTCTTGTTTGACCGTTTCAGCACACTGTATATTACGGTCAGCATTCCACTGATCCTGTACAGTTCGCTGCTGCATGGAATCATGTTTGGAAAGAGCTACGAGTTTTTGCCGTTGATGTTTACCAGCTCATACTCGGCAATAGGGGTTGTCGGCAGCTGGATGGGCTTCTTGGTTGTGTATTTCACATCTTAGATTTAGCGAAAAGGATTTCATGTCTTTTGTTCAGTCTGCCGCTGAAACGGTCTCGACTGCCTTCTACGGGGTACGGGTCCCCCTTTTTCCTAGACCATTGACAGAGTGAAGTTGAACTCTTTTGCTGAGTCAGCCCAAAGGCCCCACGTGTCGGTACCCGACAATTCGCCGATGCGAGGCTGACATGGAGGGTGTGGGTCAGGGTAGGATCCACCGGGCGTTACAGTGCGGGCAGGCATTGTTGGTTTTTCTGATTTTGAGTTGGATTCAGACTGGCTTTTTGAAAGAAGCTCGTGAAGGCACAAGCTTCGAATCACTGGCCATGCTTTTTCAGATGCAAACGGAGGCTCAATTCCATCCGTTTCATCAGTTGAAACGGTCCATATACAAAGGCTAGACTCCAGCTCCGCAAAGCAGACTGGACGGCACTTTCCGATGAATGCCACAAAGTACCAGGTACAAGCAATTACACGGTCTTGATAAGAGATAAGTTCAGATAATTTTCATCCAGAGGCAGAAATGCACACATTGCTATTTGGGAAGCAAAGAGCTAGATCTCGATGCAGAGAGATCGATGCTGGTGGATTGCGCTGACATGGCCGGAGGTGCGGTGTCGACGGGTGCCCAGTGGCCTCCTCATTCGCTAGTGAGGTACCTCTACATGCATCCCACCAATGGGCAAAACACAACTCCTGAGCAACATTTTCAGGGGCGCGACTTCAATATCAACACTGCACACCTCCTGATCGATATCTTGCTCATCGGGATAGAGTAAATGCCAAATTCAACAGCTGATTGCTCACAAGAAACGGGGATTTGGGTGCGACACGGTGTCGAGCATCAGCGGAGCCCAACGGTGGAAGCTGCGGGTAGTCGTCTACCGGGGGCCTCGAGAGCTGTCTGTTGATCTGGCAGAGCGGACCCCTACCCATCTCATGGAAATTTGGCTACGCATCCCAAGCATGTAAACAATTGAAAAATGCTCCAATCCGGGTGGTTCAACTCTCATTCGAATCCCCTCGTCGTGGCGAGCATGCCAAGTACAAGAACGCGGACAAAGTGTGCATAGAGAGGCGGTTTGTCGGGAGGGTAGGGTTCCCAGGGTGGTCGGGGTCTGGACGAGGAGGAGCCCTTTTGGGGTCGGAGCTGGAGCGATGTCGTCCCTGCTTGGCGGGTCCGGACGCCAGCACGCTGGGC
Source organism: Cladorrhinum sp. PSN259 (assembly GCA_033725935.1). Classification (NCBI taxonomy): domain Eukaryota; kingdom Fungi; phylum Ascomycota; class Sordariomycetes; order Sordariales; family Podosporaceae; genus Cladorrhinum; species Cladorrhinum sp. PSN259. Next base: position 160,495 of record MU867089.1, on the reverse strand, counting down.
CTATTACAAGTACCTGCGCGTGCACCCTACCCCCATTTGCCGTTCCCTCCCCTTGTTGAACTTTTTCCTCCTCCTCACAACCCAGCAGCACCCAACTTTTTTTCCACCCTGCAACCAACACGCCAGCTTCCCGCAGCAACCGTCGACGACCACACCCGGCCGCGCTTGAGAAAGCTACATCGACGCGCAAAAAGAGACTTGATCGCAACCGCCAAGTACCTTGAAATTCTTGTTCCCAGATAGGCGCATTCCCAAGGTTATCGATCGATCCACCACGGGCCACCGCTGGCTTGCATTCACGGTACGTCGGCGAAGCTCCTCTTTCTTTTGGCTGGGCACACAGAGCACACCCACGAACGAGACCCGCGAACCCGCGAAACCCTGAACACTATCCACCCAAACCTACCACGGACCGCGACCAAGGACCCCAACACGTCCTCTTTCTTGCTCCCACTCACACCCACCGCCTCTTTCTTCCCACTCCTCCACCACCACCACTTTCACCACAACGCGTCCAAAAAGCACCACCACCCACCACCACTATCTTCGAGAACAAGACTTTACTTGGTTTGGATCCACAAGGCTGACCTGTAGGACCAGTAGTCTCGCATAGAGCATTTTTACAGGCACATATTCCACACGTCCAATCCCTCCACCTCGTCCAACTTGTTCAGCTTTTACTTCTTTCACTTATCCGCCCCTTTGCTCCGCCGGCATGGTATGTTCCAGCTTCCGCCTTCTAACATGTCTCCCGCCCGTACCCTCCTACTAACACGATGTCTACTATCTAGGTGCTTTTCAAGCGCAAGCCGGTGCAGTTCCTGCCCGTGCCAGAAATAGAAGATGAGTCGCAGGAGGTAAAGATACACATGCCCTTTCAGACTAATTGAATGCTCGCTAACTGGGTAATCTTAACCCTGAGTTAGGTATGGTATATTCGCCAAACAGGGGAGGTGTTTGTGACATATGAAGACTACTTGAACCGGATGGACTTTTACAAGCAGGTATGTTGATATGCTCTCTTCAATAGGGGTTGCATATGCTCACCACTGCCCATGTGTAGAAACGTTTTATATGTGTCATTACTGGCCATTCAGGTTTGACGTTCTTCGAGGCGCTGGAGAGCGAGGTAGGCACAGTTCATACTCCCTTTTCTAGCTGTCAAGGTATCTCGACCTGTTTTTGGCTTGGTATATTGACAAAATCTGCTTCCAGTTCGCCGGTGGCGCCGAGGTTGAACAGGCATTCCCGGAAGCCCTCAAGGGGCCAGTATTGCGCCGCGTCCAATTCCAAACCGTCTCTCGGATCGACACCCTTGTCGACCAGGTCTACGATGAGTTCAAGAACGATTACTACCCTGGCGAATCGGTAACGGTATCGATCATGAATGAAGAGAGACTCCACGGGGTTGTGAGGGATAAGACTCGGTTTGGCAGCAAGGTGCTGCCAGATGGCACTCCCACCAAGCCGTTTTCGCGCTACTTTGTCAGCCTGGATAAGCGCCCTGACGAAGAAGCCGTGGTTGACGATTCGCACATTTTCCGCGATCGCAAGGTGTTCACCAAGTCGGTCCTGCGCGCCTTCCTGAAGAAAACGGTTGCAAGGGAGGCCTGGAATGGTGCTCCTTGGTTGGTCAAGACTGACGTCGCCGAAAAGTACCACATCGACACGCGCATCCCACTCAAGCTCCGTTACGAAACCAAGGTTGCCGAACGCAGGCAACTACAGGCGCAAAAAAGGCTATCGCATGGTGATCAAAGTGTTCTCAGCAACGGGTCTATGAGTCCCACAGGTCCAGTCCGGCTCCCTGAGCTGAAGCCCAAGAGCCACAAGTCCAAAGCCCAGCAAGCGCAGCAAGCAGAGCGGGCAGCAATGATGAAGGGCAAACATGGAAATCTGGGCGGCCATGAGCCCGGCAACTTCATGCACCTCCCACTGCCCGGAAACCCATTCCAGTTTCCCATCTCCTTCCACGGCAAGATTCCTCCACCAATGGCGCCACAAACACCAGAGCCGCCACCGCCGCCACCTCCTCCAAAGTATCCCATCGAGGATCTTCAGCTAGCGCCTCGGACTCTGGTCAGACCACAGCTGAAATACATGTGCGGCGACACGCCAGTCGAGGTTACCGCCGAATTCAAGTCGCCCTTGAGTGACAAAATCCTGATGAAATCGGTTGGGCCGCTGCTTGAGACATGGGACACGCTAAATGTCTACTGTGAGATTTTCAAGTTGGATTCTTTTACCTTTGACGATTTTGTGGAAGCCATGCTTGTTGCATCAGAGGAGCTCCCGGTTCAACTATTCACCGAGATTCACTGCTCAGTACTCAAGATTTTGGTTTCGTCTGAGGCGGATGGCGGCAAGGTTCAAATTCAGTTGCCCGAGCTGGAGGACGAGGATGAGGAGGACGAAGAAGAGGAAAGCACAGCACCGACACCCGAGCCGGAGCCTCAACCCACTGGCCGAGCCACTAGGAGCAGCATGGCGAAGTTGGAAGCAGAGAGACTCGCGGCGGAGCTTGCCGCGGCAGAAAAGGAAGAGGAGATGGAAATTGAGGAGGCGCCAAAGCACCGCGCTGAGGAGATTCTGCAAGATTTCGACTGGATCGAGCAGCTGAAGAGGCGCAATTTCAAGGATGGCGGTTGGGAATTGATCATGGTTGGCCTCTTACATCAGCTCTCCAAGAATGATCGCCTGAAGGCTGGGTGCGAGGAATTGCTCCAACAACTTGTTCCTGCCGACGTTGAGCCAAATCAGGAGTCAGTTCGCCAGAGATACTCGATGCTCGATGTGAACTACCGGGTACAGGCTCTCCAGATCATTTGCATGTTGACGGCCGAAACCAAGGCCATCCGTGGCTATATGGAGGACTGCAGTGAACAGATGACCGCATACAGAAAGGAAAAGATTGAGTGGCAAAGGAAACGAAAGCAACTGTGAGTGACAATGGGGATGTTGCAGAGTTTTATTGCAGAGGCTAACATTGTTTTACAGAATCGAGGAGCTCAAGGGTTTGAATGACCAGCGCAAAATATTGTTGCCCGATAACTTACCTCCCAGCCCACCCTTGGAGCCAGTCAAGACCAATGGGGATGTCAAGATGATTGATGTTGATGATCTGCCGGCCAACAACACATCAGACGAAATTCCAGATTCGGACGACGACGGAGCGACGAAGAAGCTCAGACGCGGCCAAGACCGGCTCGCGGAGCGCAAACGCAAAGAACAGAAGGAGCAAGAGCGCAAGGAGAAGGCCGAAGCTGCTGCCAAATTACCCAAACAGTCTAAACAGTTCTTGAAGGTGCTCAAAGACATTCAAAAGAAGGAGGACGAGATTGCCGAGTGCGAAAAGGAGATTGCCGTCATTGACAATGACCTCCGTGAAGCCGACTGCCCGCGCACGCGAGTCCTCGGAAAGGATCGCTTCTGGAATCGGTACTACTGGTTTGAGCGCAACGGCATGCCTTATGGCGGTCTCCCCGACAGCTCGACAGCGGCGGCCGACTACGCTAACGGCTGCATTTGGGTTCAGGGCCCTGATGAGTTAGAACGGGAAGGTTACATTGACATGAATCCCGAGTACCAGGACGAGTACAAAGCCAAGTTCGACATGACGGTTCCGGAGCGGAAGAAGCTCGAAGAAGGGGCAACAAGCGTCTTCAATGCTCACCAATGGGGCTATTACTCGGAACCTGAAGATGTGGATAAGCTTTTGACATGGTTGGATCCTCGCGGGTTCAATGAGCTCAAGCTCCGCAAGGAGATTGTGAATTATCGGGACAAAATTGTCAAGAACATGGAGAACCGCAAGAAGTACCTGGCTATCCCGGAGGACAAGAAGAGCGAGGAGGAAGAGGAGGCGGCCGCTAATGCCGTGGCGGCCGCGGTTGTGGCAAGCGGCTCAAAGCGGATGAGCACCAGAGGGCGCGTCACAGCACCCGTTCCCGAGGCCCCTGCCTACAGGTGTCTGGCTTGGGAGAACACGACGGCTTTGGATGAGATTGGGCACCTGCATAGCTTGGAACCTCCTCCGGCTAGGTCGAGGAAACCTACCAAGAAGAAGGAGGCCGCACAGCATGTTGTCGAAGTGGAACCGGCCGTCACGAGGGGTAAGAAGGGGAGACAAAGCACGGGTGGGAAATGAGCGGATCACAAGGAAGGGGAAAAAAAAGTTTGATTGTCTGGCGGGGATTGGTCTTCTGCAATCCGTTCTACTCTGTTGTTGCATTTGCGGGCGCTTCTTTGCTAATTTTGGCGGTTTTTGTTCTTACGATGCTGTCTCGACTTTTCTTGGGAACGGGGTGGGGATTCAAAAGGCACAACACACGAGCAATGGTCTATAAGGTAGATGGGGTGTCGCGGCACCACACACATATACACATAAACAGGCGGGCATTTCATTATCTTTTCGTGTCATTTTGGTTGGTTGTACAAGGCGATACAGGGATTTGGGGTTTGGGGGGTTTTTGGGGGGTTTTGACCGGACGTGGTGCAACGGGTTAACTACTGCGTAGACTTTTTGGAGGATAGGTGATGATTAGAAGGCTTGTGGCTGGGTTGCGCGGGGAATTCTACGAGTTATGGAGGCCATCCAGAATTTTTTATGCATCGTGAATGTGAAAAGAGGTCGCTACCTAAGTGATCCAAGTTGACAGCGTGCAGTGTGACACAATGCATAACAGACAAGAGTTATAGGGTCAGGGTCGTATTGCGGCGGATTGCGAAATCAGGGAAACCACAATGTTTTTGAAACGGCAACCTGGGTTCGCGATGCAGACGCACAGAACCAAGATTCCCGTTTGGGTGTGGAGGTTAACGAGAATGCGGGGCTAACTAAGAGTTCTCCGTCAGTCTTCATCAGTTCCATCGAATGACCAGCCAACAGTTTCAACTATTTTCTCATCTCTTTTGCTTTGCTTCCCATATCGCAGGTCGATTTTATGAAGTAGGGTCAGTCAATTGAAGTTGACGCGACCGAGCTTCACAACCACTCACTTGCTTGATTTGTACGAAAAACGCTCTCATACACTCAACGGGGTCATCAGTTATTTTCAAGGTTCAAAAGCCAGGAGAAAGCATGGCGCGTTACAATAAGAAGAAGCTATTGTTATCCCTCTTGGGACTCGTCGCAACGCCCGTAAAAGCATGGGACCACGTCGCAGACTCTGGAGAGCTCTCACGAATCATTAAGCTCGCCGAACAGCCCATTTTGGTTGCTTGTATGTTTTTTTTGGGGGGTTTTTTTTTTTTCAAATTTCCCAAATCTTCATTACAATATCTTACTTTGTAACTAATTTTCAACACAGTTGTCAAGGTAATAATTCTCACCGTTGCCAACTTGTACTTTCATCACTAACCGGGAGGTCCCTCCTTTTTTTTTCACGTCTACATAGGAAAACGAGTACGTACATGTACCCGCCAAACAAATCTTGAAAACTAATATATACAGTACTAACACCATGTTTAAGAAAAGCAAGCACAGCCCTAGAAACGGAATGGACCAACGCCGTATCCTCGGCGAGCCCGGATCAAAATCTGCTCAGTATCGATTGTTCAAAGCCCGAGACCGAGAAAGACTGTGCGCTCCAAAAGCAAATGCCTGCGTATCCTTCTATTTGGTTGTTGGAGAAGGAGAGGCCGCCAGTGCAGTATCGGGGGGCTAAACGGTCTGATGCGTATGTAAACCCGGTTTCCTCCCCCTTTCTTTCTTTATTTTTTATTCTACTTCCAAATCTCCTAGGAGTTTCCAATCAATTTGGTAGCCTACCATAATCAGCCTCCAGGAGGAGCTGAGTGGCAACTGCGATGTTGCACTGACTAGTCTTTGCTGACTGTTCCTTTTAGGTTCCTACACTACTTGTACAGGAAATCACGCCAGCCAGTCACCGAAGTCACCGACGAAGAAGAACTGAAAACATTCAAGGTTTCAGATGAAACGGTATTCGTAGCTTATCTGAGCAAAGAAGACCGGGAAGGAAGAGAGGAATTCGAGGACGTAGCGAGGGCGTTTGAGGAGGAATTTAGTTTTGGGATTGTTCTTTTGGATGATGATGATGACAACGCTGCTGCGAGCGAACAAGAGCAGCAGCAGCAGCCTGGAACTGTGGTGGCGTATAAGCTCGTTGATGGGGATACTGTCGTTAGGAAGGGTGGAATTGGGGATGACGTGAAGGAGTTTGAGGGGTGGTAAGTCTTCCGCTATTAAAGCAGAAGATTGAAAGGAGCCTGACAGAGGTATAGGGTCAAGACGGCTTCGAGGCCGGTGATTTCGGAGTTGACGGTTTTGAATAGGGAGCGGTTGCTTGAGGTGAGTATTATTTGAGCAAGTTACGTACTCGCGAGAGGGATAAAGGCTGATGATGAGTGATACAGCGCGGCTGGCCGATGGTTTACCTGTTTGGATCTACAGAGGCTGAGAGGCAGAAACTGCGCAAGACGCTGTACAAGTTCGCCAGGGATTACTATGAAAGCCTTACTACCGTAATAGCCAACCCGTTCGACTGGCCCAATTTAATGGAGAACCTGGGATTGGATCCAACTGCATTCCCCGCTGGAGCTGTTCACCAGTTATCCAAGGACAGGATCTACCCGTATCCCAAGGGGCAGCCTCTGACTCCGGGGGCGATCCAAAACTGGGGAATGGATATTTATAATGGGAGGGTCAAGCCGTGGACTCGGCCTGGTGCTGTTCCTGCGTCTAACGAGGATGTCAAGCCGACGACTAGGAAAGCGGCTACGAGGAAGATATCGATGGTGAATAATATCCCTGGGGTCAAGATCAAGATTGCTGGACGAGATGAGCTCTAAGTAGTGTGAAACCGCCCTGGCTTCCTCAAACCAAGTTTCTGAGCTTTAGGAGAAACTACTGTACTGATCAGTATTGATGCAAGTGGGGAGGGTGTGATTCCCGAGAGAAGGAGTTAGTAGGGTCCTAGGCTGGTTTATCGATTGGTCTGAGAATATTGTACTTTGGAATGTGCAAGAGAAGAGCGGGAAATAATGTATATCTAATCTTTTGTATTATATATACCAATAAATCTCAGCAGGAGAAAAGGGGGGTATCGCTATCTGAAAAAATATATATCTACAATGAGTGAGCTTGTATCTAAAAAAAATTCTAAAAAACCCTCACCCTCTATATGCAATGCATGTATGCCAAGTTGCTTTTTTGTACCAAAAACCGAAAGAAACCAAGATGGGTATCCAAATATGCCAAAGGAAAACAAACACAGGAAAACACGCGCATGCCATCATGATCACACACCCACACAACACCCTTTTATACCCCAGCACTACCAGCCTTCTTCTCATCAACAACATCCTCCTTGTAATTCGGCACCTTTGCCAGTTCTTCCTCATCACACCGAATGGTCTCATCTTCACTCAGCACCGTCCTGCTTTCAGTGACAGGGTACGAAGCAGTCCTGGCATGCGACGACGGCCGGTGCTCCTCATCGACAATATCAATCTTCTTCTCCTCTGGATGAGCATTTTTCCACTGCTCCAAGATCCTCGCAGCCTCGGCAGCATACTTGCACTTGGCTCTGAGCCGAGCGCCATACCAATAGAAAAAAATGGGAAATGGTGTGCAAGCCAACGCCAGGAACGCCGGAACGGTGCTAGCCCAATGAATGCCCAGGTCCTTGTACATGTAGGTAGTGAACAGAGGGAATGCGGCTCCAAACAGCGACCGCAAGACAGAGTTGGCAGCCAAGACTGAAGCAGCGTAAACAGTGTAGCTGTCAATCATGTAGGTAAGCAGAGAGAGGAAGACGCCCACAAGACCAGCAGCAAAGAATGCTGATGCAGTGATGGGCACAATCCAGTGAATCTCGGGACCGTTGGTCCATGCGAACCAAAAGAGGCCGACGGGCAAGAAAACGGAACCGATAATAGCAAGAGGAAGACGAGCCTCGGGGGGTGCGCTGCCGCCATTCTCCGCCGCAACACGCATGTACCGCTTGTTGTCGATAAAGGCGTACACAACCGCGAAGATCATACCGACAGCGATACCGGAAAAGGCAAGACCGCTGATGCCAGGGCTCCAACCCCTGTTGATCTGGAAAACAATCGGGAAGGCGCCGAACATCATGTAAAGCGTTCCGTAGACGAGAGAGAGGTAGATCGAAGTAAGGAAGACGATGGGCTCGTTGAAGAGAAGTTGCCAGGGGCGGTAGATGTTGGTCTTGAACTGCTCCACCTTGGTTTGAGTAACGCCGACATCCATCTTGGAGATGTAGACATCGCCGGTCAACTTGGAGAGGTTGGCGGCACGCTTGCGAAGGATGACTGGGGCATAGGTCTCTGGGACGTAAAGGGAGCCGAGAATCCAGAGAACACCGGTGAAGATGGCCATGAGACCTTGAATCCAGCGCCAACCTTTGCTCTCGCCCAGGAAACCGCCAACGATAGGTCCGATGGCAGGGCCCAGGAAAGGGGCCATGGAGAAGATACCAGATGCGGCACCACGCTCTGCGAATGTAGTTAGTATCAGCGTTTCCAGAAGCTTAGACGAAGAAACATACCATTAGCATTGAACATATCAGCAATGACACCGCCGGCATTAGTGAGCGGTGATGATCCAAATGCTCCAGCAAAGAAGCGAAGAATAACCAACGCTTCGATGCTATTAGCACCAGCAGCACCGGCACTGAAAGCCACGAGCATCATGTAAGTGCCAAAGAAGATAACTTGTCTGCCATAGAATTCTAGTTCATGTTAGCCTATGCTTTTTAACCACTTTCAACCAAGGCCCATAGTAACATACCACTAAGAGGTGCCCACAACAAGGGCCCAACAGCGAAACCAAAGACGAAGAGTGAAACTCCCAAGGTAGCAACGGTAGTCGACACTTGGAAATACTTGATAACCTCAAAGATTCCTCCGGTATAGGCAGTGCTAACAAAAGCAACGGCAAGGGTAGCGAAGGCTTGGATTAGAGTAATTGCCCACTTCTTTCCCGGGGCGAACTTCATCGGGTTGCTAGCATCGTGATCGAGGAAGTCGATAACGTATGGTGATTCGGGGGTGCCACGACCGGGGTACTTGTGGTTGCTGATAGCATCTGTGACATGGCCTGGGTTGAGCAGGAGAGTCCAGTGTGAAGCATCGTTCCGGTCTTGTTGGGATTCAATATCCGGGGTAGGCCCTCGTGTAACTGGTTCCTTCGCCGTCATCGACGACGAAGATGATACTGGTGCCGTCATGTTGTATGTCGTTAATATCTACTGTGATGGTCGATATCAAAAGAAGGAATGTCTAGAAGGAAAGAAGGTAGGACGGTTATATATGGCCAAAGCCACACATACGTACCCCACCATCTGTTGATCTTGTCATCCCAACTCCGATAGCTGGAAACTAGAGCGCCTGCACAGAATCCTGAATCCCGTCCCTGATCTAGTGTAAGACAAGGGACGGGACTCCACCGAGCGCCGAGGCCCATGTCACTTTGTTGCTTGCTCATCTCTTTCGGGCCCGGCCCAAATCTGCCAAGGCGTCTTCCGTGATGCGCGTACCGGCCGATGACTCGAACCGCTTCGTGACGCTGTTTTGGCATATCTTGACGCCGGATAAGCTTTTTACAATTTGTCATGATAATGTTGTTGTCTGCAAAGCCCGTACATTTGCATACATACACTGCGTGTACGAAGCCAACAATAGATGGCCGTGCCCCAAATGTCATAGCAGATCTGAGTTCATCAGGTTGCAAGGGGCAAGCGGAACACTCTAAAACCGGGGCGGATACTCGAACCTCATGGAACTCCACGCAAAGGAGAAAAAAACAAGCGAGGCGGAGTGTTTCTGAATATTCTGGAGAACTGGAGAAAGTTTGATGAGGACCAGGTGAATGGTTCCACAAGTTTGCAAAGCCTTGCGAGGCAAGTGCATGACAACAGAAAACATCGGCCGTTCCTTGCTGCCAGGTACCGAGGTATAACGGCCGAAGATTTCTCTCCCTCAAAGCTTTCTTCTTTCGCTTTTTCCTCGGTTTAAGGTTCAAGCTACGTACCTTATCCTGTATTGATAAGCAAACCTGGTCCCCAACAGTTTTGCATCATTCATCGACGTCAATCGTTGTTGTTCATCGCGCAACGAAAAGATTCTGGCAAGGCAAGAACAAGAAAAAAAGCTGTTCGTCAGAGAAGGTCCCGCCGCTGTGGATCCGGAAAGCGGGATGGAGACCGACTCGGTGACGGCGCGGCGTCGATCATTGGACGGACGGAATTGGAGCAAAGTTGCACCAATTCCGTCCGGCCAGATCACTGCATGATTTAATAGTTCACAGCATCAAAACTTCGAGAACCCAACCCCTTGATTTCAAATACGAACAAATTACACCAAAAGGGGGAAATAATAAACCTGCTGCGTGGCGATTTGAGGGTTCAATAGGAATCATTGGCACAAAAAAAAAAGAAAGATATCATTTAAAATCACCCCACATTGCTCCCGTACCATCAACAGATTAGATCAGATTAGATTCGAGGAGGAGCAAGAGAGAGAAAAAGATATCTAGAGGAATGACGACAGCCCCCACTTACCCACCCACCTTCATGTGAATCAAAACAATTTTTTAGCTTGTATCCACGAGGATGAATGCATCCATAGCATCCACCAACCGTTCTTAAGCTCGGCAATTGCATATCGACTCCCGACGAACTCAAAGCTTGTCCAGATCCTCCATGAATCCACAGACCAAGCAATTGAAAGTGAACAAGAACCCCATGATCTAGTTTTCCTAAAAATAAAACCAAGATATTTGGTGTAACATCCACCATGAAGGGACCGAGTCCAATTAGGTATGGAACCGACTGACCAAGCTCAGCCCTATCGACAGAGCTCTGTCTATCACCGTCAGCAATCGTCTGGAATAGATTGGGACAACCCAAGACATACGGCCGAGCTGTCGGGTTCTGTGGAATATCTCGGATGCAAAAACACCTAACTAATGTTTTCGTGTCCAATATATCTCTTACACTCTTCCATGTAGGGGAGGAGGATATGCAATGCATACACAGAAGATTGGTGAAGATCCGAAAGAAGGACCTGGGAGTTTCTCTCAAAATAGGGGGGGGGGTTTTATAGTCGTAGCCCACCAATGCAGTTGTTCTATAAGATTAGGAAAATGTACGAGGGCAGTTGCTCCCATGGAGGTTACGAAGTCCACGGTTCATGTTGATGAATTGTCGCCCGTAGGTGCGAACTGCCGTCATGGGCTCCACTAGGTAGGTCCCTACCTCATGTGGTCACCGCAACGCTTTTTCTAGACGCCCCGAGCTTATGTAACTGCGGAATGCTAGTCTGAACTACTGGCAGCTAAGAAAATCAATGATCAAAAATATATCCTCTAAAGATGTCATGGATGCCTCGATTGCAGCCAGGCCTGCAGATGAACCTCAATCCCTCTTGATACGTGACCTCTTTCAAACGATATGTGCACTTCAAGCCAGCTATTTCCCGTCTCACCCTCAAATTCATCCCAGCAACGAGCGGCCCTCCGCATCATCCCAACAGAGATCAACTTTTCCTGTGGCAAGGAGGGACTTCCTTTTTGGGAGCCTTGCGAGTCAATACTGACTAGCTGCGAGGTTGGATACGGATTCCTCAACTAAACCAAGTCAACAGAGCTGGAACGAGATAAGAATGCAACCTACCTTCGCATCGGGTGTTTTTTGCCGCAAAAGGCACTCACACTTACTTCCCAAATGAAATGTAAAAGCTGATCTATTGTTTGCTTCAAGAGACAGCAAACCCCTGAAAAAAAGAGATTCTAAAGACACAGAGAGAACGGCAACACAAAATTATGTTTACATACACCCTATTCAGGGGTCAACATCCTTCACGCCTACACGACCAGAATAGCCAAGGCAGCCGAGATAAACAGTAAAAAAGAAAGACCACTTGCTCATGAGACCCTTCATCATGAGCGGCACAGCCTGGCTTTCGCCAATTCTGGGTCAAGACATTCAGTCACCCTTGGTGATAGGGTCGGATGCTACCCGCCCCCATGACAAGATACTGGGACAAGTCCGTCTCGGGAACCTGCTGGCCCCCTATTCTTGCGGACAGCTTTGTCGTACGCGGCATCAGTAGGCAACGTCATCACAGACTTCACAGTAGAAATCACGCCGTATTTCCTGCTTAGACAAATCCAACTTCGCGCTAAAGTAACATTTTACAAAGAATCAGTTGCATATTTTGAATATTTGGCTAGGCTTGTACAAGATTTGATGGATTCTCGAGGGAGTGGGCATTCAGCTGTGAATCGGGAAACATGCTTTGGGCTTAAGGTGAGGAGGGCGTCCCTTGCGTATATGAACTAGGGGCGGCGGAAATCTATAAGACTGCATGCTTTCTCCAGTGCTTGCACTGAAAACGAGGAACAACCACAGGCAAAAAGAACACAGAGAGGCACCGATTATCATTCATCTCAAGCTCCTACATGACTAATCAACTCGTTTCTACAAACACCGCTCACGATTCATTATACTGCCGTGGTATCTTCCTCCTTCAGATAAACACCCCCCAAAAAAAACCCAAACCCTCCGGCAACCTACACTATTTATTCCAAACTCTCACCGAGAAGAGCCGTCCTCTTCCAAGCTGTGCTGCCTTATCCTTGAACCCTTCATATACCACAACCCAAAAATTACAAAATATACCGATCATGTACTTCAACCCCAATAAGAAACCCCCTCATTCACATTCTGATTCGGGCATACACGTGGTGGTCAAAATCCCTGGTGACAATTTGTTACTGATTTGCAGCAAAACCGTCACAGGCAATATCGACCACCACGTGGCATAATCCCCAACCAACTTCACCTCCCACTACCACACCACATCCTTTCCCACTCACCAACAACCCAGCCCGCAGCCTGACAATTCCAAACATAATTTCTCGTCACCCAAATGGCCAACCCTCCCAAAACACTCAAGCTCCCCAGCACCTCGAGCGCAATCAGCCCTTTATGTCGCAACTCAGCAGCCACCTCCAACAATCCCAAGGGATCTTCATGAGACTGTTTGTTTACATGCTGCAGATCTTTTGGCTGAAAGAAAAACTGTACTTGATGCTGTTGTCCCCGCCTCGCAACCTGTCTATGATTGTGACTCGGTCCGAGTCCTAGATTGGAGCTGCTTCTTCTTCCTCTCCCCTGCTGGGGATTAGAAACAGAGACCAAAGTGCCATCCTTGACACACTCGTCAATCCGTTCAGTTAACCAAATTGCTCTCTCACCCCGTGCTAAAGCAGCGTAGTGAGCTTGCTCCTTCGCCAGCGACTTTTGTAAGTCCGCGGCCCAGTTAGCGAGCCGGACTTGGGCAAGACGCTCCTCTCTTTGCGTGTGGTCTGTAATTCGAGCCAAGGCGTATGATGATGTAGGCCCCATGGGGGGTGTAAGAACCTGATTTTGCGAGGGAAGTGAAGACATGTGACTAAAAGAGCTTGCCATGCTTAGAGACCGCCGTGGGGAGTTCTGTGCTGGTTGAGACTCCCCCTTACGCCACTTGACATATTTACGGGCGGCAGAGTGACGCAGCCATGAGGCACCGTTGTTGCTGAATACCTGGTTGACCAGAATCTCGAGCTCTGAACTAACGAGCGGTTGGACGTAGTCTGGTGACATGAGCATACTGGCGTCCATGTTGTCGTGGTCTGACCCAGTGGCACTAGAGATGGCATAAACCCCTTGCTTCTCGGGGTCCGATGAGCTGGTGTGATTCGAGGGGATCGCAAAGGTGAAAAGACGAATGTTGGCCTCTTTTAGCTGGCTATAAATTTGCTCCTTGCTCGCCGCGACTTGATCCCCAGACATCAGGTCTGACTGGCCAAGCAGGATGATTATGTTAGTAAGCGGCGCGATATGCCGCAAGTAATGTAGATCGACGGGACGAAGACCTGAGCTCAGAGAGTTAGCAGATAACTTCAACCATCAGTCGTGAAAGTTTCCGTACGGTTTGTAACCATGTAGAACACTACGTCTACCTGGACACCTCCCTCACCGCCGAGCATGTTTAACACATCCCCATCGCCAAGCTCGTTTGAGCTAATGCGGTCCAAGTGAGCCTGGATATACTCGGTAACGGGAGTTATCGTCTCCATAGCCTGCGGAATCACCTGTCAGCTCATATCTATCTCGCTTGCAGTGTTGAGACCTACGGAAACACCGTATCCAGGGGTATCTACGAAACAGACATTCCGGTCCAGTACCGCATCCCCTAGGCTCTTCCTTCTTCTCAACAGCATCATATCATCCACCTCGCTCCACCACTCCGGGTACGGCTTGGTACTCGCATAAATTTCAGTAATTCTTTTTGTACCGCCCTCTCTATCCTTGCCCCTTCTCATACTTGACGTGCTACCGCCCATCCCCAGTCCATCCGGAGTAATGGCATCAACATGAACAATATGCTCACAGCTCTGCACGATTGCTTTAATTAGGCTTGTTTTGCCTACTCCGCTATCTCCCGCCACGAGCGCTTTGAGTTTTCCCATTGCTTTACCTTCGGTCGTAAAGGGGCGGCGGGATGGCATCTTGATGGACGGCATGACGAGCTGCGGAGCTGAGCCGCTCTCTTGCATTGGATCGGTGGAGTTATTGATTGCCCCTTCGGAGGATTCGATATGCTCTGGCTCAGAAAATTGGTGGTCGTGACTGTCTACGCTTAGCCCGGCATCGGAGAAGGACTCGGATAGGGAGTTGCGCCGGGACGAGATTGAGGAGAGAGCTGAGCTGGAGTAGGAGGGGGGGAGGCCGCTGAGGATGGGAAGGAGTGGGGAGAGGGATGGAGGGAGAGGGGATTTGGAAGTGAACGCCGAGTCGTCTTCGGCGTTGGCTTGTTGCTCAATCGGAGCTTTGCCTTTGTCCAAGTCACGGTCACTGTCGATATGATGGCGAGACTGAGAATGATGCAAGCTGCGGGGCCTGTTGGAGTAATGCTCGACGTCAGGAGGAGGTGGAGGAGGAGCGGTAAACTTCCGATGATGGAACTGATGATGAGGATGATGGTGGTCTTTCAAACGGTGGAAGCTAGATGGTGATGGTGACGGTTGAGCCGATGATGGTCCGCCGATCGAAGCTTCATCGGCGAGAAAGTAAGTCATCTGGGGAGGTGCGGGCAGATTGAACGGCGAGGGACCATCGCTGTGGTCACTGGATGCGCGACCGCGTCCGTGAACATCTGGAAGCGGACGCATCGTTGGGAAGGCTTATCAACTGTCCACGACGACACTAAAGAAATTGCAGGCAAATGACAACGAAGAGGCTTATGTGATTATCATCAGAAAAAGTATATTTGGTATTTTTGGGGGAAATAGTATTTCTTCTAGGTAAGCAGTAAGCTACTTTGGAGCGGTCTGCAAATGGCTGGGGGGTTTGAAGGGGCAGAACAAAGAGAGACCGTGAGAGCGGTCGGTGATGATAAGGTTAACACCGTCGTTGGGGAGTGTGGGGTTTGGTGCCAAAAGGGAGAGAGTCCGTGTCCTCCGACTTGTCACCCATCAGAAATGACATGCCACCATGCCGTTGTCGTCCTCGGGTGTCTCGGTGGGACAAGCATCTGTCGACTTGACCCCGCCTTTTTAACATGGTTGATAACCCTGGGACTAACCAAACGCAACGTTGATCTATTTAGTCGACGGGAAATCATCCAATGCCATCCGGAGCGTGGTTGTCCTCGTGCCGTTTTCTGTTTCTGAGTTATTTGTTTCAGGCCAATCTGGTCACAAGCTTGGGGGGACTTGATGCACACCAAACGCAAGGGTCAGACAAGACTATTTCTGTACAGACACACATCTGCCAAAGTCGGTCAATTATAACTCATTTGTTGATGCCAACCGGACTATGTACTTTTTTCTGCTCCTGAGGATTAACACATGAGTAAATATGAGTAAAAAGAAAACAAGAAACCACGACAGCAGGCAACGATCGCAAAACGTCCAGACGCACCTCCCAAATTTAGGAGAGCTTGTTATTTGTTATTTGTTGGTACATCCTCCTTTTGGAGCCAGCCTTTTTTTTTTCCAGCTATCCGAACACTTCTCTTCATCACATCTGTCGTCATTCAGACTTGCACCGGACCAAAGTAAGTTAGAGAAATCCAGCTCCTGCGGCCTAAGCTGGCTGGCAACTTTGAATTCTCTAGTAATCATATCGAGCCTGGTCCCGCTCATCCTCCAACCGCTTCATCCTCTCCTCCTCATCGTTAATAGCAACTGCTTCGCCCCGACGTCCCTTCCGCCTGGAGCTCTTGCGAGAGTCATCATCATCATGCCGGTCCCGGCTGCGCTTCGCCCCAGCTAAGCTACCAAAGCTCAACCTTTGTGTCTCTTTGATCAGTCGCTCACGATCGCGAGCCAGACGTTCGGCCGCGTGAGGATCCGCAGAAGCCGCCGCTGTGTTACTAGCTGAAGCTCGCCGTCCACTTTCGGAAGTACCACCACCATGAGACTTGGACTTGGCACCCTTGATCTCGAGACTGCGAGCTCCCGCCGATCTGCTAGGGGCAACGACCTGGCCTTGAGGATCCGCATCTGCCGAGGTCGAGTCGTTGGCAACGCCAGACTTGCTGCTGTGATGACGATGCTCTTTGTCACGGTTACGGCGCTCGCGGTCACGTTCACGGCGGTCTTTGCGGTGGCTGTCTCGATCTCTATCTCTATCCCGGTCCCGGTCTCTCTCCCGATCACGATCTCTTTCCCGGTCCCGGTCTCTCTCCCGATCCCGATCACGTTCGTGGTCTCGGTCTCGGTGTGAGCGATGGCTGGACTTGCGACGATGATCGTAGTCGCCGTCCCTCTCCTTGTCCTTTTCACGGTCTCGGCGTTTATCCGAGTCTCGATCTTTGCGGCTGCTGCGATGGCTTGACCGCCGTGCTTCTTCGGGGGGCGACGCTGAGCGAGACCGATCGCCGGGTTGATCTTCTCTGCCACCGCCGGTACGAGACTTGGAGTCGCGGTCGTCGTACTTCTTGCTGCGATGCGACCTGTGGCGCCGGTCATCGTTGTCTTCTTCGTTTTCTGGCTCGGCGGACCGTTGTCGTCTGCTACGTCGGTGCGAAGAGTCTTTGCGATCATGACTGCGGCTTCTACTTCTGTTCACAGAGTGCGGCCGCGACTGGGTTGCTCCATGAAGTTCCTGATCTCGCTCTTTGCCGCGATCGCGGCGGTGAGATTGGTATTCACGGTCTCTGTCCTGATCACGATCCCTACTTTTATCCCGATACTGGTCGTCGCCCCTACGGGAACCATTGGGAGAACTACTCCCTGACCGGTGGCGGTCGTGCGCTACACTAGGCGCCCCAGTCACCGAGGCACTGGTTGGAGTGGCTGGCTTGTCATCGTCTACCCAGCCTCGAGCCTGGAGATGTATGTAGCTGGTGTTAGGCAGACCTCTAAGCATGGCTTTTGGACCTTTTGGTGCATTAAGAGGAACGTCGGGCACGGCAGGACCTTGGCCATCTGCACCATCATGTGCTCCGTGCATTGCGGCGTTATCTTCACCATTCCCTTGAGGCAAGTTGTGCGAGGGGTCGCCATGTCCTTGATCGCCTGCACCATCCTGACCGCCGTCATCGCGGATAGCGCGGCCAAACTCATCGACATTGGAGTCTGGGTTCGCTGCTGATTCACTATTCTCGCCGCCAAATTCGCTCCCGTTGGGACCGGTGCCATTCATGCCCGCCATGCCATTTGGATACTGCTGCCCACCATAGCTCTGGTCATTGTAGTGACCGCCGTACCCGTTATGGTAATTTCCACGTCCATATCCCTGACCATAACCGCGACCGCGGCCCCTACCGCGGAAACCACCGTAATGATTTCGACGATAGTCATTGAGCTGGTTATGGTGACCATAATTACCTTGATTGTATCCTGTTTGGAAGCCAGAGTTAAACGAGCCATAATCACCATTGCCCATGCCAGAAGCGTTTGGATGATTGTAATTATCTTGGCCGACATTCCATGATTGCTGTCCGTTCCAGTTATCGGTATCGCCTCCATAGCCACCCATTCCCATATTCATGTTCATGCCGTTCATGCCCATGCCTTGAAAACCCCCGTTCATGTACATCTGTTGCATCATCATCGGATCCATATTCATGCCCGATATTCCTAATTCACATGTTAGTCGTCTTGCAGATCACAGTGAGCCGCGAAGCGGGGGAGAACGTACCCATCATAGGGAAATTGCTGAAGCCGTTTTGCATGGCCATCATCATTTGCATCTGGTCAAACCCGGTGCCGTTGAAAGGCATATTTGGGAAGGCTCCATTCATCATTCTACCAGAGCCATCGGCACCTGGCTGTTGGCCGTTTACGGTCTCCTCTGTTTCTTCTTTGCCTTCCTCAGCATCGTCGCCTTCAGCAACCTCGGCGTTGTCTTTGTGTAAGATCAGCTCCTCGGAGGTATTTGCTTCAGCTTCACCTTCAGGCCCATCGTGGAATGGTTGCTCCTTGTTGATTGTCAGTACCCCTGCATAATACGCCAATAAAAAGTTGATCCCTTACATCGCCATTTGTGACTTGTGCTAAAGCCCCCGTCTCCTGGTCTGTAGCGACATTTGTGCTCTCTTGATTGGCCGCAGGTCCATTACCAGCCTCAGCAACTGGTTCTTCGGCAGACGGCTGCTGCTCGTCCGCTGAAGATGGCGTATTGTCTGCAGCCGCCTCTGGAGCATTGAACTCGGGTATCACGGGCGCATTAACCGAAACAGGGCTGGGTTCTACTGGTGTCACAGGAGTGGCATCTTTAGGTCTGCTTGTTTCCCGTTTCTTCTCCTCGGTGCGCAAAAACACCTTGATGGTTGTTCGGAGAGCCTTGTGAGGCTTGCAGTCGTCGGCCGAGAGCGGCGAGTGTTCGCAAACGGGGCATGACGCAGGAAGAGTCGACTGACAGCTCTCGCAAATTGCTTGCTCGCAGCAGGGCAAGCGAAACGCATTCAAAGCCAGTTTGCTGCAGATGGCGCATCGCAATTTTGCTGGGATGTCATCTTGAGATAAAGACCTGTATCCAGTCAACCTGTTAGCATACCTATTTCCACGCCCTGCGAAAACGTTAAGCGCCAATCGAATGCTGCTCACCGAATAAGGTCGGCCTGAGCCTCGGTGATGGTCAGAGATGCTGCCATTTTTTGCGCCACGCTCTGCAGTCCGCGATAGACACGGTGCAGCACCCAAAAAGAGGGTCACAATAGGGTTATGAGGTTTCACGCATTGAGAGGTGTAGTCTTTCGTGGCAGTCGGCAGCTAGAGGGCAAATTGCGCAAATCGATATATGTAGGTGATCGAAAGCCTAAATATTGCTTGCAATCGATGACGACGTTGGAAACCCTTGGCCGTAAATCGTTGAAGAAGTAGATCCCCGGTTGTGGGTTGGAGGATCGAGTGCGCAAACCTGGGCGGTAGAAGAACGAAGTCGTGAGGGCGTGGTTGTTGAGCAGCGACCTTTGGTGGTGCTGTGATGCACTTCCACTCAGTCGCGTTTCTGGGCGTCGACCTCATAAAATCCAGGATGAAAATTCGGCAGATGGCAGCACGTGCACGGGTTGATGCCACTAGTGTTTTGGGTGTTGAATTTACAGTGGGTCTTGGTGTAATAATCACGTATATTACCACATTATGCAGTTAATTTCTTCGCAGCATGGATGGCTCATCGACAGTCTCAAAATCCATCAGTGCAAATAGCAGGGAGGCCCTTTTCCCCCGCTTTTGTCACAAATTTACAATAAGAAAATTTGATACGTAAACTACCTTTGAATACCTGGGCGCTCTCATTATACCATGCCTAACTCACTCGTGCTCTCCAACACCTTAGCAAACGTGGTAACTGTATTCGTCACTACAAGCTGAGCATCAGATAGAAACTGGGAACCTGTGAAAGGGAAAAAGAAAAAGAAAAGGACCTGAAACACTATTTACTCCCAATGACCCAAATGTGACCAGCCACTCCAAGTAACCATGTAGAAAATGCAAAGACCATCACAGCACTGCTCACTCATCCCACCGCCCTATATCAGCAAGCGCAACCCTCCTTAGCATTTGGATCCCGAGCTCCGTTGAGGTTGACCCTTTGCTCCTCAGAGCGAGCGGCAGCATGCGAAGCACCAGGTCCTCGGGCAGTTTTGAGGGAGGTTTCGGGAATGGCATTCGCGATGGCAGTGAACACTTCGGTGACGTTGTAACCAGTCTTGGCTGAAGTTTCGAAGAACAAGAGGCCCTCCTCTTCTGCGTATGTCTTGGCCTCATCTGTGGTCACCTTCCTGGCATCTCCTTCACCATCCGCTCCAGCACCGTCTCCGTCACCACCGCTTCCGGCGCCATCATTGGTGAGATCGAGCTTGTTGCCTACAAGAGCGATGACGATACCGGGAGATGCCTGCCTTTGGAGCTCGGCAACCCAGTGCTTCGCCTTGATGAGGGACGTCGGTTTCGTGAGGTCATAAACCACAAGAGCTGCTTGCGCATTGCGGTAGTACATGGGGGCGAGGGATGCAAAACGCTCCTGGCCTGCCGTGTCCCAGATCTCGAATTTGATGGTCCGCGTCGGAAGGTTGCATTTCTGGGTCAGGAAAGCGGCTATCAAGATAAACAAGTATTAGCTAGTCGCCTTATTGAAAGTCAGAAAATGACACACCTCCTATCGTTGGTTCCTTGTTTTCTTGGAAATCGTTATTGACGAACCGAAGAACGAGAGATGACTAGAAGGCCGGTATGTTAGCCCTTACCAGCGGAAGCGCAAAGTAAGAAAGAAGATGAGGCTTACCTTTCCGACAGCTGCTTCACCAAGAAGCACGAGCTTGACGCTGCTACTCGGCTTGGGAGTGTTGCCCGAGTCGGCCATCTTAAAGAGTAAATTGAAGGAAGTTGACGGTTGTCAATGGATTCGGAGGGCTTCAGCGGGGAGGTGGAAACGCAACGATGCGTGCTTGGAGATGCGGGGATCGAATACAATATAAAAATGGGTAATGTGTCCCGGAGCCAAGGCAGCTCTTTTAAGGTACGACTAGGCTTGCGTGAGCGTATAACTTTGTGGTGCTGCCTTTTGGTGATGGATGGGAGTGACGTGATAGGCAGAGCTTCGGGAACCTGGTTGCATGCGACGACAACTGACTGGCGATTGTTGCATGGGTCGATCCACTGCCAAGAAACAGCTCCAGGTCTTTCGCTTTGGCCAACAACGCACGTGCCACATGTCGAATGGGCCACCTGTTGAAGTGGCTACAGAATATTTCGAGCTACAGGCGGAAGCTTCCATGTCCAAATTCATGTAATTTGGAGAGAGCAAACGTAAATCTAAAACGGTCTATGAAATTCGGGAAGCTTTCAATATTTAAGTCAGCAGTGCAGTGCTCAAATATCCGCCTGCCAGAGTCGACGATTCTCCTGTTGATTGTAAAATTCTCTCACGTTTCGAGAACTAGAAGTACGTTAGCTCCCCAACTTTTGGTAGTAGGATTAGGTGCTCTTGAAGAACTGCAAGCCGAATACAAGTCCCTAAATCGAACGAACAGCTGCCAAGCAACCTTGTTGATGGTCCCCGCCTTTAACTCCACTTTTAAAACGACCGAAAATCAGCCCCACTAAAAAGTTCCTCTCTTCACTCAGTCTTTTTTCGACCTTCAGTTTTCTTCAGAGTTTCCCCGTCACCATCCAGCATCCAACATTATCAAAACCTGAAACATTCGGTTTTGAAAATGGCGTCAAAGGGCGCTAAAGGTGCCTCCAGCACTACCAACAAAATTGAGTCGAAAAAGGCTCTTTTTGACGACTCTTCGAGCGAGGACGACCAGGAAGATGGCGGCGCGACCCTGGGGCTCAAGGTCAACGAGGAGTACGCCCGCAGATTCGAGCACAACAAGAAGCGCGAGGAACTCCACCGTCTCCAGGAAAAGTATGGCGCAAACGGCGACGACGAGGACTCTGAATCCTCGACTGACGAATCTGAGGATGACGAGGCCGTCCTGATCACCGAGGATTTGGATGCCGAGATCTCAGCGACCCTGGCCGCAATCAAGAACAAGGACCCCCGAATCTACGACAAGGAGGCCGTCTTCTACAAGCCCTTCGATCCGGAGGCCATTGAGAATGCCAAGGAGAAGAAGGAGAAGCCCATGTTCCTCCGTGACTACCATCGCGAGCGCTACATGGCTGGCGATGTTGGCGCTGACGAGGATGCCCCGGCCGATCCCCAGGTTCCTAGGACCTACGTGCAGGAGCAAGCCGATCTCAAGAACGCCATCATTTCCGAGATCAATGCCGCCGCCGCCGGTGATGACGAGGAAGAATGGAGTGATGACGACGCATTCATAAAGCCGGCTAAGAAGGAGGATACTGCCGCTGCCGTACCGACGACCAATGGCGTCCACCCTTCGCGCGCAGCCCATGTTGAGCTTTCGGAGCTCGACGTCAAGAATGCCGACAAGAACCCCGAGGAGTTTCTGTCGAAATTTATGGCATCCAAGGCGTGGGCGCCTGAAGCCAACAAATGGCAAGCATTTGAGTCTGACGACGACGATGACGTAGACGACATGGCTGACCAGTTCGAGCATGCCTACAATATGCGATTCGAGGATCCCACAAAGAGCAACGAGATCCTGACGACCTATTCGAGAAACATGGCCGCCGCTCGCTCCGCAAGAAAGGAGGAGCTGACGGGTAGAAAGAAGCTAAGAGCTCTCGAGAAGGAGAAGAAGGAGGCCGAGAAGAAGAAGCGCGAGGAGGAAAGAGCGCGCCTCAGACGCCTTAAGATTGAGGAGGCTTCGGATAAGCTGGCCAAGATCAAGCAGGCTGCTGGCGCGCCTGGAAAGAAGCTTACCGACGAGGAATGGCTGAAGTTTTTGGATGACGCTTGGGAAGACGACAAGTGGGAGGAGGAAATGCGGAAGCGCTTCGACGAGAGTTACTATGCCGAGGCCGACGAGGAATTGGCTGGCGAGAAATCCGAGGAAGAAGATGAGGAGGAAGAGGAGGACAACGATGATGAATCGGACAAGAAAAATAAGAAAAAAAGGAAGCCCAAGAAGCCTAAGTGGGACGACGACATTGACATCAACGACATCGTCTCCGATTTCGATGCCAAAACCTTGCCTCATGTTACTCTCTCCGACGAGGATGTGGCCGAATCCGGCTCGGAGGAATCTGACTCTGACCGCCCAGCCAAGAAGCGCAAGACCTCAAAAGATCTCAAGAAGGAGAAAATCGAAGCCAAGCGACAAGCGCGTGCGGAAATGGCCAAAATCGAGTCACTCGTCGACAAGAAGCTGGAGCTCGAGAACCCCCGCGCTCTGTCGAATAAGGCTGTTCCTACATTCAGATACCGCGAGACCTCGCCCAACTCTTTTGGCCTCACCGCCCGCGATATTCTGCTCGCCCCTTCAGACGCGGTACTCAACGAGTTTGCTGGTCTCAAGAAGCTCGCCACCTTCAGGGACGCAGAGAAGAAAAGAAAAGACAAGAAGAAGCTGGGCAAGAAGGCCAGGCTCAGACAGTGGAGACGCGAGGCGTTTGGCAGGAAATACGAGGAAACCGGTCCTACTTTTGGCTTTGAGAAGTTGCTTGGTGAGGATGATACGAAGAAGAAGAGTAAGCAGAGTGGAAGTGGGAGTGGCGCTAACTCGGC
This sequence comes from Cladorrhinum sp. PSN259, assembly GCA_033725935.1. Taxonomy (NCBI): domain Eukaryota; kingdom Fungi; phylum Ascomycota; class Sordariomycetes; order Sordariales; family Podosporaceae; genus Cladorrhinum; species Cladorrhinum sp. PSN259. The sequence continues at coordinate 136,874 of MU867089.1, read as the reverse complement.
TCCCGTGAAGAAGAGGACGAAGCAGGACGATGCAGGTGGTAATGAAGAAAAGAAGGAGAAGAATGCTGAGGCGGTTAATGGTATCATTGAGGGTGAGAGGAAGAAGAGAAAGAGATCGAAGAATAAGAGCAGTGGTGGCAAGCAGGAGGCGGATGTTGATGCTATGGAGGAGTAAGCTATTCAGATGGGCGGTTGTCCCTAAAATCTTTTAGTATTTAGGGTTTTCTGTTTGTTCTCGCAAAGAGGGGGTCTATCTTGTATGCTTTGATGTATCTCTTGTTTATATTTGCGAAATTCTCTTGAAGATAGCGGCTGGCATTTCACGTTTACTTCATACTGGTGTAATACCTTGGCCCTTTGTGATCATTGAGAATGATGGTTCGGTTTCGAAATCTTCAGCAAGTGGATCGTGTGAGAAATTGTAGTTCTCAAGTCGGTCAATTCTCGATCAGTAGTATCGCACTTATTTCTCGCTCTTATACACCACACTTTCGCAACCAAGGGAATAAAAAGCCACAGAGATCGCAACCAAGTACCTAGCCAGCCATAACCCCCAGTTCCTTATTCCTGCCCAGCTGCTTGCTTGCTTGCTCGCTCAACCAATACCCAAAAGAAAAACCCATGAATCCAATGAAATCCGCCAGAAGCCTATCCTTTCCTGCTTTTTGCATTCCTCCATATGCTAATGTATGTAATAGTTTGTTGTGTTTGATGGTTGATAAAATAAACTTCGTCGGTTGTCGTCCCCCCAAGCTCCGTGCCTGTCCTTCCACATGCTTTGGTGTGTGCTGGTCGCTCGCCTGCTTTGCTTCTGTTTAAAGTTCATAGATGCGCACCACAAAAGAAAAACACTGCCGAAGAATGGCATCCAAAACAGCCATCCAAAAACGTATACGCGGTCAGTATACGACCTACTTAATGTCCATGATGCATCCCTCCACTTCCAGCACCTGCGCCTCCCCCACCTCCCCCCATCCCGCCAAACATGCTCGCAAAGCCATCCAAGCCTCCCACCCCACCAACTCCTAAATCCGACCCAATCTCTGGCGGTTCCATATTGAACGGCATGAACCACGCTGAGCTGGGCTCCCCAAACGCAGCATGCAGCGCCGCGTCATGGTGTCCCCCATGATGACCATGATGTCCGCCGCCGCCACCTCCTCTTCCAGCGCCATGCCTACTGCCGTGACCATGGCCATGATGATCTCTCCCACCATCACCATGTTCCTGCGGCGGTCCCCATCCAGCCAGCGAATTCAGTCCTGGGTCAACACTATTCCCGTACGCGCCGAAAACTAGCTGCCGATCTAGTTGTGGCAGCCCATGCGCAGTCAGCGGCATAGCGAACGGGTCCGGTGAGAAGAATGACCCCGGCGGGTGGCCGTGGTGGTGATGGTGAGACATATGAACTGGTGAGACAGGCGACAGCGCATGAAGCGAGTGAACAGTAAGAGGATTGAAAGACCCGCTCGTGCCGCCACCAAGCCCACCATTGGCAGAGAATGATCGATGGTGTAGTCTTGCCGCATGGATTTGTTCGGCTGTCGCTCCCGGATGATGTCTAGTAAAGTCAGTCTGTAAGGGCGACAACCCCTGATCCGGTCCTCCCCCTCCTCTAGTTGATGTTGCGCTCGCTTTTCGAGCAACAGACTTGCGCTTCATATTCTGTCCAGGCCGGCCCATCCCATTCGCGTGAACGTTCTCTCCGCTCTGTGGGGAGAGTGTGGTGAAGAATTCTTCAACTGTATGAAGTTCCGGTTTCTGTTCGAGAACTGCGTCGTCCCCTTTTTCTTTCTTCTTGCCCGTGGCCGGATCATGAAAGTCCGACTGGGACACACCATGTGGATACCGATCAAACCAGTCTCCATACTGGAATATGGGCGATGCAGCGTTCTCACTGGCAGGATTCCCTTGCCTTGCGGCATCGGCACACGTCCGATACTGTTCCCGAAGGTTCTCCGACATCCAGTGGAACATGCCCCAGTATCGCTTCATCTTGCCAATAAACTTGACGTTAGTTCCCAGATTTCTCTTGGATGTCGCTTCGAGCGTGGGGTTGCCAGAGAATATCCCAAAAATGTGAACAGTGCTGGATAGAAATGCGCAGTACCCGGTGAAGGGGGCCGTGATGAAGTGAGACTCGGCATCTTTGAGCAACTCTGATATACGGTTGGCTGCCGCAAATGCTTTTGCACCCGCCTTGGTGACGAAGGACTTTGGTACATCTTGGTGCGAGTTGCCATTCGGGGATGATACAGCGAATCGGTTCATGAATAGGATGTTTTGCTGCATGGATATGTGTAAAAACAGGAATTGGTTTGCCATGTTATCCGTTTCATGCAAGTGCAGGTTCTCCGGTGTGTATGCCAACGACTCGGGCAGTTCGAATTCCTCGGTTTGTTTGATCAGTTTCGCATATTCCGAGTCCGGGTGCCACATTGGATGGGGGTCCAGTTCCTTGCCGCCCTGATTGAGATACCCGATAATGCGGCCCCAAAGTGCAATGACCTTGATCATCCAAGCAGCCACTCCCATATTATTTTTTGCTTCGGCAATCTGATCCTCGGAGCCTGGCTCTAGAATTTGTCCACTTAGGGTCTCTGTAGGTCCCGGCATGTCATACTGGAAATTCTTCTCTCGAATTGGAAGTGGAATCTTGAGTGTCTCCTCCCTGATGAATGTCGGCCGGTCGGTTCCCGACGAGTTGAAGCGGTCCATCAAAAAGCAAGCCCACATCGTTCGTCTCCGGATTTCACGGTCAATGAAACTAAGTTGCGTCTTTCCGTTCACTCTCAGTGGGTCGTGCTCGAGGTCCTTGTGGAGTTGAAGCGCAAAGGCCATACGAATCGCTTGTCCTCCCAGAGACCAGCTTCGTCCTCCGTGGCACGTACCAAACTCATGCAGGCCCAGGATTAGCAAACACGTCAGGATAGTAATGTTAGGCCACTCATATCGTTTCGTGACAATATCGCGGGCAGTTGCAGCCCATTCTTCTCCCCGGAGGAAGTTGGGGTTGGTATTGAGTTTTGGGTGGTTAGAGAAGCGAGCCGCAATGGCGCAAACTGAAAGTATCAAGACCGGTGGAAGGGCTCCAGCTCTGGTCAGGCCAATCACTGTCAGCATCAAACATATGGGGCACGGGAAGCAGGTTAACCTACTTGAGCTTTCTCATGAAGCTTGGTTTGTGGAGGATGTGGTATGCTTGACCATAGATGTTCTCGAAAAACACCTCAGCAAGGTGTTCTTGAATCTCCTTGGACGGAAGAGCATCACCTCCCTCGAGTAGAAGTTTGCTCTCTTCAGCCTCTTGGACTAGGATCGTGGAGGGTTTGTGGGGTCCATCGAGTTTGGATCGTGATGGCGCGCGTGCCCAATTGTCTAGGTCAGGGCCGAATGCTTCGTCAGCGCCCCGTTTCTTCGCGGCCGCCCCTTTTCCATTTCCACCCGTCAGAGTTCCCGGGATGGCGGGTTTGACAACTGCTCTAGTCACAGATGTCGTCACGACGTCCTGCTCCGCTTTTGGGACAATTTTGATGATGCGATCTTCCATTCGCTTGAGCCTCTTATCGAGCATGGCCATGTAGTCGGTTCTGGGGGCGGCCTTGCGAGCAGTTACCTTGTACACGCAAGGAATACGAGACCGAAGGCAATGTTTGCACGCGGGTTTTTCTCCGGAACATCGAATTTTCTTTCGACGGCAAGCAATGCAAGCTAATGGCAGCCGTTTGCGCTCCTTTCCAGCTTTTGTTTTCAGCTCGCTCCATGCTGGTGTTGCGTCGGTCTTGTCACCCTTGACAGATTTCCCACCCATATCCGTCCCATCTCCCAACCCGCCCGTTGCAAGGCCAAATTCGTCCGACATGGGATCCTCCAGAGAATTTCCACCATTGTTACTATCGGGGGTTCCATTCTCGGACACCTCGATACTAGAATTGCGGCGTCCATTCAGATGGCCATAGCCGGATGTTTGGACCGTTATGGAAGGGCCCACGTTTTGTTGGTCTTGCATTGGTGAGATCGAAGGCGGCTCCGCGCCGGCAAACGCCTCTGGGCCGTGATCATCGAAGGTGGATGGAGGTAGACCCCCCATGGGTGAGTCTCCCAGGGAGTTCTGGTAGGGAAAGTGAAAATCGCCAAAGTTGGATGTATCTACTAGGTCGTGCGTTACTACTGCTGTAATTGAGTCTAATATCTCGTTTGTAGTCTCCAGTTTGAGAGCTTGTTCGGCTGCGGCCGACTGTTGGTGTGTGGCCCGAGGCTCGTCGTCGGCTCCGTCGGTGTGCGGAGAGAATTCGATGTCAAGAGACGGGAAGTTCTTGAAGCCGGACTGGGGGTCGCTGGGTGACATGGCGAAAGCTCTCTCGGGCGAAATAAACAATGGAAGCTATCTGGGGGTCCTAGAGGAGACGGAGAACCCAACACTCTTCTCTGCGACGATTGTGTGCTGAGATACGCAGAAGTATCATTTCATAGTATATCGGGTGGGTGATTGCGTCAGGAGCAGTAGCTTGTGTGGCGGGTCGTCGTCGACATGTCCCCCGGGGTACAGGAGCAATGGCGAGGCTCGGTCAGGAGAAGAAGACGCTGGTTGAGGAGGATGACCAGGAGAAGCAGAAGCAGAAGCACGCGCACGAGGAAAAAACAATGGCGTTCCCAACGTTTAGCAAAGCGTCCTGGATCCCAAGCCCACCGCGGTGGGTCATTGAGTGAAGGGTCTAGCAGAACTAGCGACAGGAAGCGTTTTCGGCGATTGAATTGTGGGGTAGCATGGCTGTCCAGGTGCTGTTTCCAAGAGACTAGAGTGCAGTGAAGCAGCCGGGATGGCAGGGCGCCACTGACAGGGACGTTGAAGGTTAGACTGCAGCGTGGGACGCTAGTGACAGGGAGCCACCTCGCAATACCGAACAAGTTTTGGTTTTCCTTTTTTCTCTTGGCTGCTCTTCTCGATCACGGAGACGCTGACGATGATGATTCCTGAACGCGGGCGGGAGTCATGGGATGGGAGATGCCCTCTCGCGGTATTGGATGGATGTGAGTGGGCGGGCAATATATCGCCGAAAGGTAATTTCGCGGGGGAACAGGGAAAAAGAAGGTTGGAATCAATTCCGTCTATGGAGCAAATAGATTGCCCACGGAGAGAAGGCAGGAGGTAGGTCCAAGGGGGGAAAACGTGGAAGACTAAGCGGGCCGACTGTGAAGGCCAACCTTGTCGACATCTATAATTCACCCTTTGCAGGTTCCGCTATAGACCTCCAGCTCCTCTTCCCATGCATGCATCAAGCAGTACGCAGGTCAGCATGCAGCTGAAGCAAGCCACACGCGAACAGCCAGTCAAGGAAGGAGTTGCCATCCTAGGTAACGCCTCCGACCAACCGGTGTGTACCCGTAGGCATGTAGGATATACATATCTTCCATGTTGTCGCATTGCGAGTTCTGTGTATCAAGTACGGATTACAGACATGGATGATGACAGAGCGCTGTGCGGCGCACGGGCGCCACCCCTCCTCCTCTTGCGGAGAACCTGGCACCCAGACACACTGGGGAAGTTGGGCGGATGGAGCACAAATTATCACCAAAATGTGTGTGACTGACAACCACACCTGCACATGCACCACATTTGTGTCTGCAGCGCGGATATAATTGTATTCGCGAAGTCCGGCCACGAGCGAGCGGCCAGCATCTTCCTCCAACTAGACTGCGGGCATGGTAAATTCCGAGAATACGCCGGCTTTCAAGTCGATGCGAGATCTACTGCCACTCGCTATTATTACCCCGGGTCTCTCTATCCACGGGATCTGTGCGATATGAACGAATCCTGCCGTTTTTGTTCAGGCTTGGGGAGATTTCGAGACGGGCGAACAACCAGTACTTGGGAACTTGAAATGCTTGATGAAGTTGACAGTTGCGGGGCCCCGGGCCAGATTCGGTTTGGCAAGCCCCGAGAAAGGAGCGAGTCCCAAAAGCCGGGACGCGCTGGGACCGAAGCGACTTTGGCTCGCCGACATCCAATGCATTCATTGACGACTTCCAGACACCCATTGGGTGTGTATAGTCTGGATCATGGAGAAAACTGAAAGTTCACAAATCACAATCGCGGTGAGAAAATAGGCTCCCCTCAAGGCTGGATGCAAGAAGCCTGGAAGGTTCTGAGGAAAGGTTGGTTGCAACCTGCTCTCTTCTGGTCTTGATGGATGGTCGACGTGACCGACCAAACTCTGTGAGTGCCCCACTATACCCACTTGGGATAGGCGCAAATGCCCCTCTGCTGTGGAGCTCAATTCGTTCTGTCATCTTTAACCTCAATCCCTCATTTCACAGTCATCAGCATCATGATTGCGGATGCCAAGCATATTGCTGTTCGAAACGGAAACATTTGATCCTTTCGGCGTTTTTTGCTCCTCGCTGTCCCGCCCTCCCCACAGTTTTCCAATGTTGCCCTCCAGACCTCAGACCTACATAGCCTTCACAGTTATCCTACCGTCTCAAAAGAAGTCTTGGGGCCTTCTCTTGCATATTCATGCTAACGCGAACCGGCTCTATATTGGATGGACTCCTCCCCAGCAAGAGTCACCGTCACCAGCATCGACACCAAGCCTCCCCTAGATGAGATTGGATTCGAGCCCAGTGTTCGGATTGTTCGGAACTGTCAGCCCAGCTTGCACCTGTCACTTTTGCATTTTCGCGCTGTGCGACCCTGAACATTTGTCTCTCTCTCAACCAACCCAACATGGCCATCCGCATACGACTGGGTGCAAGAGTGTGACATCGAACCTAGCTTCATTCGATAAGCCAGCCGTCCTTGGGGGGTTACGCGGCTCGATTCGATCCGTCCTCTCTCGAGCTTCCGAATTGGACATATTGGCTTGTCTAACCGACAATTATCCGCAGTACAACGGAATGTGGGTGGTACCTGGCCGTCTTGCCCTGGACCAATTGTTCCTCCACCGAACAACGGCTGGAACCTTTCCTCCCCCGCTGCCACCCTATTCCGAACTGCTACCACCTCAAATCCTGGGTCAGCGAGCCGCTGAGGGAGGGAGCAAGCGTGCTGGAGAGGGTTGGTAGGTCGCCAAGTGGTCAGCCTATCGTCATTCTGCGCTCGACGTTACGATCTGTCGTGATAGTTGCTCACCTCGTCTCAGATCTCAATATATTGTCTGTAAGGTTGGGCTCTGAACTCAGCTCGGCCTTACTTGGTCTGCCATCCTCCCCATCCTTCGCGACAGATTTGCCCAAGATCGACAGACGCTCATATATAGAGGCGACGATTACATTATTCTGATGTCGAACTTGCCTGATTGGGTCAGAGTCACGGGCTTGGATCGGAACCCTTTTTGATCTCTTGTTCCCGCATTCATGCATCCCGCCCATCACATCCACTTAGGAGGCAACCAGGAACTGGCAGGTCTTGTTCCTGTCGGATGAACTCCCACCCAATGGGAGCATCTCTATCTCACCTACAGCAACCACTCCGCGATGCTACAACCCTTCATGCTGTGTGCACGCCCACCGCCCCGGATCCCTCGTCAAGACAGACGTCAGAAACATGCCACTTCAGCAACGTTCAGCCCATGGACAGCCCGTGCTGTCAGCGGTCATGGCCTCTTATCTCAGGTTACACAACCTGAGTAGAGCATAATGATTGCGCGTTATGCGTACTACTTGGTTGTGTAGCGTGTTTCTCTTGCTAAAGCTGTTTCCGTTCGTATCCCTTCTGGTCACAAGCACCATTTCACCAAGTGAAAATGATCAACTTGTCGCCTGTGCCCGCACCGCTCACTTTGACAAGTGGGGCTGTTTGACGGGTTAAATCGATCAGGCTGATCGATACACTTCGAGGGCGGTTCAAGGTGTCAACCAAACAAGCACGGCGGAAGCAAGGAAGGTAAAATGCACACCATATCTCGTCTCTCATATACCCCCGCTTTCGTCTGTTCGTCTGTGTTCTGTGGATAGCCAATAGGGTATTTATGATGTTGCACTAACTTCGGGTCATCGTACCGGTCGCGTGTTGATTTTTCCCTTGTTCGCAAGCATACTTTGGCTGCACTTTCCAATCTCAGATACGGGTCATGGGAGAGGGTTTTGCGAGGATATGACTGGGAGGGGGAGCGGCGTCAGTGGGCGGCTTTAATTGTGCTTTTTGCTGTCATTTATTTTTGTTGCTTGCGGTTGCCCCCAATCTTCCTTTTGCCTGTCCAATTTGAGAGAGGAGCCGGTGACTTGCTCGGCGATTTTTTTCACCTCCTCTCTCAACCTGCATTTTGTCTTTTCTGTTTCCCTTTGCTTCCGATTTGACGTCTAAGCGAGAACTGGGGTGCAGTTGTAACCATCCACAATCTCTTTTCTTTCCTTTTCTGGGTTGGGTTGGTTGGGGCGCACAATACGCATCACATCCACACTTGCTGCTCGATGTTCCCCTTCGCTTGGAACATACATCTTTCCTTCTTGATACAATCAAAAACTTTCCGGCTACCCAAGGAATCACACTGCACAGATCCGTGACAGGCTCTGGGGCTGATACTACCTCGCCCTCTTCTCTGGTCCTCCGATCTATCATCTCTGGGACATCGAGATAGCCATTGGTTTGTGGGGTTGAATTAGCGTGGATGGATGAGGGATGAATGCTTCTTGCCGAAGTGGCCGGGTCGAGCCGGAGATTTTTGCATAGTACATGTATATACATGTGTGTGTGTTCGCGTGTCTGCCTCTGCGTCTGGCGCGCATATATCTATCGGAGCCACATGGATTACACGTGCTAGTGATTGTCCTCTGAAGATGAGGCATATATGCACGACCGTTTGAGTAGATGTTATCCAGGGTGTTGCAGTGATGGTTGTTTAATACAATCTAATGCTTGAACGTTTGTTAGCTCGGTACATGTCCTATAAAACTAAGAACAGAAACAAGCAAGGATGCAAACCGTAAGGTATTGAAAATCCCAAATTAGAAGATGGTCAATACGCAAGGAATTATCTATGCTGGTTGGGATATCCAATATGCGTAGAAAGGAGTCAGGAATGCATTAATAAAAGCTGAATATGCGTAGAAAAGAGTTATGAATGCATCAACAAAAGCCGAATATGCGTAGAAAGGAGTTATGAATGCATTAACAGAAGCTGAACGAGCTTATAAATAAGAGAAATAGGCATAGGAAAGTGTGAATGGGGGCGTGTACCACGCTAACAAACGTTCAAGCATTAGATTGTATTGATAGATCACCATGGTTTGTCCTTCGCAGCTCGGTTAGCGGCTTGCCTTGTTCAGGAGTCAACTGCATCACAGATAGATGTGAGCATCCAGAATAGACAGGCTGTGATACAATCAAAGCTCATCGCTGAGATGAAACTCCTCGCTTCTTTGAGAGCATATGATCATGATGATCCATGATTTGTCTTGCGCCATGTACATAATGAAGTTGTCACCTTGGTAGATAGCAGGGAAAGTAAGACGTCTGAGTGAGTATAGCAATATTGCAGTGAGATGTTTAGCTAGAACATCATCATCATCATCATCTAGGCTTATGGATATCACACCATATGTGGCAGAAGAGTGATACTTTTATTTATTTATTTATTTATTTCATTCTCTGGAAAGACTTGCTCAGTAACATTACTACCTAGGTAGATAGTTAGTCAGTTAGTATAGAGTTATCCGTTCTCTTGGGAACTAGTTGTGCAAGCGCGGCTATTGCAGAGGCTCTAATTATATTCAACTTAAGGTTCCGGGTTGTCCATGTATCTAACTCATTGATATTCCATAACATGATGGTGCAATTCAGCGGACCCTTCCTAAGCACTTTTTTTTTTCAACACGAAGAAATGCGTTCAAGTCAGTATAGTTTTTTTTTTTTTTTTTTACAAAACGGCGCTGTCCTAGCTACATGTAGGTACTTCCCCCCTCTTTAGGACTTCCATTCATTATCCACTATCTGTTGATATATTTACATATATATTTGCATTTCACGAACTTGTAGTACTACATTAATTCTCTTTACTGAAATTCAAGAAGAGATTTTCAAACTGATCCCAATCCATCAAACCAACATAAAACTTTCAAAAGTAGTACATTAAAATGAGTCTGAAATTGCGGCTGTGTCCTGGAGCCAACGAGCCCTCAAGACTGTGAACAAAAAGTCACCGGTATACTATTTCTTCCCTTTTTTTTTTTTTTTTTTTTTTTTTTTAACTTCTTCTCTTCGTTTCCAGTCATGATGCTAATGAAATTCTCAAGTTCAAACCTTATTAGTCTGACCTGACCACTAGATATAAGTTTTGAAAGACCCTTGCCCCACCCCCCATTTGATTGTAAACGGTTATCACTCATGTCTGTTTTAAAGAAAGACTTTGTAGCAAATCAGGCTCCATATAAAATAGGAACAACGTCGCTATGTATGTAGTCATCGCTTTGGTGTGTCCCCTCGTACGCTTATGAAGTAAGCTGTCAGTCATAGGAGAGGAAAAGTAACTCACTCGTATTGGGAAAAGAAACTGCGTATACAAAATGCCAGCCAGCTGGCTTGACTGTTTAGTACCTAGTGTATCTCATACTGCTAGCAGGCGCATTTGTGACTTGTCCTTTCCCGCGCCATAGCCGTGTTCAGTAGCATGAGAAGAAAGGAGGGAAAAAAAGAAGAAGAAAAACAAGCCTTGCGCCTATTCCATTCGAGTACTACCAACAATATTTCAAGAGTAAAACTAGGAAATTAGACTAGTCTGAAGGCATTGAGATTGAAAACCAAAACAGAAATAAAATCAAACCACCAACACCCGCCTATGTCGTCACCGCAAGACTTGACAGAGGTTTTTCCTTCGTTACCAGCAGTGGTATTAAACCCTTATCACACATCGCCGGGAGCTATCTGATCCAACTCCCAATACCAATGGTCCCAGGTATGACGATCATATGGATTCTCCGGCGGTCTACTTGCCATAGGCTTAGCAGTTGGTATCTCCGCCTCAAATATCACACCTATACTTTCAGCACCCAGCCTCTCCTCCTCAGTCAATTCATCGCCTTCTAGCTGGTCCAGAATAGTCTTCATCCGCTGCACCCACGTAGACTTCCAGAAATCGACCAGATCTTGCGTTTTGTCCTTCTCGTCTCTTGCAAAGATTGCGTCAACTTGTTTCTCAAACTCTTCCAGAAGCTCTTCCATCAGAGCCAGGGGGTCGGCGTGCTCCTCCTGAATCTCGTCGATTTCATCTGTCGAATGGTAAGGCTCTTCGTAACCGAAAATGATCTTTCTGGCATTGCAGCATGTATGAGGGATACCAAGAGCTGTGTAAGTCATGTATCGTAAAGCTGCGTGGTGATGAACTGCTTCAAGTTCAACACCCAGGTTTGTGAGGTAATATCTAAAGGTGCCCGCTAACGAGTCAATATCTTCCCTTGTTACCCAACCTGAATCAATCCATTTTAGAAGATAGGTGAATGGCACACAGCCATCAATCGAGCAGTTGCACCGACAACTATCAGCCAGATTTCCGGAGAACGCCGTGTCTTGGACATGAACCTTTTTGACCCAGTCCTTATCTAACCAGCAAATACGCTTTGAAAAAGAAAAAGAACCCTTGATCTCGTGGGCATTAGATTCATGCCGGAGCTCGAAACACGCGAGTCTTCCAAGAAGCCAAAAGACGACATGGGAATTGAAGACTCTGCTAGCGGTGAGTGCTGATGAGACGAATGGCTCATCCAGAAAACCGGTGGTATGCGAATCAAGCCACTGCATGTAAACTAGCTCCAGCCGAGCTCCCACGTTTACTGCTAGGCACCTGTCCATATCACAAAACCCAGCCTGGAAGAAAAGATCGGCATGACTCGGCTTTGTTAAAAGTCGATAGACTGGATAAACTAGAGATAAATCTGGACACCTATTATTTTCAGGTATCAAGGTTGCAGGAATACTTACACCGCGGCGCTTCAAGATTGAAACAACTTGCGGTATAGCGGAATCGAGAACATGTTCGCAGTCGAGCCCAAAGTCGTGTATTTCTGACGCTGAGAGATGGACGAGGGCGAGTGCCTTTAAGTCCTCTCGTTGCTTCCTGAGGTGCTGTATGAATTTTTTCCTGCATCGATGTGAAGCAAGATGCAAAAGTTGCCCAAGTGACGCGTAGAAGTCAAGGCTCAGCACCGAACCTGCATTGAGAAGAAGCAAGGTGGGCTCAGCACAAGCGCACCGAGAGCACATGGTTTCTGACCTCTGATTCTTGCAATCCGCACCACTAACGGCAAATGCCCACTGAAGCGCTGAACCTCCTTTGCTGTCAACATGATTAAGCAATTCCGAATCCGCATGATCAAGAAGTAATCTCAAGACCCCTGGCTTATCGCAAGCCAAGTGCAGTGGAGTCTGACTGAAGATGGTTCGCTCGCTCAACATCCCTGGGTGATCCTCTAAATAGTATTGGGTTTGCACCAAATCATTCGCTAGAATTGCTAAGCTTAGAGGCCCGCAACCTTGGGCTGAACAAACGGACCCATGGGCCATTAATATTAGCCAGAGCTGACGTCTTAAAATATGGGTATACATACCTTCTGCGGTCTTTGCAGAACTGTTAAGGATCTCCAAGCATAGTTCCACGTCAGTGAATGAGGAATTTATCTTGCGAAGAACCAAAGACGAGCAAACTATTGGCATCATGTCATTGCTGCTTGGGAAGATAATATCCACTAGATCCAGGAGAATACTAGGAGTTCTGTCGAGATAGGGTATTGTGAGAGCCAGTGGCGCCCTTTTATCAGTTAGATAATACGGGGTACCGCAAAGGATTAAATCATTGGTAGGGCATATTACTCACTTCCCTCCAATGTCATAGTCACAAGCTGGGACGTTATAGAAGATCAAGGTCTTGATAATTCTAAGGAGTGGGGCAAAAGAGAAACCCTCCTCTTCACAAGCGTTAGAGCCATTAAAGGCCAGGGCTACCCAAGACATCTAAAACTAACATTAGTAACAAACCACGTCCCAGAACAATTTCTTCTTACAGAAGACACGACTGTTGTGGCTGAAGGCACAAGTCACTTACCAGTCTGGCTGCATAGTGGAGTAGTGTCCAGTTTCTAGAGTCAACTGCTCGGGGTGATAACTTGTTTTGGCGGAGTTGAGAAATTATCTTGACTAGAGCTAGCGCGACAAATTTCGGCCACTCCTGAGTGAAGTACCTTTTATTAGCATAATAAAACGCAGGGGGACCGTACAGAATTCTTCTTGTGCAATCGAGTAACTTCATAATACGGAAAGCCGGGTCTTGATTCGCATCTACCGTTGGATAGTATGTGAAGGTAGGTGTGACACTCCAGGCTCCCGCACCAGTGTGCATCGCAAACGATATTTTGATGGCTGAACTTAGAATTCGCTCCAAACCGTTGCAAATCAGGCCGTACTCTTGTTTTTTAGATTTCCCAGTCCCCCCAGCTGGGCAGCCGGTGAAGTGCTGCTGTGTAGTAGCCTTTTCGGTAAAAAAACGAAAGGGGCCCTGGATTGAGATCTTGCGCTCCAAGTTTCGGCGATGACGGCAGAAGCAGGCAGTATCAGCTCCGAGAGAGAACATGATAGCTTGGAATTTCTTGTCGTCATTGCTGGTTGGTGTCCTGAGTTTTGTATTTCGTCGACCAGGTATAGTTGCTTGAGCTTTCATACCAGTGGTAGCATCGCAAATTTCCTTCAAGGCCCCCGGCTTGGCAACAAGTCGACCTGTAATACGCTTGATGTCTCGTTGGGTCTTTGTGGGTTAGATTAGCTTATAGTACACGAAATTTCGAGCAAGGGGACGGTCCCGTACCTCTTGCCTGCTGAGCTCCAGCTGATGCATGATCTCGGCATGCTGTGTAGCACCCTCAGTCCGAATCTTTTTGAGCTCCTCGAGTTCGAAAAGATGTGCTTGATGTGTAGTGGCAAACTGGGCACTCAACTGGGTATACTGCACGCCCTGCAAATGTGTTGTGTCTAGAACCTGTTTTCTGAGCTTCTGAGTCTCGTTTGAAACATTGATGTTGACGGCTGTAAGTTGTCCACTCAGCTGGGAATACTGAAAATCCCGTGAACTTCGTGAATCTTGAATCTGTTGCTTCAGTTCGTGACTTTCATTCGAAATCTTGATGTCGGCCGTGGCAACAGCGCCCTCAATTGCCAACAGCTTGCCCAGGGCGGACGATGATGTCTCACTGTTGGACCGGTCAGCTTGAGGGACCAATGTTAAGAGGCATTTAATCATCTCACATTCCCAAAGTCTGCAAAACCAACATCAACTTCCCGTTCGCCTGGTCTAGCCTCTTCTCAAGCCCCTCAATCTTGGATCGCTCAAATGGATACATCAGTCTCTTGCCATGACCCTTTAGATTGGCCCGAGCCCCAGTTGTCGACTGGTTCCGACCAGAAAGCTCTGCCACCAAGTTCTCAAGTGCCATCAGTTCTGTCTTGCACGTCGCAATACAGTTATGCACCGCCGTAGTGACGGCAGGATACCCTGTTTGAAACTGCTGCGACGTCATGTCGATGGTTTGAATCAACTCTTTGAGGCTATCAATCTGCTGTCTTGCGGTAGCGATTTCTTCGTTCCGGCATTTCAACGCGTCGATGTATTTGAAAGCCCCCTCGCTGATCTGTAGCCCAAGGGAAACAAGGCCGGCTGTCAGTCCGACCAGCGATATCGGATCAGCCATGGCTGGTTGTAGAAGCGGGGAGATTCACAACAAGGAAGAAATGACGACTCAATTGATGAGGAGCTGAGTGGGAGGAATTTCGCAGGGAAGTCGTTGGCCAGTCGAAGTGGCAGCGGGAAGCGCCTGCATCGCTTCAAGTGCGAAGGCGCAACCGCCACGGGGCTGACTGCTCGTGCATATGGTTGCCTTCAGTTGTGCGACGCTTATTGGACCCGAACAGAGCTCAGCTTTCACCTTCTTAACCTGAAACGATGTCCACAATCAACTCCAGTTAGTATCTCAAGACTCCAACCTCCTGAAAATTATGTTTTCTGTCTTGCAACTTTTGTTACTCCACCAACTAATACATCTCTCTAAACACCAGGTCGGCCCAACCACACAAGGAAAGGAGTAAAGAAGAGGAGCGTATTCAGTATCCATGCAGCCCCTTTTTCTCACACCAACAACTCTCACGAATACAAGAGAAAGCAAACCTGACATGTACCTACTACATTCGTATGTCCTCTACACAAAAAGCAACGGATGCTTTCTGTGATGTGTCCCTTTTTTACCTACACAAATACCAACTTACAAGAAAACAACCTCTTACTCCCGTTACTCCCCTTCCCTTCCCTCCTTTTCCATCTTCATCTTCATCTTCATCCAAATCCAACATCTAAGACTGACAGCAAAAACAGCCCCTAAAGCGCCTTTCAAAACAAAACAAAGACACCAAACCTAATGCACGGGTTCATTTCTCATCCCTTATACCATGCATTCTTAGACACGGTAAATCCAGAAAAAAAAACGAAAAAAAAAGAAAAAGACGCAAAGCCAAACACAAGTACTCCAATCCCCCGCCTTCAAGTCATCCCCTTCTTCCATTCTACTCAACAAAAACCGGAATCCCATAAACAGCAACAGCAGCGGCAGTCACATACCGGAACCTACAAGCCTCCCTAGCCACAGCGACAGCCTCCACAAGACTTCTTTTGACCTTATCACCACCTCCTTTACTCTTATTAACCCTTATCCCACCCTTCCCATCAACTTTTACCGAGCCCTCCCTCAGCAACCCCCACTCCTCAAAACATCTCCCTGCAAATCTGTCAATATCCCTATCCGTAACATCCCACAGCGTCCCCACGACCGCCGGACTACCTGCCATCATGTAATTCCACGCCGGCCCCGCAGGTTCAAACTCCCCTGCTTCCACTAAAGCAGCCGAGGAGCATCCCATCAGCAGTACCGCGGCGCGGCATTTATCTAGTCTTCTTATTGTTCGACCGCGGATGTATTGCGCTCCTGAGCCGTGACCAAAGTACAACAAAATGTCCGAGGAGGAGAGGCAGCTCTCAAATTCTTCTTCCGTAGGTTCCTTGGAGACATAAGAGTTCCATGACCTCAGCTGAGATGATAAAGGAGGCAAGAAGGTAGACTGTGTAAGTTTTAGATCGGCTGAAGGATTAAGGATGTATGAACCCGATTGAAGTGAGGCATGGTGTCCTTCACTTGCAGGACCAGTGGTAGAGGCTCGTTGGTCGATAATTAGTCTCCTTAGACAAGCCAAGGAAGGCAGTCTCGAGATTGGCTGCTCTTGCATGCACGGTAATGATTCCCAGGGGAAGATGTGAAGTGCCTTGTCGAGAAGAAGAATGGTGTGGATGGGTGACGGCGGGGCAGGGTTGGAGTTGGCTGAGGAATGGTATGCTTGAAGCGCGTCGAAAGTTTCCACCACCATCGAATCAAAGTCAATTTCATCGTAGGCGTTACGCTCCCCATGGAACTGGAGAATATCGACTACGAAGTATAGCAGGTCGGTGAGTTCATCGTCGAAATCGCAGTCGGGCTTCGTGGCGTCGCCTAAGCCAATGAAGAGCTCCAGGATGTTCGTATCAAGTTGTACCTTGGGACCGGAGGCTTTCGCCTTCTTCCCGCGCACTTGGCTCCGGGAGGGAAGATGCTTGTCTAGGGTGGTAAGGAAAGCCTTCTGGAAGTTGGCAACGAGGTCCTCACTGCGAATGTGAGGAGAGAAAATGCCTCTGAAGCCGCCTAGCCAGATCTGCTCAATACTTTCGAGCAGCTCCTTGAGACGACCGTCCAGGGCTTCTCTTGTCTGCCACCATTCCGTCTTGGCACCTTTCACGCTCATATCTTTTGCAGCGTGGGACGTCTCGTTGATGAGCTTGATAATCTCTACCAACTCGGAGCGACCTTGCTGGAAGTTGAAGACGTCACTGTCGGCATCGCGAGAACTTGCGCGTTCTAGGGGCAGACGGATGACGAATGGGTTCTGCCCGGCTTGCAGCTTGGTGATGCAGAGATCATGGTTGCCCTCACTAAGGGAGATTGAGATCACATTCCAGGACTTGGGAACAATTTCAATGTAGTCCCTCTGAATCTTGTGAAGTTCGAGTGTGAAGCCAAGACTTGACCTCCTGGAGTTGACAGACTGCAAAAGGGGCGGCCATTCCGTTCCATCGTTCCTGAGCGCCTGTTTCTCCTGTGAAATGGCCTTGCGCTCTCGTCTCCAGGTCAGATTTCGAGCAAGCTCAACCGCATATGAGGTCTGAGCAGAGTGCGTCGTCGCCCTAGACTTGGTTGTAGTTGCAGTGAGAATGAGGGCGACATGCTGGAGCAAGCTTGAAATTCTGTGCACCAAGATTGAGTCGCCACTTTTGGCTGCGATAGAATGGGCCTCGAGCAGATAGTCGTGAGCTTGCCGCAGATGCTCGACATAGAGCTCAGGAGTAGTCTCTTGAGCTTGTCCCCCCTTGGTAGCAGCACCTCGCGACTTCTTAACCGGCGAGGCAAGGGCTTCTACAGCGCTCTTTTCGGCACCAGAAAGAGCAGGAAACGAGATGGTCGAATCTTGAATGACTGAAAACACTGGATCATTGGCCATCTGCTCCATGCTCATCCCCAAGAGGCAGGACGCCATTGCCAGTTGCCTAGCTGGCAAGAGGTCTGATGCCTTGGATGCAGCCGTAGCCTCAGTCAGAACTGCCTGTGCCTCGGCCCACTCCTTCTGCTTCAACATCGATGCAGCTTTTTGTACCAAGATGGATGCTCGCAACTTTGCCAATTGAGCGTCTTCCGGCGCAGGTTCCGGCTCCTGCGGTGCAGCAGCAACGGCTTTTCCTTTCACAGCCTTTGAAGCAGCAGCTGTTTTCTTTACGGGTGCCTTGCGCGCAACTGTCTTTCGAACACCCCTTGCAGGCTTCTCCTGAATCTGCAACTCTTCCATCTTCTCCCGAACAACGGCAACTTGATCTGGGCCTCGTAGCTTCCCCATGATTGCCTCTGCCTTGGCCAGCAAAAGCTCTGCTCCCTCCATGTTATTCTGAGAAGCATACATTGCGCTAATCTGGCATGCAAGAGTCGCAGACAAGTAGGAGCGTTCTTCTTCAGGCAGAAGAGCCGTAGCCTGTTGAAGCATTTCAAGGGACTTGCTGGCATTAGCAGCTTTCCACGACACTGACCCGATCCAGGCGGCACATTGAGAGTTGTAAAACTCGGAGTCTACAGATTTCGCAATCTTCATTGCCTGCTCTGCATAATACATGGTCTCTTGAAACATGCCTAGGTGAGCATAAATGGAAGAAATCTGAAGCGTGTTGCGAAAGAGGCCGTTGAACATTTTCCAAAACGCAGGACCGGGGCTTTGCGATTTGTGTTGTAGCGTCATGTCTGCAGTGGACATGTCAACACTGGTGTCGTTCTCTGGGCTCGATATCTTGGCAGCCAATTGACCCTCCATTTTGACCCATTCTGCAAAGATGGCCCGTACGCTCTCTCTGGAGTACACGAGGGCATGATGGGAATCACCTCTCTCAAGCGCAAGTACCGAAAGGAGGTAACAGGCGTTTGCAACAAGCTGCTTCTTTTGTGATCGGGTGAAGTTTTGAAGCGAACCATCCTCATTATAAGCGAGTCGCGCCTGAGAAAGATGGTCCTCAGCTTGCCTGAAGTTGCTGAGAGTGATATGGTGCTCAGCTGAAGCGAGATGGAAGTTGACCAGTGCATCAGGGCCAACATTATCGGCCAAGTGCTCTCGGGTCTTCAAGAACACCTGCTCAGCTTTGGAAGACTGGCCCAAGTTGGTATATTGGACAGCCAACATCGAACTGTGCTGGACAACTTCCTCGGTTTTGATCCCTTCTGCGGCTTCAGAAACGTCAGTCATCAACTCGAGAACGGAAGCCAGCATCTGATCCCGTCCTTTCATGCGGAGGAAATCGGCAACGGATTGAAGATAGTCAAGAAGCCCTGGAACGTCGTCGATTGCCTTGTCCAGATCTGCCTTGGTCTGAGATGACTTGGCAATGGATTGCCACGCAGATATTGATTGCTGAAGAACCTCCGGGTTACGGTATCCATCAACGGCCGAGGCCAAGCAATTGTAGTAAGCCTTCATGTGCGGAATAAACCCCGCCAGCCCTGAATCCTCCCCAAGTTCACCGCCCTTCTCCAGCTGAGCAGCGTCCTTAGCAACCAGCAGCAGTTCTGAGGCTCTATCGAGGGTTCCAAGTGCCGAGCAGGCAAGACTGAGAAGGACTCTCAGCCGTCGGACCGGATACCTAGTTGGGATGTAAATGCGGAGCAAGGTGTCGACTACTGGATGCTCAAGACTGATGTCTGCCTGCTTCGTCGCATCACTCAGGAGAATGAATTTTAGTCGGTGTTCCAATGACGCTGCCTGCTCTGCTTCAGGTAGATCCACAGTCCAGTCGATCCAGACCTGCTCCATTTTTGACAAAGACAGTAGTGCACGAGACAAAGCCTCGGCTTTTGGGTCTCGGGTCCAAATAGCTGTGGGTGATGCTGTCGCCAGCGCTCTGGCCACAGCGGCGAGAACACCATCATCTATCAAACTAGACCGAATCGATTGAAGAGCCGCAAGAGCTTCCTCCCCCCTGCCAAGTGTCCTAGCAAGCTTGGACAGTTGTTCCAGCTTCAGGATAAGCTGTGACTTTTCTTTTTCAGCGCTTGGTCGATGCTTCACGCACTCACAAGACCGCCGAAGAGCTCGTAATGGTGTTGGGTCTTTTGGATCCGTTGACTGATTGCGAAGCAAATTGTACTGTAGATAATAAAAATGCGAGATTTTCACATAGGATGATGTTGGCGTGTTGGAAACGCCCTGGTTACTGGTATACTCCAGAAGTGTTATGCAATCGCTAAGAATGGAGTCCATCAATTCCCAAGGAAGCTGCTTCTGGTCCAAACGAGATTTGATGATCATGAATGCTGAATCCAGAGTATGTTGGAGAGATTGAAGTACCAACTGTCGTCTTTGTTCGTAACGGAGGTAGTCCTTCGTGCTTCCTTTTGGCCCCGGGGGCTTGCCGAGCCATCGGAGGCAGAACCGTGGGCACTGTATGATAAATGTCTCTAACAATTCCTTTGTAGCAGATGATAGTGACGACGAGCCTCCATCCCCCTTTCCCTTTGCCGCAACAAGCAGGATTTGCATGGCTGTTTTTCTCAGAGCACAAATGTTGACCAGCAGCTCATCCAACTCTGTTGTGTCCCCTCGCAGCGGTCCCTGAATCACCGCAACAACTTCGTTGAGAATAGTGCCGTCTTTAACGTACTTTATATGGTCCCTAAGTTGTAGTGATAGCAATTGTGCAGCAAGAGAACATGTCTTGGCTATTGATTCGACTTTTGGATCTATACATTCCCGCAGTTTCGTCGCCCATGAGATTGCGTCGGAAATTTGTTGCGAGTCTCGAGAGAGCGCCACCAGCGTTTGATAAATATTGGCGAGGGGCAGCTTGGAACCCCCTGATGGCCGAAGTCCTTGAACCCGTATCTGCTGATGGATGCGTCCAAAGATTCGCAGGCAGATTGTATAGTTGGCCTTCGCATTGTCTGTGCTCCTGCGCATGTATGCACCGAGGAACCTCGACAACGGGAGCATTATCTCCTTCTCAACATCTCCTTTATGCTTGGCCAAGCTCCACCACTGCAATCTAGCCTCCAACGCAAGCGCCTGTAACTCAAGAGCCGATCCCGGAGAAATGCTGAGGCGTGCCTCCTGTGCGACAGTGTCGTCTTTGCTGGATACACTTGGGGTGAGAGCTAGAAGACATTGCGCAACTGTTTCGATCTGGCGAGCAAGCTTCGCAATATCGGCACCCTTCTCCTTCGCTGCTGAGAGGAGGAAATCGATCGGTGACGAGCCCTGTTCTTGTCGAAGATGTGGGATTACTGCCTCAACTGAAGGTGCCTTCTTGACCATTGCTAGAATGCGCAAAGTATGTATCTGTGTTGTTATGGCAAGCATAAGTGCTGCTCCCTGGAGCTTCACACTGCTGAAGTCCATAATTTCAGCAAATACTTGTGCAGTGCTCTTCGTATCGGCCGCTGTGGGCTGCTTTGCGGATTGCTTCGCTCCAGGGTTGCCGAGTGTCTCCAACCTCTTCTTCAGCACCCTCAATTCCTTGATAGCCTGGTCATGGAGATTCAAAGCAATCAATCTTTGAATCAGGGCCGACATGCCAGACTCTAGTTGTAATTCAGGAAGCGAGACCTTGCCTGAACTCGGTATTTGCCGGAGAGCAGCAAGGGCAACTCGAGCACACTCGACGAGAGCGAGTAGGTTCGTATTGTTCGCAGCCTTGGAAGGGGATCGTGCATGTTTCGGCGCAACCGGGGATGTTGACTGTCGGTTGAGAGTGCGGGGTTGTAGGGGGCTCATGGGCGCAGATGCTGATCTTCGGATTGCATTTTTTGTTGCGGTTTTGGCTAACTCATCCTCCTCTGTTGATCTTCGGGGCAGAGGAGCGGGTGTAGCTGCTGGTGTAGGCTTCGCAGCTTCAGACAGAGCTTTCAGGGTGACATTTACAACTTGGGTGGCGAGTGTCGCCTTGTCGCGTGTTGACAAGGCATCATTCTCGGATGCGGGGGGTGCGGGAGTTTCGGCACCGGGTCTGGCGCGTCGTGAAGGTGCTCTGGCAAGTGTGTTTGTCCTCGACCGGGATGGTATTGGTGTTTTTCGAGAATCTTCTGCTGCGGCGGGTATTGGGTCGTCTTTTGGAAGAAGTAAACTCTTGAGGAGGGCTAGGGTGGCAGGCGAGCATGTTGCGACGGAAGAAACCGCGCTGCGCACAGCTTCGATCTGTGAAGTGTGCGTTTCCATTATAAAAAGTGATTCTTAATCATATCATCATTGTCACCTGTATCCTAGGACATTAACCAAAAGATGGGGGGAAAGCTGAGGAAGTGATGAACCAGAAACAAAACAATGGATGACTGAGAGGGATATGCAAACGCCGTGAGTGCTGTGCAATAACGTGCTGCTAAGAAAAATCAATGAAACCGGGGACGGGTATCGCAAATGACGACGGGCCGAGAGATCGATTCGGATTCACGACTACCCAGGCAAGGACGGTGCCAGTGATTCGGGGTCGCCAAGCAATTGTTGACTCCACGTCGCTGGTAAAAAGTCGGTCCACGTTGTCAGAGCAACCACGTCCTGGCTGAACAGCCCCACCTGTCATAGTGCTTAGAGGGTGGACCCCACACTCTCAACCGTACTTCCAGAATTGTCAGGGATTTTTAGCTCGCTTCTCCGGCTTGTGGAACTTTGAGTTCGATGTCCCGCAAAGTTTCAACAGTCTTTTCCACATCTTTTCCGAACTGCCAAACCGTCACTCCTTTCACAGACAACCCATCCTGAGAAAATGAGCCGACTTTTGCTTAGACGAGGTCTCTTTGCACCGGCGCTCTCCAAATCTTATGCAATTCTTCAGGGTCCCATTACTTACAGATATGGAGGAGCACGCGCTGCAAGTTCTGTCGCAGAGACTTCATTCTGGGGGTCCATGATCCCCAAACCCCTGCGCAGGAACCCAGGCAGCGGCTCCTCGAAAAAGTCCAAAGTAAAAGTAAAGAAGGACTGGAACCCCGCGACCTTCTTCATCTGCATTTTTTTGCTGATTGGGTCCATGTCCATTCAGATGATCGCACTGAAGAGAGACTTTGCAACCTTTTCCCGCCAGGCCAATGTGAGGATTGGGTTGCTTCGTGAAGTCGTGGAAAAGATCCAGAATGGCGAGGAGGTTGACGTTGAGAAGGTGTTGGGCACTGGAGACCCAGCCAGGGAGGAATCATGGGAGGAAGGTTTGCAGCAGCCTTCCAGCACCTCTGTTGTAGACAAAATTGCTGACGGTTTGTGTGTAGTTTTGAAAGACATTACTCGTGAAGATGCTGCGATAAACCAGAAGAAGAAGGAGAAGAAGCAAGCTGAGGCTGCGGCTGCGGGTCTGGCAGAAGCTCAAGCAGCAACCCCAAAGGCCTCTCCCCAACTAGCACCAGCACGTGTTCAACCTGTGTCAGAACTCTCAACCAGGGGCTTCTTTTAAGCATGTTCTATGTTGTACAGTTACATCATTCTATGACAGCATGTCTTTGAACACCATGCTGTTGTTCTGCTCGAAGCGCACAGATTCAGCAGCAGCGCCAGATATCTTCGACTGAGACTGTAATTCCTGCACAAGGGCAGGTAACAAGCTCTGCGTGGGGACCTCAGTTCTCACCCCTTGACTCCCATCCTGTCCCGGGTCCAACCCCTGAAAAAATACGTCGTCACCTCTCACACCACCCATATTCACCACTGCAACCGGCATACCCCTATCCTTGGCCCTCTTCACCAGTCTCCAAGCCGAATACGTTGCCAAGGAGGTCGCCAATACCAGCATTCTGCCGGCCTCATCAATCGCATCCTCAGCAGCTTCCTTGACCTTCTCAGCAATGCTCTCGCCAAAGAGCACCACGCCAGGCTTTAGTATCCCAGCATTACTCTGCCCTCCCCACGCCCCATCGGCGTCAACCTCCACGATTGCTCGTTTCCCATTCGCGTCCACCGTACCCGGCGCTTTCGCTAGACAGCCCGGGCATGCGGGATATCTGAACGTAATATACGGCGCATCCGGCACTTCAACATCACCGTCCGGGTTTACTATGACACCTCTTTTCTGCTTTTCCACCCGATCTTCAGTTTCCAAAGCACCCGTCGTCAAAACTTGTTGCAGAAACGCATCCCAACGCGGGTTCAGCCTCGCCAGGTCCTTTTGGAATTCGTTGCGATCATATTCATATCCACAAGAAAGACAGGTCGCCGCTCTCAAGTACCCATGCAACTCCAGAGTCCTCACCTCAGGATGCGCTCTTGGATGGAAGGAATCGACATTCTGAGTGATGACGCTTGAGATGAGACCCAGTTTACCAAGGTCTCGAATGGCGTAATGGCCCGTGTTGGGCTGGGCTTTGCTGATATTTGACCAACCCAGAAAGCTTCGGGCCCAGTAGCGTTTGCGAGCCGCATGGGATGCGGTAAACTCGTGGAAGTAGATAGGGCGGTAGGTCTTGTTCACACGATACGTGCCGTGCGTGCCGCGGTAGTCGGCTAGACCGCTGGCGACGGAGAGGCCGGCGCCGGTTAAGACGACTGTTTTTGGGTTGAGGGATGAGGCCGGGTCGAGGAGAAAGGAAGTGAGAGCGGAGACGGCTCCTGGGAGGGTTGAGGCGAATGGAGGGTGTATTGTTGGGGGGGGAAGGGGGTTCGTGTAGGGGATTCGGAGGAGTGGACCTGGAGGTCGCATGGCTCCTTTGTTGGTTGGGCGGCGAGTTCGATGGGTGGTGATGAGTTGAGTAGTAATGTGAATACAAATTGGTATATAGTTATATAAGATGTCGTAGATGTATTCAGTTTTCACTTGGCATCTCTCATGCTATGTAGAGTTGAGGTAATTGGAAGACAAAAGTGTCAAGAGAGATCTTCAAGAAGTGTATGAATATATGTCTCTCAAGCGTCATCCATTCCTGTTACGTGTTGGGGTTGAGCTTGGACTCAGCCTTATGTGTATTTACCGTACCGCGGGGAAGACGCTCCATCATGGAATCAGACTCTAAAATATGTATGAAAGCTGAGAATATGGAGAGCAAGGAAAACAGAATTCTCAGAAGTCGATGATCTGTTACAGTTCCGATTAGATTTGAGACGGAAACGACACTTCCGTCAAAATCGAGATCAATGGTGGCAAGACTCAAGATGAGGAAAATTACCGTTGAAGATGTCTCAGTACATAATACACTAGTGCCCCTCACTAAAATAAATTTTACCAGCCAAGCCGGAACCACGCAACAAGCCACTGCTGGGTTCGCTGCAACCACCAGCACCCACTGCGACCGCTGAACCATACCACTGCATCCACATGCAGCGACCGGGGTGGGAATTGTGGATGACATGACGGAAGACGGAAGGACGGCACTGCCTTGGATCTTGCTTGAAAGGACGTGCAACAAGTTTGGGGCGCTGCTTTTCGCATCGCGGCACGGGAAGGGAAACGAAACCAACACCGCCCGAGTCGCGAAGTTGAGCGAGCGACAGGAGTGAGACGAAAGATCCATAATTAGTTAATGAACAAGAACTTGTATGTGTACCGATATTTCCAAATTACTGCCATTCTTTCTTTTGGTCTTTTTTTTCTCCATCTCTTTTTTAGTGGTTCCGTTCCTTGCATGAGCTTTCTTCACCGACGTCGAGCGTCGTGTTTCGACCCCGTCCATCCGTCGTCTGCTTTCGCTGGGTGTGGTGGACTGAGTGCTTGGGAGAAGAGCAGGAGATAACCTACGGAGATCCAATTAATTAAATAAGCACTCACTTACCGATCTTCAACCCCGCCCAGCAACTATTGAAGAGTTCCACCCCTCGATCGAATCGACGACGACGAAGAAACTGGCGACTAATACGTATCGCCGGTAATTGCCTCGATAGCATACCCCGAATCTCCGTCATCGCCTTTCCCCCTCCAATGCCGACTGCACCCTATAGCCGTCTTCCAAACTTGCGACACTGGTGCGCCGCCGGTGTTTTATTGAAGACGAAGGAGACTAACTGAACTCGACCACAATTATTGAAAACACCAGAAAACGACGAGAGAACTGTTACAAATCACAACTTCGGCGCCCGATTTCGAGGCGGTCGGAGATAATAGATAACGATGCATCTCCCGCCGCCCCACGCATTATCCGAACGCAACTGGCCGAGCTGGCTCCCCTCATTTTCTTCAGGAAACCCAGACGATCCCAATGGCGGTGACAAAGATCTCCAGAATTGGTCGAGTTTGATTGGCATAATAACGGCCATCTGCGGCAACGTGCTGATTGCGCTGGCGCTCAATGTTCAGCGATATGCGCATATCCGTTTACATCGACACAAGGCGTTAGTTCGAGAGCGGGCGAGACAGGCATTGAAGAATGCGCAACAGAGACAAGGGCAAGGGGGTGGAATAGGGGGTTATGGTGCTGCTGGGACGTCAACGACGAATGGGCATTCCACACAGGAGGACGAGGATGGACAAGAGTCTTCGGAAACGGATCCACTTACTCAGTCATTCCGATCCGACGATTCGCGATGGACTTTGGGGTCGGACAGCGAGGACTCGCCCAAGATCGCCTCGAGTTATCTACAGGATCCGTATTGGTGGTTGGGCCAGGTCTTGATTACTGTTGGAGAGATGGGCAACTTTCTTGCATATGGTTTTGCCCCAGCTTCGATCGTGAGTCCCCTCGGTGTAGTCGCGCTCGTATCAAACTGTGTGATAGCTCCAATCTTTTTCAAGGAGGTATTTCGGGTTCGCGACTTTTGGGGTGTGATTGTCGCCATTGGCGGCGCCGTGACGGTTGTGTTGAGCGCAAAGACGGAGGAGACCAAGTTGGGTCCTCATGAGGTTTGGGATGCGATCACGACGATGGAGTTCGAGATTTATATGGGCGTCAGCATTTCTCTGATTGTGCTATTCATGTATCTCAGTCCGAGATATGGTCACCGGACTATCTTGATTGATCTGGGGTTGGTGGGATTGTTTGGTATGTATCATATGGATAGGTGGTTTAGGAACATAGCTAACGGTTTACAGGCGGTTACACGGCCCTTTCTACGAAGGGCGTTTCTTCGATGCTGTCTTCAACACTTCTCGGCGCATTCAAAACTCCAGTTACCTATGTCTTGTTGCTTATCCTACTCTCTACCGCCATCATGCAAGTGCGCTTCTTGAATAAGGCACTCCAAAGATTCGACTCTACACAGGTCATCCCAATCCAGTTTGTTCTGTTTACTCTTTCCGTAATCATCGGCAGCGCCGTCCTTTACGGGGATTTTGAGCGGACCAACCTCGAGCAGGCCATCAAGTTCGTCGGGGGTTGTCTCCTCACGTTCTTCGGTGTTTTCCTCATTACTAGTGGCAGGCCACCGCACGACGAAGAAGACGAAGCTACCCTTTCAGATGCTGAGGGTATAGAAGAAACCATCGGCCTCGCAAATCAGGACCGAGCCACCGCTCGGGGGGTTGGGACCCCAGAACCACCCCGACGAGGTAGCAACTCGACAACGGCAGGAAGACCTAGGAGATCTTCAAGGGTTAGTTTCAAGGAAGGCATGACTAGCAAGCTTTCTTTGAAAGTTCCTCAGAAAGGGGACTTTATCAACGAAGAGGATGACGACCACCATGATGACGCTCCTCTTCTTGGGGGTCCATGGCGAGACAGTACCGTCCCCGTACATCCGGGACTGGGTGTACATACCATTTCCTCGGAATCCGTGCCATCGACTGTTATTTCGGATACTCCGACAGAACGATACGACCACACAACGTTAATATCGATTACCGCCGCAACGCCAGAAATACCCTGCACTCCTCCGCAGCCTCCAACAATACTTACCACCAACACTGGCAACCGTCCAATGACTCCTGCTGCGAGGTTGGCCCACTTAACGGGCGGCGGACCTGTCATCTCTCCTTCTCCATTCTCGTCCACACTTACCGCTGTGGTGGCAGATACATTCCTCTCCCATTTGGATACCACTTCCAGCCCATCACAAGTGAGAAGTCGGCCGAGTCTAAGGAACAGCTTTTTTGTTTCTCAAGAAGGAAGTTCCGATTTCGAGTCGCAACACAGGAGTGCATTCAGTGCAGTAGAAAGGAGAATTGACAACCACGGCCACCACGGATTATTCGGTGGGTATCTGGACGGGAGGACAGAAGATAACCAAGGCTTTCGGGGCAGGGGTATAAGAGGCCGAGCAAGAAGTTTGAGCCACACCCTCGGGGAGTTATTTGGTGTTGGTAGCAGTAGCAGCAGGCCGGTAGTGGTGAGGGATAATAGGCAACAAGAAGATGGCGGGCAATTGGAGAGGGCGAGGACTATTGGGTCCGGTAGTACCGAGACTTTATAATAATTGTGTTGCGTATAACGAGATGAACGATGAAAAAGGGGTGTGGTAGTGGGATTGAATAATTATTTTTTTTCTGTCATGAAATGGAGTTTCACAACGGCAAACAAATGCATTGGATAACGGAGTTCCTTTTTTTTTACTTTTACTTTTTTCTTTTGGAGGATTGGGGATTATTAGGAGTGGTTTATCGGGTGATTTTTGTATATTCTTCAATTGTTGTAGTTTATTGAGCTGTTGGAGAAAGAACGAAGAGGACAAGAGGACAGAAAGAATATCGAAGGAGATGAATGATGTTTATGATTTAGTGTTTTTTTCTTCTCTCTTTTTCTTTTCTTTTCTTTTTTCCTCCTTTTTCCCACCTTTTTTTTTCTTCATGCGTTGGCTTTAAAACGGAAGTTCGGCTTAAACAATGAGAGAGAAGAAGACATGGTTATAAAAAATATATATATCATTCTTTAACAATCATGTTCGCAATACTTATCTATCATTCCGCATTCTGTAATTTTTTTAATTTTTTTCTTCATCCCATGGAATCAGCCAGCGGAATCTCATTCATTCATCAGCCCATCTAATCAATCAATCAATCAAGCAAGACTAGCATAGCACAGCGTATCTGGCAATAAATGCCCCTTCCAAGTTTGGATGGAGACTTGATCAAGTTTCGGAAAGGCAGAGACCAGAAACAGGTCAAGTTATTATAGCCATGCCGTGCCATGCCATGGTGTTGTGGTGGTGTGCGTCATGACGAAGGGGGGCTGGCGTGGTCCCCCAGACCATGGACTATTTATTGTCCGGTGGTTTTCTGTCTGAAGGTTGTTGGAGGGTAACTCGTCGGACCTGATATATAAAGGCTCGTTCTGGGGGCAGTAAGAAGGTGAATGATTGGTGGGTGTATGTGCGTGCGTGGGTTACTGTTGGCCATCAAGTTACTTACTTCCCCCTGGCTATGTACGGGTGATGTAAAAGATGTAAAAGATGTAATAGTAAGGAAAGTGTGATTATATCAATTATTTATATATTATTATTTACCTGAGGCAAAAGGGTATTAACCAAAAGAGAGAGCAAAACGCCGAGCTCAGATGGCCTCTAGCTAGCTATGCAGGTTTGTTTGTATGTAGGGTATATTGTCATCCAAAAGGTGCTTGTCCAGTCCCTAACTCCTCCTTCGTCTCCCTGTGTGTATGGGGTCGCGGTATTAGTGAGTTTTCTCTCCCATTAAACTCAAAAAAGGTGATGCCATGTAGAAAATACCAACAAATTCGATGCAAAGTTCCAACAAGACTTTGCAAAGAGAAGAAAAAGTAGAAACCATTGTGCTCTTCTTTTGTCGTCCCTTTTACGTTTCCAAATATCCAGTTCATTTCCAAATGGGTCATATCAGAAATAGAGGAAAGACAGCCGAGACGGCCATCAAACATTCTTAACACCCTTCTGAATCCTCCTCAATGCATCCCTATGCGCCTCCATTAACTGACCGCTCCTCATCCGTTCCTCAAACTCCCTCTGATTTCTCTCCTTCTCCAACCTCTCCTGCTCCAGCTTCATGGCCTCCGCTTCCTTCTGTCCAAGCATCATTACCCTCCTCGATTCGCCGGCACTCCTCTCGTAGGCTTTGTGCAAACCTGATATGGAGGCGCTAACACCAAGCAACCCGCCAGTTTTTGGATTTGTCTCGCCGCCGATTGACATCTTCCGTACCAGTGCAGATGCAGAGGCACCCGAGATCAAGTCAGCTTGCACACTTTTTCTAAAATTGGCTAACTGCGCTTGACGCACTTTCTCTGTAGGCGCTGTGCTCCGTCGTTGCGGCTGGTGAGAGTTAAAGCCGGCCGATTCGGCCGTAGCTACGTGCACTTGGAGCTGTGCAGGTGGGGGTGAATGAGATGGAGTGCTAGCGCCTGTTAGACTCGATACACTGGTCCGGTGGAGCTTGGCAGCTGAGGAGAAAGACATGGATGAGGATTGTCTGATTATGGCTCGGCGCTGAGATAGAGGGATGTCATCTAAGTCTACTGAGTGCGAGGAGCTCCGGTCGGTGAGGATGGGAGTGGTGCTGACTCGGTGGTAACTGTTCGGGGAGGTGGCTTCGAGAGACCCACGACGAGAGTTGGGATGGGGGTTTGGAATTCCGTGAGGCGTAGGAGAGTGGTCAGAGTTCGCTTGAGGGGCGAAGGCACCTGAGGCTTTCGTGCGGAGGAGCATCTCGCGCATGTCAATGAGAGTTGGACGTCCCTGTTGTTGTTGAACATGTAGAGCGCTTGGGCGGGAGTTAAGGTTAGGGACAGAAGTCGATGTTGAAAGCTCATGGGGAACTGGTGAGGGGTCATTCATGGGAGGCATGGCAGTCCAGCTATTTTCGGATGGAAAGGGGGTTGAGACGTGACTCGGCTGCTGTTCGCCATGGTCTCCCTCCTCTGCGATTGGCTCCGGATATAGTCTGGAGCCACGGGTTTTCATCATCAATCCTGTCATGGATGTTGACCGAAATGGGGCTTTGTTCCGGCCTTGTTGCAGTTCGGGACTAAAACCTGGTTGGATACCATAAGCCAGGGCCTCAGAAGGATAGCCAGTGAGTGAATTTCTTGAACTACTCCTGCTCATGGAGGGATTGCCAACATAGTTTGGCATGGTGCTGGATGGCCTGACCACTGCAGGCGGTATTTGAGCATTCCCGGCTGTCTGTTGAAGGTCTACGACATCCAAAGGCGCTGGCTCCTCGGCAACGGTGTCTGGAATCGTCTTGAAAACTTCGAGAGGTTGCAAATCCTCGAAATCAGGGATATCGGCGTCACTTATATGCTTAGCCCATTCGTTCGTTCGATAAGACAAAGCAACTCGAGACAATGCCGGTGGAAGATTCCCCTTCTTCAGAATGGCCGAAACGGACTCCAGCGATGCCCTCCTGTTGGATTTTTCTTCGATTGCTTCCTCGGGTCCAATAGATTCCACCTCGCTTTTCTCCTCCGCTGAAACTTCAGCGAGAACGAGCATTTGCGCGATCGCTGAGGTGGGCGGAGATTGGGAAGGATGCTGAGCATCTAGATCTGCTAGTTCTGAAGGAATATCAAGCGGTGTTGTTGTGATATCTGTTTTCTCTTGATCACTTTCAAGAGCAGGAGGCTGGGTTGGTGATGATTTGTGCAGTGTTGAGTCTTCGGCTTCCTCCTGTCCGGCGCTCTCGGATTTTGACACATCTTTCTCACTAAATGTCGATTGCCGTTTGGTTGGCCCGACTGTAACAGCGTCTTCATCATCGGAGCTCAAACAATCTGTGATGTCCAAAACGGCAACCAAAGAGTCCACATCATCCCCGGTGGTCCGCCGCGAATCGATTACAAGATCCTCCTGGCTCTCGCCACCTCCCTCGATGATGCCTCGCTTGATTTTTGCGGAGCGCTGAGAAAAGCTTCTGAGAAGCTTTGCAGAGCTACTTGAGAGTCTTTTTGCCATGTTTTCAGCCCGCGAGTCTCTGAATTGGGGAGTTGACGTTGGCTCTTGGTCTTCAAAATCGGCAAATGTCGCGAAAGAGGACCTACCATCCTCGTCTGTTTTAGCATCCGGAATTTGGAAAGGCAAAGAAAACACGGGGAAGCCAGCCATTGGAGGTGCGGTGATTGTTCCAAATGTCGCTGTACTTCCGCGTTTCTGCAACTGCTCTGGTTCAGACTTGAATTCGGTCGTTTTTTGTTCCGGAATATCAGCCTGTCCATTTGGGGATGGAATGTCTCCATCGCCGAGATGGCTAGTGATCACTGTCTCAATAACATGCTTTTCGAGGTTTGGCGAACTATGAAGCAAACGATCCAGGGGAATCTCAACCATCTGGTTCCCATCGAGTTCGGCTGGTGATTGCGTCCGTGCAGTGGCTGTGACCAGAGTTGCGCTGCTGGCACGCACACGTTTCTCACTGTCGATGTCTCCTGCGCTGGAGTCGGCTGAGTTCTCGGGGTTCGATGCATTGTCTCCATACACACGTTCCCACCGGCGGCGTTCGCGAGCGGCATTCTCTTCGATTTGACGCCCAATCGCTTCTTCTTCCGCGCGCAAGTTCCGCTCACCCTCTGCGATCTCCTGTTCCCTCTTGCTTCTGCGGTCATTGATGAGACGCCAAAGATTGAGCTGAGACACGATTCCAGCCAGGAAGATGATGATGGTGACTGCTAGCTCGACCCGGATGCCGCGAGTGAGTGGGTATGTGACGGCACCAAGGGGGAACAGCTCATCGTTGAGTCTCCAGATGTAGGCCCAGAATTCTTTGAGACCAGCACGACTGAAGCAGTCAATGCCAAGAACTGCCACCGTCGCGCCCGAGAAAGAAATACAGCCAATAAGGCCATATGTCCGTACCTGGACCCAGGGAAGGAAATAAATGCCAAAGCCTGAGAAGGTGAAGGCGGCAATAAAGACAATCCTGCCACCAGAGCTGCTGACAAGCCCACCGGGTTGAAGAGTCAGTAGCCACATGCTCACACAAAACCCGCCTAGCATGCCTCCCAGACATTCTGTGACCTCTTTAAAGATGATTGCTAGCCCCCCGAGGACTGCACCAGTGCAAACAACAGCCACCACATACGCTCCCTGTATGGCGTTCCTGACCGGAGGAGTCATAACATAGACAATGAGTGTTGCCGTCCCTAAACTGGCCAGGAAAGCTGTTGAGAGGAATGTGTGCAGCCATTTAGTCTTTATCCCGATCAAAGCGTGTATGGCGCCGGTAACGAGCATGATAGCTCCGGCAACAGCCCAGCCTGGTGTGATTTCAGGTTGGAGCGGAAGTTCGTCTGGGGGAAGAGTAGCTGTTTCGAGGTCAGATGATGGTGTTCATGACTTGTAGTTTATTAGTAGTACATACCATCGTCGAAAATGCTACTGTTCAAGCTCGAGGTCTCGGTTGGGACGGACGGAGTAACTGACAGAGATGATGGAATTCCCGAGGTAAGGGTTGAAGTCACTGATGCATCTTGCGCGTTTGTAGAGGAATCTGCTTGCGGTGTAGTCTCTTGTACATTGTTCGTTGCTGTTTGTCTAGGTTGCTCTGTTGTTGAGGCAGCAAGTTCTTGCCTCCTTTGCGCTTCATGTGCTCCAACCAAGGTGAGGCCGGACAAGATGAAGAGACAGACCAAAGCCCTGCCTCGATGGTCGCCAGGATGCCTCATCGTTGACAAAACCCTCTGACTGAAAGCAATCAAGCACACAGTGTTGGCAATGCTCACAGATTGGGATCCAATGGTCTCTCCTGGTGCTGAGCAGAGGCGAATGGTGAACTGATGCTTGTACAAGATGTTTTGTCGTCCTATAGCTCGAACCGGGGTTGTCCAGACCAGCAGAGACGCGTTTCCGGGCGAGGAGACGGAACTTGGAGTGGCATATGGGTGATCAAACGATAAGACAAGGTTGGGGAGTTATAAAAGAGACGGGGACACCAGGTACCGCAGACCAAGGGCAAGTGGGAGACGGGCGAACCGGGGTTTACTGGATACTCAAACACAGGGTTCACTGATATGGAATCCGAAAGGGAAGAATTAGCAGGAAAAAAGAAGATACAGGAAAAGGCAGGACCGGGATATTAACTGGCAAACGAGAAAAGGAATATAAAATCAAGATGTTCGCCGCAGAAACCTGGTTTCAGCAAACAGGTGGACTGCCATACCCGTGTACAGTTACTCCAACTGCGCCGGCGTCAATCTGTCGGCGGCGGGCCATATTCTCCAATGTCACTTACTGACCAGGGGAAATTAGTGGCAGGTCGACGAGGAAGTTGACGACTCGATCCGAGTGGATGTGGGGGAGGACGAGGAAAGCGTGAGCTGCGGCAGAGGCGTCCAAGCTACGAAGGAAACCAGCACACGCCAAGCGACCCACTCACACGATTGGGACCTTTCATCCAAAATTGGCTTGAGACGTCTGTGGTGATTCGCTGCGAGGCCATCACGACCCCTGCTTGTTGCTACGCTTCAACACAACATTTGTTTTTTATACCCGCTGTTTTCTTCTCTTTAACGCCCACAATGCCCCTTTGAAATTATAATCTGCCTCTGGTGTTCAGACCTCGTCGACGGTCAATGATTTAGTATCTAGAAGTTCGGATATGCGGAGCGCATTGTCTACTTTCTTGTCTCGCCGGATGAGACAAGAGTTGATGCAGGCTAAATTACCGACTTTTCTGTCTGCCGTGTAGCTCACGCCCCGCCCGTCTGGACGGAACACCACCCACCCAGCGCGAATCACGTCCCGGAGTTGTGCCCCGACTGATACCCACCATTTTTCACCATGCACCTTGCCTTATCACTGCCGAACCCTTGACTCGCACCGCCTGCAACCCCTGCCTAGGAAAGAGCCGCTCCTTTCTGCCTCGTCTCACATGTTGACAACAACGAGTGTACAAAATCTTTCCGCGCCATGACCTTTAATAAAGTGCCGCCCACCGAGACTTGCACAAGCAACTCAACCAACTGACTTTTTATGATCCGGTGCCTGAATTTCAAGAAATTGATGCTGCAGAAAGCTGTCTGCTGTGATGCCGAGATGCGGGATCTTACCGAGACATTCATTGTTGATCTTTTTTTGGTCGGAGTTATCAACAAAGCTGACCAAGTCTCAACTGTGGCTTGCAAAATCCCAAACTCCCCATCATCCCAGCCATGTTCCAAGGCCAAAAAGGGAAGAAACCTGCATCAATCAAGACCCGACCTGCCGACCAACCCAGCCATTGGATGTGGATTTGCCAACACCGCGTACGCGGCGTCTTTGAACATAACAACAACCAAGGCAGAATTGAAGGACTGCAGAACGTTCATTTCATCCCATCGTTTTATTACTGGGATATCAGCCCACAATGGTGATGTCACCACTCCCTGTTAGGGCTGCTAGCTGTTCAATATTTCCGAGAGCTACGCTAGAATGGGGCATCGGCTGGCACCATTGGAAGTGGATATCCCCCCACGTTTTTCAGGGGCATTGGGACCACGGTTCTTCGGACAAGCTCTCAGCGGTTTCAACATCACGCCTTCCAAATTTGGCAAACTCAGATTCTCAATGCCTTGATGCTTCTTGGATCACAGCGTGTTTTATCGTTATTTTCAGCGTTGAGTATTCCACAATTAACATGTAACCCCGTTGTCACAGTCAAAAAAGGCAGGAGTCGGTCAACGTAAAAACCTACAGCTGCTACACTATATACCCCAATCTTGCGCATGCCCGATTCGGCGCCACATATCATTCAAAATGGCGATGGAATCATTCTTTCTTGACCTTCCATTCTGAGTGTCGAAATTCCCCAAAGGTCACACAATTCACCTTACCCATCACCCTTTCGGTATTTCCCCACAAAGCCACTCCACCACCCTTCAAAGTCCCTTGTCCATGTTCAGTCCATGAACCACATCAACCTCGAGTCCTCTACACCTGGGACTCCGTCTCCTCCTGTCAGTCTGTTTTAATTTGGCGACTGGTTCAAAGTTCGGTCGGTAGACGGCGTTTTTCTCTGCCTTAATGTCTCGATGTCTTGTCTCGAAATACGAGCCCCCAATTCTCTCGTACAAGCAAACTCCAAGCGAGTCAAGACACAACACTCATTGACCGAAATGACGACCGGCAACTTTTTCATCAGTTCAAATTCACATGATCGGTGCCCGTGTTTGTCATGCCGTATCTCCCGTCCAAACTGCCGGCCGGCCGGTGGAAATAACGTTGGTCACCTGTCAAAAAACAAGAATCACAAACAAAACTCCGAATAGTCATCACCTCAAGACGGTGTATCAAACCAGCTTTTCCGACTCAAATTCCGTGGCCAAGAGACGACGACCAACATGTCAATCCATTCAATTGGGGTATTTTTTTCCATGACCAGACGAAATGTTTGTTAGAGAGACGGGTCGGTCCCCAGGTTCCCAACAGTTAATCTCGTGGTCAAAACCCGTGACTCCACTCAGCGGTATTGCGTACGGTACCTCCTCTCCCTCCACTTTCTCCAGATGAGGCCGGTGAAAAACCAGCACAGCCGTTCTTCTGCCAGCCAGCCCACTTTACCCCCAAAAAAAATCCAAACTGTTATGCCATCAGATGCCATTTTTGCTCCTCCTACGCAACGAGTCACGACTCACTAGCTCTTGCATATTGTCGAACCCAAGGGGGGAAAAATGGGGTGTCAGCCCTTCCTCACTCCCAAAAATTGCCGTAACCCCTATTTCCTCCTCCCCCAAACCCTTTTCCCTTCCTCGAGACTGCTGAAAGCTCCCTTCCCATAATTATCCAACACCATCGTAACTCCGCGTTTAACTCCCGCGGATCCGGGAGTAAGTTGAGAATGTCCGAGCAACCAACAAATAAAACTGGCTGTTGTCTATCGGAACTGAGTAGTGCACATACATATATAGGGATCACCATTTAACCCAGAAGTCTTCAGATGGTTTTCAGGTATTGTTTTTTTTTCTTTTTTGTTCCGATAAAAATGCTCTGAAGCAGGACATATAATTTTCCATGGCTATCCCTCTAGTCTTCCTCTTTCCATCGCTATCCGTCCGGTCTCCCTTGCCAGTCTCCAGAAAAACGCTATGCTAAACTATATTTAGCTAAAACTCCATACCCAGAATCCAAAACAAAAAAACCTCCTTTCCCTTCATATCACCTTCTCACTAACCTTCATGCGGTACTCCCACTCCCACTCATATTCCCACTTGCAATCCCATCCCGCTCAACCCGTCTATCAATGCCCTTGCCCTTCTGTCTCATCTTCATCTTTGCTCCTCCTGTCCCTCCCGAACCAAACCCAAAAACCCACCCAACTCCTTCAACAACCTTCTCAAACCCACCAACCACAGCCCTCAACGGCAGACACACAAACTTAAGGACCTTGCCAACCAGCCATCCGCCCCACTGCTGAGCGACTGTAGACACTCCCATTCCCCCGAGACTCTTTCTCCTTTGCGAAAGAACCAGAGCACTCAAACTAACCGCATCGTCAACCCTTGTCCGCAGCTCCCTTATCCGACTCTCAGTCTGCACCGCCAAAACCCTTGCCTTCTTCTCATACCTCCTCACTGCCCTATTAAGCGCATCAATCTCCGGTTGAACAGAGTTCCGTACCTCCCTAACCAAGGCAACATGCAAGGCCTTTTGTTCATTAGAAGTTGTCCCTACTATCGTGTGTCCGTGCTGTGACGTCTGTTGCTGCTGTAGCTGTTTGTTCTCAAGTTCATCTAACCTTGCTAATACATTCTTCCATTGTGCGCTGGTGACCTTTTCTTGTCTCTTATTGTGGGGATTTTGGTGTGAGTGAACTATACGTTGGAGGTGCAATGTGTTGCTCTGAATTAGCTTAATTGAGTGGGATACTGGGCTGATTTCAGCTGCTAGGAGGAAGATGGTGAGGTTGAAGTTTGAGACGAGCCCTTCTGAAGGGCGAGAAAGGAATTCCCTTATGAAATGAAGCAGGTAGGTCGCTAGTGCAGGTACAATGAAGCATGTTGTTAGGGCAAGGATCTCGTGGATGCGGAGTTTTTTGAGTGCTGAGTGGGCTTTGGAGGCGCGGTCAAGTTTTAGTTGTGACTCTGCATCTTGAGGTGATGGTTTGGAGGGTGAAGGGGAGGACGAGGACGTGGTATCTATGATTCTGGATTCAGAATCTTCATCGTCGTCCTTGTAGGCGGTTTCGACCACTGACTCATTTTCCTCCCTTAATTGCTGGGCGGAGTGGTACCATTTCCTACAGATGTTAGAACGAGGATATACGGAATGTGAAGAGGGCGCCTACCATGGTGCCGTTACCGACCAATGTAGGAAGACGGCTGTAAGTCCGAGGAGTATCACATCTGTTATGAATGAA
Organism: Cladorrhinum sp. PSN259; assembly: GCA_033725935.1. Lineage (NCBI taxonomy): Eukaryota > Fungi > Ascomycota > Sordariomycetes > Sordariales > Podosporaceae > Cladorrhinum > Cladorrhinum sp. PSN259. Next base: position 99,156 of record MU867089.1, on the reverse strand, counting down.
CTTCCGTTCTTGAATACAAGTCCGACAGTAGCAGGCAATATCGCAAACATCAGAGGTAGGGATGATCTCCAGGATGTCTCATCATGGTGCAACATGGGCCCCGGGTCGAGAATGTCATCGTGTATGTCCCGACTGACTTCACTCCAGCTGTACCCAGAGAAGGTGGAACTTCGACGGAGGCGGTGGTTCTCGTCAGGTGCGTCAAAGCCAGAGATACCTGAGATGGTCCGTCGGCGGACCGGAGCGGGTTCATCGTGCATACATGTAGGATGGATCGCCGTCGATGTTGCTTGTGGCCGTTTGTTGTTAATGGCTGCGTCCATTGACACCGACGACGCCTTGCCAATTGTTGGGCTAGCGGTTTCTGGACTCGATAACGAGTCCATTGTGGTGAGGATGGAGGCGCCGGGTTGACGATACACGAGCCCAAGTAGTGGTCCTTTCTGGTGTCATAAGAATTCAGCGAAACAGTGTGCTGTTGTCAGGGATGTTTGGGGAATGCCGATCGTCCAGTGACGTAGTTAAATTCAGCTAGACATGTATTCTGCAGAGAGGGAATCAACACAACCACAATGTGCTCTGTGTGTTATATTTTTTGGCAACGAAAAGGGATTTGCCGCGAGGTCATGTTGTCGGCAGAAGACATCGGGTATGACAGGGGCTTCAGATCAAGTTGGGCTGGATGGATGGGCGTTCCAAAGAACAAACGGCAAGAACGGGAGCTGGTTTGGGTGACGGCATTGACCACTGCCCAAACAACCTACCTAATGCCCCGCAACGGGTCCCGAATCTATGGTGCCAAGATCGCGCTAACAATAAGGTTTCGTAGGGCCGACCCGTACCACTCCCTGCAGGTCTCTCTCAGTCCCGTCAATTTCTCCTGGATCCAAATTCAGCAGTTTGATATTCAAGGGTTCCATTCTCGATGGTCTCTCTGATTTGAAAATAGGAAATATTCAAGACGTATTTCTACACTACGGACGTATCTCTTTCCAACCCTTATGACCTGCGCTCAGGGTCTCAATTATTACCCACCCGTCCATCCGTCCTTGGGACACTTGATCGTTCGCCCCTGGCGAACTTAAAAGGGTCACCTGCCCAACGGATGGATATGGCTAAAATGTTGGTGACTGCCATGCATCGCCGTGGCATTGCACTGGTGTTTTCCTTGGCATTCATCTCATGTTTTGACGATGAGAGCCGATCCTTTCCATTCCGCGCCGGTGCCGAGAGACCGTCCTCATCGGGACCAAGAACCCATTGTTCATGAGGCTTCAAATGTCAGGGTTCTTACGAATCGATTCTCCAAATTCTCTTGAACAATGATGCGTTTGCCCTGTATCATGTCTCCTCTTTTACCAACTGCTCAGAACAGTCGAATATATCGTGATTGTGCAGTTCTGTTTCGATGTAGATTGCGATCCCAGAGTCATCCTCCCAGACGGCCCAAACGCGCATAAGTCGTTCTACACTCTCTCGAAGTCATCAAATAACATTACGGGCGTATAGCGCAGTGGTAGCGCGTTCGCTTTGCAGTCATATATCGACCATGCGAAAGGCCCAGGGTTCGATCCCCTGTTCGTCCATTACTTTTTCTCAATTTGCTCAGATCTCAGCTCTCAAGTTCTTTTTATTTTGCATATTGCTACTTTTCCGGGTTTCCATTCTTCGGTCACTTCTGTCAAAATACAGTTATCCAGGTTATCCTCATATCCAAACACACTTTTGGACTAAGATCCACAGTCCTAACTACTCGTTTCTTGGGGTATAAGAGCAATAACATGGAGGGAGACTTGAACTTTAGATTGTACCACCAACCACATCTTGTTAGGATGTGCAACGAGGTTATACGGCTCCAATCCTGCGGAAGAGAAAGGTGACAAGATGAAATTAATGATACTTGCTGCGAAGAACCGGCAACATCGGAGAGTGTCTCGATGCCCTTTGTTGCGTGCAACGAATTAGATCACCGTTCTGGGACACTGCTAATGTTGCATCAAGACAATAGATACCAGGGCCGTATACCGAATCCTTGATTTCTAGACTGCAGTACCATTGTCACGTAAAGCGCTGCCGGCTGTGGTGGGGAACAGATGCCTTGTTGAAGTTTTTCAGTTCTGTTATACCATATGGGTCTTGTTATATTCTTATAAACCATGTGCGGACCCGTCGACGAACGAAGTCAATAACCAAGAGAGCCTCGTCTCCTGCACTTTCTATTGCGACAGGTATCTCCAACGGGATGTTCAGAATGGGTGCAGTGGCCATTGTTGCTTGTCTATCAATGCGGTGTTAAATACGTTCAGCAAGATCAGTTCTTGGTCGAATCAGCTACTCTTTGTCTCTTTTTTTTCTAATCGATCCGGTGAGCTTCATGGCACTAGCATTGTCCTGTAAGGCCATCTACAAAACGTTGTTTAAGAACTCTGAGCGTAGGTTGAGTCTTGGCTACCTTGTACCCTTCCTTCACTTTCTGCAGAACAACCTTGACGAAAGCTACTTCGTCTGCCTTCGATACTTGCGGCTAGACAGGAATCTGCCCCTTTGTGTTCCAATTTGCTTGAAGGAGGATCATTCTGCATATGGGACAGGCAAGCTAACAGCCTTCACGATGCCGTGGAACAGAGAGTAATACCCCATTTGCCCTTTACAATCAAACATACCAAGACCATTGATGCTGATGCTCGATATGTTACCACCCGCCTGGGACCATCACTTGGTGTGCCAAGAGTGGGTGGGATGCTGCAGTATAGGTAATATAATATCAATTAAATGATCAAAAAAGAGTTGTCTCCTAGGATATTTCGTCTGCTGTGTATACTGTATAATTATGATGATCAGTTGAATGGATGAAGCGAGATGCCTGGCCAAGACATCTCTGTCAGCTGGCTACATCTGCCCGACAACCACAATTTACGGCGTAGAAGCCTGCAGCAGCAGCAACTGGCTGTCGCGCTCTTGTTCGACGAGGAAGCGCTATGCATGCTGGCTGAATTCCAGCGCGGTCCAATCCCCGATCCCTTTCGCCTATCGACCATTCTGCAACCTGCACCTTTCTGCATCATCTCATTGGCAAGTGCCGGTATCTGCATCAATTGCTTAATTGCCTGTGGGTAAACGTAGTGTTATCATCCAGGCTGCTTGGTAAGGTCCAACCCAGGTGTGGATGGACTGAGACAAAAAACGGGGAAACCATTGAAAAAAGTAAAAAAGATCCAGGAGGCGGCCGTCTCTCGGCGGTGGCTCCTGAAAGATCTTTTCCCACGGCTTCACACGCGGCAGCAGCAGGCCACCCCCCACATCCGACACCAGCCACCACTCCAGGTCAGCCTGCCCTAGATGTACTGTCCGGCACTGCTCCAACGAGACCGTCGCCTTCCCATCAACCCACCCCGCCCTTTCCTTCAGTAGCGCCCGGCCGGCCGCCGCGCAGAAATAGCCTGTTGCGCCAATCCCCCTTTCGCACCCGCGGCGGCGCAGCTGCGAACCTCAGATCTGCCGGCCGCTTGTGGAATCCGACCAATTCAACCCCGAGAGACACAACTCCCACTTCGTCCCCTACCACACCCACCACCCGCACGAGACCTCGCCGTCCCTCGACGCCACCCCCTCCTCCGGTTCCACTTGACCTCACCGGCGCTCCTGTCGATCACGCATCATCGGGCGCAGGCGACGACCCGCTCCTGCCAGATCCCGAACAGGAGCAACAGCGTCAGAAGCGACCCAACATCTCCAATCGCGCAAGTCTCCAGCTCGATCGCATCGCCGGAGCCGAGCAAACCATCAGCCTCCCGAAACGCGTGAGCCCTATACCGCCCTCGCCGGCCGAGGCACCCACCGAAGCAGGGCCATCAACTTTTCGCAAACCCCCTCCTGCTCCCATCTCAATTCCAGGACCATCATCAACGACGAGGAGACTACGAAGTAGGGGCCAAAGCATTTCAAAAGTCCTGGCGCCTCTCGGGCTCAGTTTCGAACGACCTGGAACGAGACTCAACAACAACGATACAAAAGGGAAGGGCAAGGAAAAAGAAACAGTCAAAATGGCATCCCCAGAGCACGACGACAACAACCGGGACCGGTTCTCTCCGGACCTGGAGCGAGGATTGCCCGACGGTCACCCAAATAATCGCCACTCGACCGCGTCTCAGATTTCGGGAATCGGATCCGCAATCTCGTCGGATGACGACTCATCAATTATGGGGGATCCCGACCAGCAGCCAGACAACGGGGAGGAATGGGGTCCCCAGCATCCGTGCTATCCTCACTTGAATCCTTATGTCCCTGTCGATTCACCAGAGTACGCCAAAACACGCATTATCAGGATTCGAAGAGATTGGCTGCTAGAGGGTGATTTGGCGCCGACGTTTTCTAATTTGTATCCAGACATCTTGGATCCAGCTGGCTTAGGGGAGCAAGAGTTTCGTCGGATAATCGAGAAGCTTAATAGCGAGCTCGTGCCGGCTTTTAGTCCATATCACTGGCGGAATATCCTTGACGGTGTTTTGGGACTTGCTACGGGCTGGTTGTGGGATGATTTTGGATTTACAGGAGTAAAATCGAGGTTGAGTGACGTGGAGAAGTGGATCGAGCAGTGGAATGATGAGACCGCGAGGAATTTGGGAGCTGAGCAGCCGGGTGTTATACCGCCAAAGATTGTGCCGTTGAGAACAACTGGCTATATGACTGTATGGTCTTCTTCCCCTTGCCTTGTGTGCACGTGTACTGACATTTACAACCCAAAAACTAGCTGGATATACAAATCCCAGATCCAGAAATTGCTCCGGTATCACCTACTTCACCTGGTGGTTCAAGGGACGGCCCATCTCCAATGCTTGATGAGCCACCAATTGGCGTTACTGATTAAATTATCTTGTTTCTGCAAGCGTTTCTCATGTTTTTTTATATTCCCCTTTTTACCTAATCGGCTACAGAGACATTGTACGACTGATGATTTTTTTCTTGTTTTATTTTCTGTTTCACCCTGCACATTTTACATCAATTCTAAGTACCACACGCACATACCCCCACCATACATCCCGTTTTATATCACTTTTTTTTACTTGTTGTTTTGATTGTTTTAAGCTTTGCGTTTTTGATGAATTGGAACTTTTGTCTATACCACTTGGGAATTCAATGAACATGGCGTTTTGTCTTTGTATTTTCTGTTTGGGGTTGTTTTGGAGGAGATTGAAGGGACGTTTGAGAAAGAGGGGAAGGGAAAAGAAATAGTGGTAATTTTTGGTTTGTGAAAGGGGAGAGCAATGCGTGCATGGAGACAAATGGGGTATGGACGGTAGAGGGGAGACTGGATTTGGATTCTGGATGATATCAATGGAAGGAGAGAGTGATAAAGGGTGGCTGTGTGAATAGTCCAGAGTCTTTTCTATTTTTTTTCTCTTCGTCTTTGGAAGTTGAAGAAGAAGAGGAAGGAAGAGGGAGAAAAAAAATTCACAACGGTTGTTTTATGTGTTTTGTTTTTCGTTCTGTCCTTGGTTACCTTTGTGCTTCTTTGAAATTAGTTGGTTTACCTTCAAGGAGGATATCGACTGGACAAGCAGTGACTATCTATACTAGATGACGCGAGATATGCATGATATACACCATTACAGACAAGACAGAAAGGGCATGGTCATGTAATTTATAGACTGGACTGCACTGGACGGCAGTTTATCGGCATTGATATATACCCAAATGGGGATGGATGGATGGGTGGGATGTGCGGGTGTGGGTGCCCCATACAGGACGGGGAGGGATAAACAATGACTCACACTTCACACACCCACGGGAAAATCCACTTTATCAAGGAATCTCTCACAACCGGAATTCAACAACAAAAAGAACAAAATAAAAAAAGCTGCGTGGCGCAGCGGAAGCGCGCCGGGCTCATAACCCGGAGGACACTGGATCGAAACCAGTCGCAGCTAATTTCTTTTTTTTTTCTTTTCGAAATTTTCTTTCACTGTCCGTTTTTCATGTTCTAGGTTTTGGTGAGGACAAAAACTTTGGCCTCCTTTTTTTTTTTGTGGTGTGTCTGCGCCGCGTTGATTGGTTACATGCTTGTGAAAAAAAAAAGATGAAAAAAAGATTGATTAGATAAGATAACACTTGTGTATAATTTCTTGGAAGCCGAGGTTCCAGTTCTGGTACGACTTCCTTTTGGAAGAAAGTCGTCTTGAAAAGAGAAAAAAAGGGGTGTCAGGGGTTTCGTTGCTACAGATCATCACAGTTTAAAAAAAAAACCAAAAAAAACCAGAAATCATCAACACAAACATGTTATTAATCATGGTATTTTCCGATTCATATATATCCAAGGTATATCCTATACACAAAAAAAAAACACCGATTACTTGCTTGCTCAGCTTCCCTCCATCTCTCTTCCATTCCCCTCTCAAACTTCAGCCATGATAACCCCTTATAACGCAACATCAGCCGGCGTGCCCTTCTTAGCCCACTCCCTCAACACGTTCTTCTTGATCTTGCCCGTGCTAGTTTTAGGGAGCTCCTTCACAATCTCCACTTCTCTAGGAACCATGAACTTGCTGATGGAACTCTGGTGCTTTGCCCAATCAATAACTTCTTCTCCCTTCACCGTCTTGCCTTCCTTGACTGTCAAGTAAGCCTTTGGTCGCTCACCCCAGTGGGAATCGGGTACCGCAACAACCCCAGCCTCTAGAACATCTGGGTGCTCGACCAGCATTGATTCCAGCGCTACTGAGGAAATGTTTTCGCCTCCTATAAACAAAGCAAAATTAGTCACCTACTACTATGAGAAAGAAGAGGGAGGATTGTAGGGCGGATAACTGACCAGAAATGATAATATCCTTCGCCCGATCCTGAATCTGGATACTACCGTCCGGATGCCAAACAGCCAAATCACCCGAGTGAAGCACACCGCCCGCAAACAGCTTCCTCGTCGCTTCTGGGTCCTTGTAATAACCCTTGCAGCAGATGTTACCCGCAAAGACAATCTCTCCAATTTCTTTCCCGTCCTTGGCCACATCAATCAACACACCCTCCGGCAGCTCAGGCTTGATAACCCTAACAGGCAAGCTGGTCAAGAATCCATGGCCCTGTCTCGCCATCTTTGCAAACTTCTCATGCTTAGGTAGCGTATCCCATTCCGGCAGGACGTAGCCCCTTGTGATTGGTCCGTAGGTTTCTGTCAGACCGTAGACGTGCACTGGGAAGAGGTTGAGGTCCGTCATTTGCTCGAACAGGTGAGCCGTAGGCGGGGAAGCAGCAACTGTTACTCTGACTGGATTGGGAAGTACCTCAGCTTCTTTAGCGGAGCAGAGCAAGGTGTTAACCGTCGGGGCAGCGTTGAAGTGCGTCACGCCCTCTTCTTTGAGTAACTTCCAGATTAGGGGGTAATCGATCTTTCGCAGACAAACGTGTGTGCCTCTGACTGCGCAGACTGCCCAAGGGAAGGTCCATCCCACGGCGTGGAACATGGGCAGAGTCCATAGGTACTTGCATCTTCCGTTGGGGAGGTTGAGACCAGACTCGACGATGTTAGCTAGTGTGGCTAGGTATGCGCCGCGATGGGTATAAATGACTCCCTTTGGTCTCGAGGTGGTGCCGGACGTGAAAGGGATGGCGACCAGGTCGTCCTCATTTTCTACAGTTTGTGAGATGAGGTCTGACCAGCCCTTGTTGCCTGTTGCTTTGTCGTGGTTGAGGCCTTCAAGAACTGCATCGTCAAAGGGGCCGCTTAGCGCGCCGGAGGTAGCATCGGTGTCCTGGTGATATTAGCGATTGTATGCCCTGTAAAAAAGGGGGAGTAGGCTCACCAAGTCAACAATAATCTCCACCTTGGGGTACGCCTTCCTGAACGAATCCAGAAGCCCTTCATACTCCTCATCAACGATTATCGAGTCCACCTCGGCAAAGTTAAAGATGTAATTGATATCCTCGGGCTTCAGCCTGATATTGACAGGCACAATAACACCGCCCGCGGCCACAATACCGTAGATGGATTCCAAAAACGCCGGAGTGTTTGGCGCGAGCAAACCAACTCTCTTCAAACCCTTCTTTCGGAGGTAATAGGCCAAACCTCTTGCGCGATCAGCCAGTTCAATATAAGACCGCCTCAGGACCTTGCCATTGGCAGTGACATGATAGACAGCCTCGGCATCAGGCTCAATAGCTGCGGCCCGTTCGAGGAAGAATGTGGGCGAGAGGTTAGAGAAGTGATGCGGAGCATCGCCTTGAGACAAAGGAAGAAAATGTCCAAGGACATTTCTAAGTCTGGAGGCAGGGGGAGACATGGCGCAATGTGCGGGGGTGTAAAGGTATTAAAACTGATAGCTCAGCCGGAGTATTCGAGATTGACGGCGCGCTACCAACCAACTGGACTTTATGGCGGTAGTATAACGAACAGTTGAAGCGAAATAAGTGAACCGATAATCAATGCGTTTCGAAAACCCAATCAATCCAGAACGACGTTGAACGAGGGCTGACGATGGCGGCGGCGGACTGGATTGCCGATGAAACCCGTTGACGGACGCGGGAAGAGGGCCGGGAAGGGATAAACGGACGAAGGGGGGGTGGTGGGTATCTATTAAGACAGTGAGGGCGAAATCACAGAAACCAAGAAGAAGCAACAAGCAAAACGGACGGACTATATATACTCCTCCTCTCTTACTCTTCAACCAAACCCTCAGGGGGAAAATTGCAAACTGTCAAAAGGTAAGAAACGCGCTTCCAGATGTCCGGGACCCCATCTTCAATTCCTCGGGCCAAAGCGACATGCATCACCCACACAAGCACACAGCGAAGAGTGGTGGATCCGGGGAGTTCTCCGCAATCCTTCACAGCCCGTTGCTTGTTTCGCGGCCGGCGACTCGCGCTGCAACAGCACACTAAACCATATCAGGTATGAGACGGGATTGACGCCGCTGGGGCCTTTCTGGGAAGTAATCGTCGCACATGTTTCCGGCTTCAGAGAGATCCATTGATGTGAGAAGAATACGTAGAAAACATTCTCGAAAGAAAGGAAAAACTCTGACATTGATCAATCCGTCCCCTAATTCCTTCAATAACGCGAGGAAAGTTGTGGGGAAAAGATTGGGTTGTTCAAAAGGATAATTGAGTTTGAATTGTCAAAGTCCATTCCCCTTGCCTCCCACGATTCCATCATTCTTCCCCGCACAATTAAAACAAGATCGCCATACCAAATACAGTTAGATCAATCGGCTACCCCACACAGCAAACCCCCAAGTCCAACGACTGCCCAGTGCCTAAGAAGGCTTGGCCGACTGCCGGAAGGCAAAATCAAGGGGGACCCTCACAGAGTAATGGAACCCGCCGCTCCCCAGAGTTTCTTAACTGGGAATGGCCTCCTTTCCTCCGGGTGTGTGTGTGATGGCCCGGCTATCGTGGATAACCCGAGATGTAGTTTAAATCACACCAATACACTAATAAATCCACAAATGTAGAAAAATCTCGAGTTTCATCATAATAATCCACAAGATTTGCCACGGAAACAATCATCAACATGGTAAAATTATCATCAATGCTTAGTAGTAACCTAAATGTGCAAGGCTATATTTCCCTAACCTCCCAAATCCCAAGAATAAATAAATAAAATAATAATCCAAAGCAACATTTGGTTGTTCCCATCCCTTCAAAGAAAAAACAGTGCCTTATGCTTTCTGCCCAACATGAAAACAGAAAGAAAGTCAAATCATAAGACATGTTACGTTTGTTCATCACATTTGCCTCATCCCTTTCTTCCTTTACTCCTTCCTGATGAGGCTATCGAACAAAGGTTTCATGCTCTTTGCGCTCTTCTTGGGGTATCTCTTTTGGTCATTGACATAATCGACGTAGGTGACACCGAAGCGAGTCTCGTAACCCTCAGCCCACTCAAAGTTGTCCATGAGCGACCAAGCAAGGTAACCCTGGACGTTAACACCGTCCTCGGCCGAAGCCTTGGCCATGGCGTTGACGTAGTCGTTAAAGTACTTGACTCTGAAGTCGTCCTCAACAATCTGCTCGAGAGACATGTCGTTCTCGCCCTTGAGCGAGGTACCGTTCTCGGTCACATAGATCTTGGGGTATCCGTAGCGCTTGCTGAGCCAGTTGAGAAGGTCACGGAAGCCCTGGGCATGGGGGCGGAGCCAGAAGGACTGGGTCTCGGGGCCGATGCATTCGCCGCTCTTGCTGTAGAAGAGGGTCTCGAGGTTGCCGAGGAAGTCATCATCAGGGGGAGTGCCGGTCTTGTGCTTGATGTAGTTGGCAGTGTAGTGGTTCATGCCGTAGAAGTCGTTGGAGCCCTTGACGAGAGCAACCTCCTCAGGGGTGAAGGTGGGAAGCCTGTCGCCGAGCTGCTTGCGCATAGACTCGGGGTAGTGGCCGAAGTAGATGGGGTCGGCGAACCACGAGATGGCGAACTCGATCTTGCGGTCGCAAGCCTCGACGTCCTCAGGGTCCTCGGGATCCCAGGGAAGGCAGGCATCACCGTTCAGGGTGATACCAATCTCACCGCCTTGAGTAGGCTTGAACTCCTCGCGGTAAGCCTTGACGGCCTTGCCGTGGGCGATGATGATGTTGTGGCCGACAGTCCAGGGCTCGCGGCCGCTGTCACCGACGGCGGACTTGCTGCGGTCCGAAGTATGGCCGGGTGCGAAGTAGCCAGAGTTGTAGCCGAGGATTGACGAGCACCAGGGCTCGTTGAAGGTGATCCAGTGCTTGCACTTGGGAATGGACTTGAAGGCAAGGCGGGCGTAGTTCTCAAAGTCGGCAGAGAACTCGTCCTTGTTCAAGAAACCGCCATAGCGCTTGTCGAGCGCATCGGGAAGATCCCAGTGGAAGAGGGTGATGAAAGGGGTGATGCCGGCATCGAGGAGGTCATCGACGAACTTGACGTAGTGGTCAATGCCCTTCTGGTTGACGGGGTCGTTGCGGCCACCGAGAGGGATCATACGAGACCACGAGAGGGAGAAGCGGTAGGCCTTGGCCCCCAGGGACTTGAGGAGCTCGATATCCTCCTTGGTGCGCTTGTAGGAGTCGCAAGCGACGGCACCAGAGCTGCCATCGGCAATCTTGCCGGGAATGGCGCAGAAGGTGTCCCAAATGGAAGGGCCACGGCCATCGACATCGGCAGAACCCTCGATCTGGTACCTGTATATCAGGGGTCAGCCTGTGAAGACTAGCGGATGGGAGTTTGTCAAAACTTACGCAGCAGTGGCGAAACCCCACAGGAAGTCCTTAGGAAGAGACATGACGGGCAAGCTGGTTCTCAGAACAAACAGGGAGGGTGCTGGATTAGGAAGGGGGGAGGATGATACGGGAGATCGAGACGAAACTCAGGAGGGCAGATACCGGACCAGGCCATCCTTATATATGCAAGTCGGTCAGTCCCCCATTGCCCCCATTTCTCCCGTGTTTCGGACCGTCGACACCGAGAAAAAGGCTAGGCACAGGCTGAAGATGCATCCAGCCGCGTGGATGACTTGCAGTGATGGGGAGCATGGGGAGCATGGGAAGCATGGGGTCCATGGAGAATCTCCAATGGACTCCCAAACGGGGCCCAACAGGGCGCCCCCCAGCACCCCCAGAAAGCAACACCCCACCGCGGGGTAATAAGAAGGGGCCAAACTAGGAACAAGGTCGAATACAAGCGTCGGAGCAAAGCGAGGAAACATCCGGCAACCGGCTGTTTAACCTCCTAGGACGCACCAGGGGTCCCTCCCCAAGGCGCCCAAGGTACCTTACATAAGGAAACAGTAGCCAGCCGACTCCTTGTTGCCTTAAGAGCCGCAATCCCCAACGGCCCAAGGGTGCGTGCAGAAAACAGAACCCAAACAACACGACATCTGTTGATTTTGCTTGTTATCCTACGGTATTTTCCCCAAAAAGGGCCTCATTCACCCCGCCCAAAATCGCCGAGGTCTCTCCTTGTTCCCTCTCCACCAACGAGACCGCTTTTCGGGAACACGGCCCGTTGAAGGATCAAGCGTGTCGCCGGCAGGGTAAACTTCGGCAATCCAGAGGAGTGTTGAGTGCTGTCCCCGGGGGGTGGATTCAGAAAGGGAAGGAAAAAAGACACACGGCACGACACCGCCCGCCCGCCGAGATGAGCCTCTTAAACCGCCTGAGGTTGCTTGCCCCCCACCCCTGGCTGACGAGCTGGTAAAATGGCCGGGCTGGCTAATCCTCGGGCGTCCTGGCGATTCACGACACAGAAACACCAACTTGTGACCAACATTTCCAAGCAGACGAGCGACGGTAAACGGAACCGACGGGAGCATTGTCTGTTCGGGCGAACTCTTCGGCAGGATGTCCATTCCGCTAAAATAAGGATATCCCGGCTGGCCGGCCATGAACTCCGTGTGCATGAATTGCCATCTTACGAGGAGAGCGACGATACGCAAAGGGTGATCAACTTGATGATGCTTATTGTTTACATTGGAATTTGTTTTCCTATCTCCTGTCCGTTAGCAAGGTAACAGCAGATGTCGACGCTCATTTTAGTCTTCAGCCGACAGGAGGTTTTGTTGGGGAAAACCAACATTGAAACTCATAGGAATTGGAGGATACCACTCGACATCTCCAATGTCACTCACCCACTGGAACCCCCCACACGGAATAGATGAATAACGACAGCCCACAAGCGCTGCCTTACCTCAGGATAACTAAGCAATATCAGCAATTAATCTCTATAGGCCTTCATCTAAAGTCAGCTTTCGTCACTCACCTTATATATTAAATGCGAACTTATTCTGGTCGGACAGCGAAAGACCTGGTATTTATTTCGAAACGACCTTCAAATAGTACATATACACCTAATAATTCAGAACATTGGCCCCCAATACCTCGGTTGTGCAGAGCCTCCAAGCCAGCCTCAGTCACCAAAAATTCCAAGAACGCCATACCATATCATAAATCATACCCGTTAACCTCCAAGTTTCGTACCTTGACAACTTCGCAGGCTTCACGGCTTCAAGCCCCTCCCGCCACATTCCCAGCACTCTCACCCATCTCGCCCAACTTTCTTTTTCCCGGTCTTGCCCCCTCTTCCTCCGCATCTTCCCACTCAACAACTTCCCATTCAATTCTAAATCTCTTCACCCCGCCAGTGCCACCCATCTCAACTGCAGCCCCCTTATTAGTCGTCATCCTCTTCCTCATACTTCCCAACCTACTACCCTGAACCAAAGAATCGAGCCAAGGCACAATCCCACTCCTTCCCTCCTTCTCCTCTTCTTTTGCCTCCTCATCCTCATCCTCGCTAACTTCTTCACTTCCTTCTCCCTCCAAAGAAGAAGTAGAAGGTAACAACCCCAACTCCTCCAAATCACCCAAATCCTCTGGAAACAAGCTAGCAAGCGCCAGCTGGATGTAATCCTTCTCTGTTCGCGGCTCCTCCGACCAGTATGACAGGGGCGTACCGCAGAAGCCACAAAAGTGTCGCATCGATGAAGAGTTGGGGGAGTTGTACACTCTGTGGATCTGGGAGTTGGTCTCGTCTGGTTGGGAGGGGAGGACGAGGGAGTGGTACCAGGATAGAGGGACGCGGAGGTGAGCAGGGAGTAGTGTTGCTGTTTTTTGAAGGAAATGGAATCAGTAAAAAGGCAAGGAAAGAGCAGGTAAGTGAAGGAAACGAGTTAGCTTACAGCGGGATGGCGAAGAGTGAAAGAGGACTCTGGCGAGGTCGTTGGAGGAGTTGGGGGGGAATTGGATGATGTAAACGTTGCGGCCGCATTCGCAGCTCCCCCGGAGGGGACGGCGGTTGTTGGGGTTCATTTTGATCGAAGGGTCTATGGTGTGCGGAGAATGATGGAAGGATCAGTGAGGAGGAATAGAAACTCGCCGCAAGGGTAAGTTTGAAGTTTGGAGTTTGGAGTTTGGATGGAATGATTGTCGTGTGACCAACTGGAAGATTTCCTCCGGCCCAAGTAAGTACTTGATGAGGTAGCTGAAGGCACTGGAAGGCAGGTAGGTGAACAAAGTTTCCAGGTGGGCAGGAGCAGATTGATATGCAGCCTGTGGGTAGATGATGTAGAAACCGACTGGTTTTTAGGCGGGGTTCAGAAGTCTAAATAAATGACGGGAGCAGTAGTAGGTGCGGTGGTGTTCACTGCAACTGTACACCTCCATCAGGATATTGGTAGTTAAGGATGGGGAAGGAAGAAAAAAATCCGGAGCTGGTTACCGAGTCATTTCGCGCCAGTGTTCATATACTTGGTTGACTGTTTGCGATCACTGCAGGTTGCATGCGTGCATGCGGGTGAACATACTTATGAAAGGTCCGCTGCGTGTCTCACACATCATCATCACTATCACCATTAATGATACACGGAGAAGTCCAATAATCTATTTCACCGTCTTTTCCTTGTCTTTTATCAACAAATTTGTGGGACATCGCAGCACTGTCCTTTCTGCTGTGCAAGTTAGAAATGTTGCCTCAGCTAGGGGGTGTCAAGAAGGTACAGTAGCGTCTAGGCAGCTTAGGCTTCAGTCGCCAAAAAGGGTAACACATTTTGAGGCCTACCGGTGAAAATCTTACCATGGAATTCCACCACTTGAGTGGCGCACCTACTATTTCGATGTCTGTGGAAATGGAACACTAATTCATGCAAGGGAACACCTGGGCAGTGGTGGTGTTGGCCTTGTATCTATTGCAGGGCTGCTAGTCAGCCCTGGTGAAAGGAAACTGTGGGTGTTTGCATTGAAGAGACGATCAGAATGGTTAAGATCTACATGCTAGAGAGCGTTTATTCATGTCTTCTTGTGGTAAAAGTATGTGCGAAGGAGTGACGCCCGCCATCTCAGCTCTGATGCTTATCCAGCTGAAAACATCAAGGTTATATGGGGTAAGCTGCTGTATTACACCTGCGATTGCTGCTTGAAGGATTGTAGAATAGCAAAGTGGCTATCTTGTTTATTATTGGGAAACAAAGGAGAGAAGATGAATAGCAATAGAGGACTAGAAAAAGCGGCCTAATAAGTGGTGTCCTGAGATGTGATCTCTTGATCTTTTTATCATGAAAAATAAGAAAAGAGAGAAAAGAACAAGCCCAGGAGACAACAAACCTAGAATGCGGTGACGAAGAGTCCAAATTTGAAACCATCCATCAGACGACATATAAAATAGCAATCTCAAACCAATCGGAACATATGAAGCTCTATGGAGCACCCCATACCTCGTTATGAATTAAACGAACATATCCGACATCGTCAAGTACTTGGGGTGATTTTGTTCTGATTGGTGAGATGCATCGAGTTTCTACACCGCCCGGCAGTTTCTCTCTTCCCCAAGAATGACAGGGGTAGCTTCGATCAGGGATGCTGCCGAACCAACCAGCTTGGTTTCCACCACCGAACCCCAAACTCACCCAAGCCACAGCGAAAAGGCCAGCTAAGGAATCCGTCAAGCGGGTGCTGCAACGTTCGAAACTCACGAGAGAGGAGCTCTTTTCGGCTGAGTGTTTCGAACGACCACACCACGCGCATTCATTCGCATCTTTTTTTCTTCTCTTATCCCATCCCTTTTCCCCCCCCTGCTCTATACACTAGGCCAATCGCTACACCAACGACACGGCAATTCAACACAGTACTCCAACATCTTTTTTTCCTTCTTACTTGAGCAACAAGACCGACCCCCGCCCCTTGACCCGGACATCGAAGTCACGTATACTGGGATAACACAAAGCACAATGCTTCTCAAATCGGTGCTGTCGGCTTTATGGCTGGCCACTTGTGCCTGGGGAAATTCTCCTCACCAGGATGAGGATAATGTCAAGAGCATAGGGCTGAAAACACACACGCTGGTGCAGGTGCGCAATATGCTTCTGGATGGATGCGATCAAGAGAAGGACCTAACTGACCTCGACCGTGTTCCTATCTCTAGCCCTACCTTGACTCAGACATGCAAAGTCGGTGGTTTGACTTTGGAGGCGACACAATCATCCGCACCGACCAGTAAATACTCCTCCTCGCCGAGAGACCAAAACCAAAACGTGCTAATGTTTGCATCCACTCCAGATATATTCGCCTGACTTCGGATCATCCATCGCAGACCGGCTGGCTCTTTTCGAGAGTGCCATTGACGGCCACGAATTGGGAAATTGAGGTGGAATTCAAGATCCACGGCAAGAACCAGCTCTACGGCGATGGTTTCGCTGTGTGGCTTACAAAGGAGCGTGGAAAGATGGGTCCCGTGTTTGGCAGCACTGACAGGTTTGAGGGCCTGGGAATCTTCTTTGACACATATAAGAACAACCGCCCCGGTGTTGTCTTTCCCTACGTCATGGCCATGGTTGGCGACGGCAGGACTTCGTACGACAAGGATACCGATGGAAAGAGCACAGAGTTTGCCGGCTGCTCGGCGAGGGGCATCCGACACGCCACCGTCCCGACAAAGTTCCGCTTGACCTACTTCCAGGATAAGTACATCAAGCTGGAGCTCCAGTACAAGAGCGAGGGAGAGTGGACACTCTGCTTCGAGACAAACGAACCCCCCGCGATCCCTCAAGTCGCTTACCTTGGCTTCAGCGCCGAGACTGGAGAGCTCAGCGATAACCACGACATCATTTCGGTCAATGCCAAGAATCTTTACACGGCTCAACCCACCGGAAAGCCCACCCCCGGAAGCGGCAGAGGAAAGAAGTCGGTCACTCAGGAGGGCAGCAGCTGGACGTGGTTCTTTACCAAGATCATTATCTTCTTCCTTGTTCTGGGTGGCGCTTATGCTGGTTTTACGGCATGGAGAGCCAACAACAAGCGGAACCACCGCTTCTAAAGGAGGCGAGAAGGGGTTTTTGAAAAGAAAAGTGGAAAGCTATTTTCTAGCAGGCTATTTGATAACGAACGAGCAAACAAGATTAAGAAAAAAAAAGATACAAGATAATCGTACATATCTGCATGGCAAGGATGGCTGGAGTGGGCTGTTACTTTCACCTTTTTTTATTTACATGGCTTACAGGATCCGGGAGGTGAAAATAAGGTCCCATGTATCAGTAACGTCTTTCAGGAGTTTATTTTGAATGGGAGTTTATAGTTTACAGGTCGACAAGCTTGTTCTACTTACTCGGTTCTCGTATGGCGGAGATATTGGTCGGCTCCTCTCGGCTGCGGCAAGGCAAGTCCCGCTGCGGGTTCCAGCATCGAGTCGGTCTCTCATATCGGGGCTGTCTTTTTCTTTTGACTTGCGGACACACGGCGTGTTAAGACCCGTCCCGCTTACCAGCCATGTTAGGACGACTTGCACAATCGGTTCTGCGGTGTCTGGCAGCTTTCTGTTGGTCCCACAGACCCGAGCTATGACGATGTCGAGCCCCAGGGCTGCTGAACCACAAACCGCACCATCCCCCTTGACATGGGTCACCCTGGATTTTGGGACAACCCCACCATCACAGCGTCGCCCCTCCATCACCTCACATCCTTGCACATTCCAGCCCACTTGGGCAAGCCCGCCCGCCCGCATCCCATCCCACCATCCATCCTACCAAGACCGTGATGATGTCGAAAAGCTCCAATTGGTTGGTGGCGTTGATTGAGGGAAGAAAAGCATATGGATGAGCACCTAATAAAATTTGCCGACAAGATTCCAGTCGGCTTTGCTTTTCCAAATGAACATCAAGGCGGAATGAGCGGCTAGCTGGCTGGAAATGGTAAAGAGCAATTGGGAAAGAAGAACAAAGGAGCTTTCGGCTGGCCACGTTCTCTTTCCCGCGCCGCATCTCAGCAACAAGCGGCGGCGCAGCCTCAGGATGAGCAACAAGAGAAAGAAGCAATGGAACCTCTTCCCTCTCCAGTATAGAGGGCCCACTCTCCACATTGAATCCCCTCTTACTTTGCACCTTCAAGGTTCCATCCATGGGCCTTGCAGCTACACTCCGCTGCCCCTTGCTTCAGACTCTAGCCCACAACACGGTATTCTCACGACTAGTTGACTGACTGGCTTTTCCAACCTTCTTTGACAATCCCGTCACTTTTCCCCATTAACAATTCCGTAGCATCCTTACGTCTTTATTCTTTTTTCCTCTCCGTTTTCCCCTCTTCTCTCATCCTGGGTTCCTGCGTGCTCTAGCAGTTCCCGGCTTGACAATCGAGAGATTGTCGAGTCGCTCATAAGCAATCTCTCGGCGGAGCTCAACCACCCACCCGCAGGTCATCGCGGAATTAGTGCTGGTACCCTGTTGCGGCCTCTTTTCTGGACCACACAAAGTCCAGCGTTGTTCTCTTTGTGCTGCCGTCGTTAGCCCTCCGGAGCCATACAACCCCGTTCGCAGAGACGGGACGCCATCATCTCTCCTCGTCTTTTTCGTCAGAACTTGCTTCGTCCTAATTGAGTATTCATTCGCATCCAACCGCCCGCAGACAGCAGCAGTCATCATCCTACGTTCCAAGGGTTGAGATCCCAGTGTCACCACCTCCCATCCCGCATTGCCGCATTGCCCGCCGACACACCCTCCGACAAACGTCATCCCCTAATTGGCCCGTCATTTGATTTGCCTGCGCAGCTACAGTTACAGCTCGCTACAGCTTCTTCGCTATCTGGCCATTGTCTGGTTTGCTTTGCGCTCTGCTGCCCCGTCTTCTTCGGAGTATATTTTAGATGCCTTTCCAGGAAGCAATCGGAAACTTTCTCAAGAAGAAACGCACGAGGGATAGCAATCAAGATTCTTCGAACAGTAACCCCGCGAGCCCGGTAACTCCGACGACCGCAAAGAGCCTCGAGCAAAATACCCTCCCCCTCGCGTCGTCGCACTCCCGCACTGCCTCACAATCGACTCGTCAGTCTACCGGTGGTACCGGTACTGCCGCCGCTAAACACGACGTGTCGGCCGAAGCGGCGGCCGAGAAGCTAAAGCCAATGAATAATCCACCAATTTCCCAGCAGCCCGGATACCCGGTGCAGCAGCAGCAGCAACATTCCACCTCCTCTCAAGCCGGAGATTCGCAAAACCTGCCGCGCATCTCGAACCTCATCAATCCTCCTCAGCACGACGGCGCCGGTGGTTACCAACAACCAGGACAACAATACGCACAAGCTCAGTATGCACAATATCCAACAGGTTCCGGGAGCGGGGCGAGCTCGGGGCAGACGTCTAGCGGACACTTGCCTCAGCACCAGTACCCCCTTCCCCAGCAGTCAACAGGGACATTTGCTCAACAGCAGCCACAGACGCAGCAACCGCAACCGGCCCAGGAAACTCTTCGGGTAACCAAGGGCAAGTATTCTTTGAACGACTTTGAGATGCAGAGAACCCTAGGGACTGGTAGTTTTGGCAGGGTTCATCTGGTGCAGTCGAAGCACAACCAGAGGTTCTATGCCGTCAAGGTGCTGAAAAAGGCCCAGGTGGTCAAGATGAAGCAGGTCGAGCACACCAATGACGAAAGAAGGATGCTGGCAGAAGTGAAACATCCATTTCTCATTACACTCTGGGGTACCTTTCAGGATGCGCGAAACTTGTACATGGTCATGGACTTTGTGGAAGGTGGTGAGCTGTTTTCGTTGTTGAGAAAATCAGGGGTAAGTTTGTTTATTTTCATCCGACCCGCTGCTTGTGGTGGTTGCGGCAGGCGCTAATTGACATTTGCAGCGGTTCCCAAACCCTGTGGCGAAATTCTACGCTGCCGAAGTCACGTTGGCACTAGAATACCTTCATTCACGAAACATCATCTACCGAGATCTCAAACCCGAAAATCTCCTACTTGATAGGCATGGCCATGTCAAGATTACTGATTTCGGGTTTGCCAAACGTGTCCCGGACAAGACGTGGACTCTCTGCGGGACACCAGATTACCTGGCACCCGAGGTAGTGAGTAACAAGGGTTACAACAAGTCTGTGGACTGGTAAGTGGTTATATGTCTGTGATTTTTTGGGAAGGGTGATTTGGCCTGACATACCTACCGCAGGTGGTCACTGGGTATCTTGATATACGAAATGCTGTGCGGGTACACGCCATTCTGGGACAGCGGTTCTCCTCTGAAGATTTACGAAAACATCTTGCGCGGCAGGGTCAAGTATCCGGCATACATACACGCGGACGCACAGAACCTCCTCGAGCGTTTAATCACTGCCGATCTTAGCAAGCGGCTAGGTAACCTTTACGAGGGCTCAAAAGACGTGAGGAACCACCCGTGGTTTGCCGAGGTGACGTGGGACAGACTCGCGAGGAAGGACATTGATGCGCCCTACACGCCGCCAGTGAAGGCGGGTGCCGGAGACGCGAGCCAGTTTGACAAGTACCCGGAGGAGACGGAGCGGTACGGTAATACGGGGACTGACGAGTGAGTGTTTCTTCAGTTTCTTGTTCAGTTTGGGAGTTTAGGCGAAGAAAAGCTAACACGGCAATACGTAGATACGGCCACTTATTCCCAGATTTCTAGCCGCCTAACAATTGTGGTTATTTTTCTCCTTTCATCTTTGCATGGGAATGGGAGTGGGCTACTTGTACCTTTCTTTTGGGGTCGAAGAAACGAAGAAAGGGGATCAGGCTTGAAGATTATATGAAACGTGTAATTGGATTGATTGCACAACGGTTTCAAATTGGAAGAGTCGATGGGAGCTGAGTGCGGGTTGTGGATTGTGGGTTGAGTAGTTGAGTGGATGAGGGGAAAGAAAAGGGGAAAATAACATAATAATGAGTATCCTCCTTTGTCCCTATTTTGGACTTACCTGTGGAACATGGCACGCACGCATGCGCACGCAATACAGTACCTAGGAAAGCATCCTTGAGATATACAATATTAGGAAGCAGTCTGGTAGTGAATAACCAGTTATTGCGGTTATTTCTATGAATGAAGCATGATTGTGTCTGCAGCTTATCTGTTGGGCCAGTCATTATGCAAGAGATGATATGACCCCTTTATCAACAAAGTTTGAGTCCCTTTCTTTGCTTTTCCAGAGAGATCTGCAGAGATCTACCTACATTGGATGACTGGGCTAACGGCTTGTCGGATGAAAAACACATGCCCACCAATTGGTTCTGACCAGGTGGTTTGTTGATGGTGATGGTGTTTTCAACATTAAGCAATAAATTATTTGACGTTTCAAGAGGACCCACCTGGTCAGTAAACGATTTAATAACGGGCATTCAATAGCTTTGTGTGTGTGCGTGTGTGGTGTGTCACTGTGTGGTGCGGGAGAACTATGGACATTAAGGTACCTACATAGAGAGATAACCTTATTTCATTCTGACAACCCCTCCACCGACACAAGATAGGCATCCAATATCAGGATGGATGGATGGATGGATAGATGGATGGGAGGAAACCACCCTTGTTTTAATACATCATTTGGTTTGTTTTAATCCTCGGGGGGGTGTTTTGATGTTTGGATTCAAGCACAAATTAGATGGATTACCTTACTGGTACATGCAATTAAGATTCTGGTGTATACTAATAACCGTGGTGGGTTTGATAAAGTGATGGGTGGATTGGTGGTCATGCGTATATATGTACGGGTCATCAAAAGCTGGGCGTGGGTGAGAGAAAAAAAAAAAAACCTTGGACGGGATGCAGATCATACAGTTAAATTCAGATTGCCATTACACAGTGGGACAATGACCGAAACATCTCGATTTTTAGGGTTTGTTCTCGGTGGGTTTTTGGGAGGTTGCCCAGACCAGTCATTCGGCTTCCGAGTGGTGAAGATGCGAGATGTGGGAACCTTTTTATATTATGATTATTATTTTCTGGGGTGGGGGAAAGGGAACGGCAGTTCGAAACGAAACGAGATCAATTCAACCCTCGTCTCGGCTCGGATAGCACCTTCCGGGTTACATTCTTCATGTCTAGCTTGTGTTTCTTCGCTTCTTGGGGAAATTTTGAAAGAGATCTTTGGGAACAGGATCAATCTGTTTTTGTTGGAGAGGTGGTTGGGTCTAGAACCCTGCCAGTTAAATATTGCTGTGATTCAACACAACTGAGCAACAAATTCGAGAGAACCAGGGCTTGTTGTTGTTGTTGTTGCATGATTACCGTCTATCGTATTTTTAATTGTTCCCTTTTTCTTTTCCTTTCTTTTTCTCCCCTTCGTCTTTCCTTGAAGAAAACGTCTCGAGTTCTGGCATGTGCAACACATGAAATGGACACTCTAAACCATCTTTGATTGACTTGCATATTCGTACTACTTCGAACAGTACATACTGTACATATCTGCAAGAAGGCGGTGGCTGGTTCGTTCGCTTTTTTGCTTGGTTTCTTGGCAGCGTGTTTGAGCTTATGGGGTGGGTATATCACCGACTTTACGCTACTTTCGATCACCGACCTTGGAAAAAGTTGGAAACTCGCGACTTTCGTACTGCAATCGATTCAAACGGCAAAAAAGGGGAAAAAGTGATCTCAGGCGTTGGAGTTTGTTTGCTTATATAACTGTTTGGTTTTCAAGCGATGAAAATATCGTTATCTGGCGTTCGAAATATTTGATTATAAAAGAAAAGGAGTAACGGACGGGAGAGAATAACGGCGGTGGCGCTCGGTAAGGGAGAGAAGAAAACACCAGATGGACGACTACATGTTTAAGCGCTATGTGACGGAGTGCAAGTTGGTCGAGGAGGCCACCAGTTATTTGGAAATCTTTAATTATACGGTGAGTTCTTTTTTTCTTTCTTTTCTTTTTTTCTCTTCTTCCGGATTCCTTGTGTGGTGATGAGATGCGCGAAACGGAGGATTGTGGTGGTGATCGACAAGATGCCATGGCTGGAAGCGGAAGCTTAATGGCTATAAGCATCATCGCCAGTGGATGCTTGGCTTGGACGGCATTCGGGATATACTGGGATGAGAAGAACTATCTGGGGGAATAAGGTTGATGACAGAAACTGACAAGTCCAGGATCCCTCGTGCAATACCGTGGAGGAACATCGCTTCCGACTTGACGAGCTACCAGATGAGTTTGGAAACTTTCTGCATCGACGGGTGAGTACACCTTTCGGCTCGTAAGGATTGTAATCAAAATACTGATTGTATGTTTAGGGGGCATTCGCTCCAGCAGAGAAGCTTCCACCGGGAGTAAAGTTGGTCAGCGGTCTCAGGTTGATGTGAGTTTTTATTTACCACACTTATCGTCTTGCTTCATGTTGACACAGTAAAGTCTCCAACAAAATGCCAAACAAGCCGAGACCTTCACCCCAGGCTACCTGTCACTCAGCCACGAGAACTACGAGCAAATGGTGCGGGTGATGCACCTCCCCTTCCGGGGAATCGAAAGCATGAGTGTTGTCGGTCCCTTCTTCTGGTGCGCATTCGACCAAGACGACGATGATCCTCACCTTCAAATCATCTTTCGCAAATCCGACGTCAGGAAAAAGGGTTTCACCAGAGGGTGGGAACTCATGCTATCTCACTCCTTCCGAACGGGCATCACAACGGGCTTCGCAAAGGGAACCAAATCATCTGACATGGTGGAGAGCATCAAACACCTCAAGGAGTGCGCTCTACAGATCATGCACCCGCTCTTACTCCCAATCATAATCCTCAGCCACGACCTCTCGGCAAAAAACGATCAGAAACAGCGTGACGCAAGGGAATGGCTGCGTCTCCTCGAACACGCAGTCTCGATGAGAAACGAAGTCCTCGAAGAAGAATCAAAATACATCAAGGATTCCATGGTCGACCTGGACCAAATCAACAGGGACCTGGTCGAATGCCACTCCCAGGTCCTGTGGAAACGGCCGCAGGCGTACCAGGAAATCATCAAATCCATGCACAAAGCGATGGAGCAGTTCTGGGAGATGGCATCCCCAGTTCCCGCATACGGCGGCGCCAGAGGGCAAGTGTACAAAGTCCACCGGAGCATGCTGGCCCGGTTGGACTTTTACCAATCCAAGCTGAAGGGAATAGAAAACTACGCGCACACCACGCTCGAGAGGTTATCGATCCAGAGGGCCGCGCTGTACAACATCATTGCGCAAAAGGAGAGCAAACTCTCGCTCAAAATGGCCGGGGAGCAGCGACGGCTGGCCCACTCCTCGAAGAGGGACTCCAACTCGATGAAGACGCTTTCGCTACTCGGCGCCATATTCTTGCCTGCGACTTACCTCGCTTCGGTCTTCAGCATGACCTTTTTTGACTTTAACGATAACAACAACTACAGCCGAAACAACGGCCCGGTGGTAACGACGACCAGTCCGGACGGCACACAAACGTCATCACAAACTGCGCAAGAAAAAGACAGGGTGGTCTCGCCTGACCTGTGGATATACTTTGCCATTACCGTTCCCGTTACCATTATTATAGTAGTTATTTGGAGGTTTTGGGACAGGAGGAGAGATCAAAAGTACGAAAAGGAGGACGCGGATATCGAGGAAGGTATCGAGGAGATGGAGGCTCAGATCATGGCTGCCATGAGGAAGAGGACGCTGAGCAAGGTTAGGACCTGGGATGTTGGGACGAAGTGAAAACGAAATAACATTGTCTTAATTTTTCTGCTTTTTTGGGGGGGGAGCTAAACGTATTGGATCTAATGGGGCTAAAAAAGGGAATAGATATCCCCTTTTTTCTTTCTTTTTCTTTCTTTTTTGGTTGTTGATGATGTCTTGTTTTGAAACCGTACATCTGGCTTGCGTGTGTTGTGTTTCATGTTTACTGGCGTTAGGAAGAAGACGAAGATGATGATTATGAATCTTATGAGGGTATACGACTTGATGATTTAGATCGAATGGGCCAGGGATACATATAAGAGAATATTGAGATCTAGGAAGGACTGGCGTGATTATGCGTGTTTTTGTATATATTTTTGTCTTGATGTGCTAAATCCAAACGCTATGCATCCCTCCCCAATATGTAAGGCATCTATCTATCCTTATATCAACAGCCTCCCGCATCCTGCTCCTTTGATCTCTAGAGCACACCATACGGCTCAGTTTCTAGATACGTGAAATAGTACATCTATCATACATCGTTTCTATACTTCACTACTTTTTGTTAAATAAGAGCTTGTCCCATGAACATGCTCTCTTTGACCTCGGAAACAATATCCCTTCTATCGTCCTTGCCCACCAAAACAATACCTCTGCCGCGTCTACCCATACGACCAGCTCTGCCAAGGCGATGGATGAAATCAATCGTCGTGTGCGGCACGTCATACAGGACAACATGCCTGACAGCAAGCGTATCAATACCTCTCGACGCCAGATCGGTAGCAACAATAACCTTGGTGTTAGCCAAGTGTCTCGTGCTCTTCGCAGCCTTGGCCTTGGCTTCGGCCTCGGCCTTGGTAATTCTGAGGGGATCGTTGGTGGTGAAATTGGCGAGAGCCTCGGCCTGGCGCTGGTCTGAAGTATCACGATTGAGCGCAACGGCATCAATACCCTTGCTGACGAGGTACTCGGCCACCTCCTGTGTAGTCTCGCGCTCGTTGACGAAGACCATGATGCGCTTGACGTCGATTTCTCCCTCGACGGGACCTTCATGGGCGGCCGCCTCCTTGCCGATGGACCAGATAGCATCCGCACAGGCGAGGAGCTTATTGTTGCGGTAAGGGTCTTTCGAGACATCAATGACACCAAGCTGGACGCGACGAGGGATGGCGTGGAGATTGGGGGTGACGATTCGGTTCATGTTGGGGAAATGAGCGTCGAGGTAATTGTCCAGGCGGCGAGGGATGGTAGCAGAGCAGAGGATAAGTTGCTTGAGTGATGGCATTGAGCGGTCAAGAATCTTGCCCGTCTCTGGAGAGAACGAGCGGTCAAAGAGGGAGTCGGCCTCATCAACGACAAGGTGTGATACTCGCGAGAGCACATTAGGGTCTCGTTCTGCGATCCTGGCGAGGAGGTGGGGGGTGGAGATGACCATGTCAATACCGCCGGGGCCGTAGAGACTGCGCTGAATCTTGGCGGCATCGTAGGTGGACGACAGAGCGCGAACCTTGAGCTTGGCCATGTGAGAGATTAACTTGGCCACATTGAGGACTTGCTCGACGAGCTCGGCGGTCGGGACCAACACGACAACTCGGGGGCGAGCGACGTTGGGGTGCGGCTCGAACTTTTCAATCCATCTGGATACCGGTTCGCCTCCACACCTTTCCTTCTCTTCTTGTAGCCGCTTGTTATAGTTGATGACATCGGTGTCTTGCGCCTCACTCACTCTGAGATGGTGAACACATGGGAGAAGATACGACAGCGTCTTTCCAGAACCTGTTTCGGCAGCCAAAAGGAACTCTTCCCTAGTATTTTCGGATGCTTTTGGTAATTCTCTCCTCCGCCGAGGCCCTCCAACGGGATTCCCAAGGAGCGCCGGGATAGCAAGTCTTTGTACCGGTGTTGGCTTAACATCCGTCATGCCCTTCAGTACATCGGTCACAATGGCCTCCTTCACCTCGGGGACGAGGTCGAACTTGTCGAATGAGTCGACCTCTTGTATACGTAACTTGACGGCCTGTCTCTGGCCGTAAGGTATGGTAGAAAGGGCGCGCTGCATCTTGAGGGCTTTGAAGTCGCGATCATCTCTGCCCTTGTAGTCTCTATCGCGATCGTGATCGCGGTCTCTGGACGATGAGGGGGACGACGTTGATGGTGGTACTCTCCGAGGGTCGACATTGGCTACTGTCCGGTTCATGCCACCGAATGGGCCTTCCTGTCGATTCTTCGGTTTCCTTGAGTCTCCATCTCGGGACGGTGGTCTACGGGCAACATTGTCGGAGAGGACCATTCGAGAGGGGCGCTCTCTGGCACGGGTTGCGAATGTTCTTTGGTTGATCCATGGCTGTTTGTTGGGCGTACTTGAAGTCACCGCTGACCGGCAGATCAGGCAGACCGAGTCCCTTGCTGCCCTCCACATTGTCGCAGAAACCGCTGTCGTACAATTAAAATCGTATATAAGATATCGAATTCTATGGAAGCAAATGCCTGCGATAACAAAAATTTGGGCGGGGCCCGGAACTGATTTGGTTCTGCCGCCATATGCCGCCCTAAACCCCTGCGTCTTGGCTGTCAGTTAGGTGGAGTGTGGGGGGGACCAGAACCTGACCAGGATTGGATGAAGTCTTTGAAGTGTAAACATGTGAAGTCATCAAGCATTACCAAGATTTGAGACTTGAGAGTCAACTGAGACTAACTCAACCACCAGCCGGTGGATAGAAGATAAGTCTCCTTCTTTCCTAGTATTTAGCTTGAATTTCTCATGTCCTTCAAGCATTCGTTCTCAGTTCTTCGTCGTTGCTCTTGAAACACAAGATCAGTATGAACCGGCAGAATTGCCGTTGTCTGGGCATAATGATGGCATTTATAGAGCCAAGATACAAGACAAAAATTTTGACACATTTGTGTGGAGAAGTTGAAGTGGCATTAGGTAAAGTTAGAAGCAACTCCCTCCGGACTCGGTTGACATGGAGATTGTAGACAACCACTTGTTGCTAATACTTTTGACAACCTCAACCTGCAACTAGTTCCTTATCTTCAAGGGAACAAAACACAGGGACGCCCGAGTCAAACTCGGTTGATAACGCTTAAGCCAACAGTGGGATTCAAACAGGGTTGCATGCATATTGTGGGGACATGAACAGCTGCCTCGTGCTCAAATTGTGGGCTCCTCATA
Source organism: Cladorrhinum sp. PSN259 (assembly GCA_033725935.1). Classification (NCBI taxonomy): domain Eukaryota; kingdom Fungi; phylum Ascomycota; class Sordariomycetes; order Sordariales; family Podosporaceae; genus Cladorrhinum; species Cladorrhinum sp. PSN259. The sequence goes on along the minus strand of MU867089.1, from coordinate 71,663 downwards.
GATAAAAGTCATCTCAGTAGGTGCCGTGGTGGTATAATAATATTGAGAAGAATAAAGTGCTAGAATTAGAACAGCGTAGGTAGCATTTTGCTGAAGAGCTGGAGGGTTGTAATGCAGTCAGTCAAAGGTGGTCGTGTGGTCGAATTGGATCGAAACCAAGCGCCACTCTGGTTCGGTCGCATGCTACTGCGGTTCCCCGCGGGCCCTTCCAACCCCGCGATCTCGGGGCAATTGACCAATCTGAATTCAGTGATAAGAATCGATGTATGTATGAAATTCCAGGTTTCTTCACTCATAAGGATGGAATGAAACTGTTGTGTGTTTTGAAGAGAATAGACGAAGAAGAGAAACCTGGAAGAGCCTGCTCCAACCGTCAACAACCGGTCGGTGGAACGGTGGTTGATGATCTGCCGCCTCGAAGGGTCTAGAGACTCCACTGGCGGTCGGAGTCCAGTGTCTTGTATTGCTTGAGCGTCATGCAACCTGCAGGAAGGTGCCGGGGAGCCTGTCGATGATGTAGTTTTGTCTGCTGATAGCGGCTACGATCATAGATGGTGTATCTCTTCCCCGCGTTCACTTCCCCAAATTCAACCTTTCTTTCTCGTTTTCAACATCATTCTCTTGTGACTGGTCAACAAGAAAACGAGCTCCATCTGTGCGGCATCGCATCATCATCCATCGTCCATCGTCCTCCACTGCACTATAGCCCCACCATCCCCCCACCTTTAAGTCCACCCTTGAACTGAATCGCTCCCAGGACAGACCCTGTGTCGGTCCATCGTAGAGGCGCGACGGACTAGTTGGAGCACAAACAGACAGACCGAAAAAATAGACCTTGGATCTCTCCTTATTCTCTTTCTTACAGGCAAGGTAGACAGACTTGGTGCTTCCTTGTTTTGCTGTTGTATCTGTGTCTTCAGAGTCCACAGCCGAGGAGCATTTCCTGATGGCCTCGAGAAATAATCCAACGACCTGGGACCAGTACGAGCGGGGCGGTTTCTCTAGAACGGGCAGTGTCTCGTCCATGGGTAATCGCAGTGTGCAGTTTGAAGAAAGCGAGTCTCTCCTGGGTCGCAGCTTGGAGTCCAACGATGGGGAGTGGCCAGAGCTGAGGAGAAGGAGGTAGGTAGCGTTTTGGAGCGAAGAAACCATCCGGGATCAACAGCCATTGACACTGCGCCTACTAGATCATCCATTACAAACCGCCTGACCGCGATTACCGACATTGGTGGTGTCAACAGTATCCGTTCCTTCACTCGCAGTTGGCAACGCGCAGCCGGATTCACCGAGGTTATCCCACAACGTCCAGCATTCATCTTTGCGCCGGACCAGGACCCGAGCAGCGCCGACAATGTCATCACTTACGACCGAAGTGATATCGATCCAGAGCGGGGGTCTGCAGGCAGGCAATCCCTGCTTCAGCAGCACTTTGAGGCCGCCGCCAACCCCAGCATCATCGACCAGCCCATAAGGGAGGAGAGCCCCGAGGTGGGCGCCAGTAGTCATCAGGTGAGCGGTGCGGACTACCGTGAAAGGGAAGCAAAAGCGCTGGAGAATGAACTGCAGTTGCCGCTGTTGCGCGTGCCTAGCCACAGCTCAATATCTGGCACTTCGATATTCGCCGTCCCCCCTCACCTTGCTACTCCCCCAATCATCGGCAGCTATGGATCCAACTTCGACTATGGAACCATTCGGTCAGACGTCACCCGGGCCTCGATGGCCCAGGCTGCTGCGTTGTGGCAGCAACAACAAGAAACCGGGGCCAACGTACCAGATGGTGAACTCGCCCCCATATTGGTGAAGGAGGTTGAGCAAGACGGCAAGATCGTGCTTGCCGTTGAGGGGCAGTCTACACTGCCTCAGACCGTTTTCAATTCGACCAATGTGTTGATTGGAGTTGGCCTTCTGAGTCTGCCAATGGGTATGAAGTACGCTGGCTGGATCTTGGGAACAAGTTCCCTTTTCCTGTGCGCTGCTGTTACGGCCTATACAGCGAAGCTACTGGCCAAATGTATGGACCTAGACCCAAGTCTCATTACATTCTCGGATCTTGCCTTCATCTCTTTTGGTCGGAATGCTCGGATCGCTACTAGCGTTTTGTTCACACTCGAGCTACTTGCAGCCTGCGTTGCGCTCATTGTCCTGTTTGCCGATTCCCTCGACTTGCTGCTTCCTGGTCTGCTCTCTGTAACGGGGTGGAAGTTCGTTTGTGCACTAATATTAATACCTCTGAACTTCCTACCGCTGCGTTTGCTCAGCTTCACCAGTATTTTGGGCATTTTCTCTTGCCTGAGCAGTAAGTGTCCCAGGACATGTTGGATGACGAATCCCTAACTCATTTGATCTAGTTGTGCTTATCATCCTCATTGATGGCTTCATCAAGCCTACGACTCCCGGATCGCTACTTGAGCCAGCAAAGACCTACATGTGGCCTGAGAATTGGCTGACCCTTCCGTTGTCTTTTGGACTTCTCATGTCTCCATGGTAAGTCGATCCCAGTTGATCCCTCACGTCACAGAGAGAGCAACGAGTTGACCCCTTTTCAGGGGAGGACACAGTGTGTTTCCGAACATCTATCGTGATATGAGGCACCCTTACAAGTACGACAAGGCCGTCAAATATTCCTTTTCTTTTACTGTAAGTTTACCCTCATTGATAAACCCTTGTAGTATTTGCTCACCAGCAATTAGTACATCCTCGACTCTATCGTCGCTGTCGCAGGCCTTCTCATGTTCGGCGATGGCGTTCGTGATGAGATCACCTCGAATATCTTGATGGAAACCAGCTATCCTCGAGCTTTGACGGTATTAATGTGCTTCTTTGTGGCCGTCATTCCTCTGACCAAGGTTCCACTGAATGCTCGTCCCATTGTTTCTACCATCGAGGTCTTGTTGGGTCTTCATCAGCAAACCGTAGCCGACAATGCCGGACTGGTGGGGCGATCCATGTACTTCAGAGGTATCATGAAGGTTTTCATCAGGATCGTGGTTATCCTCATCTTTCTGGCTATCGCAATCGTCTTCCCAGCCTTTGATAGCATCATGGCTTTTATGGGAAGTGCTTTGTGCTTTACGATTTGCGTCACGTAGGTTTGCCCCTTTTCAAAATGTTATGACCGGTGTAACTAACGTGGATGACTCAATGTCTAGTCTCCCACTCGCCTTCTACCTCAAGCTCTTTGGTCACGAGATATCTGCAAGTGAGAGACTCGCTGCCACAAGCGTCATGATCATCTCGACCTGCCTGTCGGTTGTTGGCACGGTCTTCGCCTTCTTGCCTAAGAGCTTGATTGGTGCAGAACCAGCAGAACCGACAGAGATGTTCCATTAGAAACGAGACGATAAAAGCTGTATTGATGGAAATGGAATGATACCCTACGGTGTATAAGAGCTGGATGGATTAATGGTGGAGATGTTTTTACCCGATGAAACGCGAGATGATGCGGCTTTCTTCTTGTCTTGTCGTTCATCTTCCCTTCTCTTTTTTTTTATCTTTTATTTTATTTTATTTTTATACATCATCATCTTTGGGCGTTGTTCTTGCTTTTCTTTTCTAAACTCATCATACTTGCGACAGAAACCTGTATACGTATATGGTATTGCACTGCATCTGTATTTATTGGTGGGAAGACATGCGCTTAGTTTGCGTTGTTTGTTATTTTCATGTGGTGATATACGAGATGGGATGAGATAATGTGATTAATGGAAACGAAATGTATGGATGTACTATACCTTATTGTGAATAGCGAACAGTACTGCTGTTGCTCTGCGAAACGTAGCGGTGCTCTTAACCGGTCCATGTACATGTACTGTACTTTACCGTTTGTTGTGTTCTATCTGCGTTTTGTGCTCATGGACGGATTTACTTCTTCGACTTACGCGGGTAGGTAGTTCAGAGCTCACGTGCCCCTTCTGCCTTGTTTAACATATCTGGTCTTCTTGTTGCCTGTTGCATTTGTCGTAATGGTATCTACATGCCCTGGCTCCATCCGCTGGGTGTGCTTGTGTTCGTGTCCAAACTAGCTTGGTAGGTAGTACATACTGGGGATACTGTGCACGACTGCGTGGTGTTGGTGTTGCTGTATAACGCTCAACGAGCATGCAAATCAGCGCAATGTCTGATGTTATGTAAAGTGTAAGATGTCGCAGAATGGTACTAATGTGTCAAGACGGGATAGGGGGAGGAGTACAGCTCTCACTCACCAACCATTCAGGAAAGGCAGATCGATTGGACGAGCCTACGTGGAATCACCATACGGCCCTGCCGGAACTCATAGATCGGGAGGTTAAGGCACCTACACACCTGCCAGGGGGGGTAAGAAGCCAAATGAGATCAGTCAGAAATATGATCCCGTTCATCTGATAAGACTCCTCTCTGCTGTGTTCCCACTGTTGATCCCATAATAGAACACTCCACGTAGTTTCCTCCCAAACACTACACACTCCCTGCCATGACACGTCATCAGACTTGCCCAACTACCTACTTCGTTCACTACTGACCGGGCCGAACAATCACCCATCCCCCTTTTTGTACGAGCCCGAGTACCTTCTGGCCTCCATCATCTCGACCCGGAAGGAGGCGTCAACGCCGATTACCATTACCTCACTTTCACTCCCGTGAACAACTTATGACGGAGCAGGCGAAACTTGGGTAACGGTGTTTCTTTGTTTCCCTTTCTCTCCTGTCGGTGCCCTCCGCCCCGTCACACCCAGCGGTTATGCTCCCTCCCCATTTCACAGCAAATCAGCTAACTAGTGTAACCCACTTGAACTCACCGAGTCAAAGTCAATGCAGGAAACACCAAGTGACAGGTCTCACATGTACCACCAACGTACAAGGACTTGAGGTAATTAGGGGAAGGGGGGTGGTTGTTTCAAACCCCACTCCCTCCGACCGTCTCCTTTTTTTTTCTTTTTTTTGTTTTTGTTCTGTTACCTCTAGCCATCATACCGACATACCAGCATACCATACATACGATAGCATACCATATCTCTCTGCCCACATTCATCGTCAACCCTTGCGCGGAACCGCAACCTCTCCGCCGTAACATTTCGTCCCTCCGCCAACCCATCCATCTATTCCGATCCAAACCAGGAATCAAGGGCAGAAATTCAAGGCAGAGAGTAATTATCTCAAGTCAGATTTGCGTGTACTGTACATACAACCCACTAGACATCAAATCTCACCACCACATTTCGTAGCGCCTAAAAACCTGCAAGGCCATACAATCGCAAGTTCTCCGCTCCGTAATATCATCTCCCTCTCTCTACCTCTCTCTCTCTCTCTCTCTGTGTGTGTGTAACAGAGCCACAAACACAAGCAGACCAAAACCCATTTTTGGTGTAATGTTTTAAAACTTGTTCACTCTGTCCTCCCTGAACACTATTTGTACAATATATACCTCTCCCTCCGTCCTTGACAGCCTCAGCTTGAAAACACTGTAAGCCGAGTCTCACTCAATATTCGGATGACCATCCGAGACATGCACTTTGAAACATAAAGACAGGACCAATTAAAGACATCAAATCATTCATATTCATATTCCATCATTCAAGATATATATACAAGTCCTCATTTCAAGTGACTTCATAAAGTCTTCATTAATCCAATCAAGTCATATCACGTAACAAAACAATGAACTGATGTTTTCGAGTGGGTAACTTCTGGTATTCATAGAAAATGCTAGACTTCCTTTTCCTGTAAACAAGGAAAAAGGAAGAAATATAATCCTAATACACAGAAAGCGAGTTGAAAAAGCCCAGGGAAAAAATTCATCATTTTTTCCCACCCATCCATCCAAAAAAAAGATAAAAAAGCAAACTTTTCTTTTCTTTCTCCCTTCACCACTTTCCCCGTTGATCGATTTTGATAAAAAGTTAAAAAGAGAAAACGACACCAGTTACTCCTTCCTCCCCCTCTCCCAAGTGCTGACCCTTGTTTGCTTGCTGGTATTGTTGGCTTTTCGAACCCCTCCTTCTCCGACAAATATAATAACAATAGAAGTAAAAAAGAGTATTCCAACCCAATGTCCAGTTTCTTGCGTTAATTTGTGATGTGAAAGTTCCCCCCAACCCAGTTGTGTGTTTGTGTTTCGAATTCTAAAACCCATGCTATGCTATCGCAAGAAACACCAATGAAATGTAAAAAAACAAGCTGTTCAACTTTTTTCGTTGACTTGATGAAACCCAATGCTCCAAACCGCCAAACCAATGAATCGAAAAAGCCAAATTAGAAGAGAAGTAAAAAACCACCAGCAAGGGTCAGCAGCGTCTTTTCCACACCATAAAAGAAAAAAAATTGTTCGATCAACGGGAAATAATGATGAGTAGGATGGCGGCCCAACCACGATTGATGACCGGTAACTCGCCAAACCCACTCCTAAGAGCGAGCGGCTTGTCCCCAGCCACCAACCCACTCGATATCGCCAAAGGCGTGGCGCTTTTCCTTGCGCCAATCGAAATTCCAGTCTCGATCGCGTCCCTTGCTCCAAGGGCACTCCTTCGCGCGATCTTTGCCTTGATGGCTACCCCTCCTGTGTGGGGTGTAGTGGTGATTATGATGAGTAGAGATATTGAACGATGAAATAGGAGAGTTGTGATGGAAATCTCCAAACAGGTCATGCAAGGCGTGCGCTTTGCTTGGTGTGCTGGTTGGGATGCTGGCCACTTGCGGGATGGGGATGCTTGACTCCTTGGGAGGCGAACTACCACCGCAGGCCCGACGTCTCGCACCGAGTGCAGCCCACTTGTCCATGTTACCATGCTTTTGAGGAGTTTGACGAGCTGGATGATGAGGCTCCTCCTTCGCAGGCGGAGCTTCGTAGAAGAATAGGCCATCATGATCGAAATCGTCATCGATGCTCGAACCAATTGCTTGGCTAATGGACGGAATATCATTCTCCTTGTCGTCAAGGTGCAGAACACTGGCAGTCTTGGTGATTGGCGATAGCCCGAGACGAGGGGTCTCCTCTTCGATAACGGCAGTGGATGCTGTCTTGCTCTCGCGACTCCAGGTTCTCGAGTTCATCTCCACCTTGAGAGACTGCAGGCGCCTAGCTTGCTCCTCCTCCTCCTCCTCTTCCTCTTCATCCCAAAGATCGCTCCAGCTCTTGGAAACGGTATCCTTGCGGCCGAAGACCCACGACATGGCGGACTGATTCCTGCTCTTGGACATGGTGATGGGAAGCGATCCAGCCATGGGTGATACCTTAGCAAGGGCTTTCACCGGCAGCTGAGGTTGGAAGGTTGATCGGAGGTTTGATGACTGCACAGATCCATCCAAGCTGGAGTCCAGGGTGGATGACATGGGCGTTTGAGCAGTTCCGGACATCCAGTCTGTGTTGGCACCGCCGGACTTGGAGAACAAGTCTTCCTCGTAGATCTCGTCATCCGGGATGATGCTGAGCTGCCGGATGGGCTTCGGCGGCGTGGCTTGAAGGGCCTTTGCCCAGGGGAAGGCTCCATTGTCGACTTGGGGACTCTGGATGGACGGTGTGCGCAGGGGCTCGCGGTTGGAGCTGGCGATCACGCGGCGGTCGACGGAGCAGAAGTCATCAAGAACCTCATCAAGGGTAGTGAAGCTAATGACACGGCGAAGGGCCTCACGAGCACCAGCGAGCGAACGCTTGGTAGGGTCAAGGTTCATGCACTGCACAATGACCTCGTAGGTGTCTTGCGACATCGACGGGAAAACATCAAACAAGGACTGCGCGTCCCGCGAGTAGTCCAGGAACAGAGGGTCTGCCTCGGTGGGTTGCGTGAAGGGGTTGCGGGAGAAGAGAATGTTGAGGAGGCAGACGCCGATTGCCCAGATATCGGCCTTTGCGGGCGAATATCCGGCGCCAGCTGAGTCGAACTGCTCTGGTGACATGTAACGGTCGCTTCCAACAGTGTTCTCGTAAGTCCATTCCTCGGTCGTGGCAAGGCCGAAATCACCAAGCTTCATGGAACCATCCTGGGTAAGGAAGATGTTCTCCGGCTTGATGTCACGGTGGTACACACCCTTGGAGTGAATGTAGGCAACGGCATCGACGAGCTGCAGCATAAATCTTCTCACGTGCTCTGTTTCCAGGGGCCCGTGATCCATGCGGATGGCCTCGTACAAGTCACCTCGCTGGCAGAACTCAAGCACCAAGTAGATATGGGCATCCGTCTCAAAGGAGTCGATGAGGCTGACAATGTTGGAATGGACGCCCAGACGCTTGTGCAAGACTAGTTCCTCGGACTTGTCATCAATGGCAAACTCGAAGCCGGCTTCGTTGGCAGCTGACTTCTTGGTTAGGCACTTGATGGCAACTGTTTGGTTAGTCCGAAGATCCTTGGCCATGAAGACCATGCCGAAGGAGCCATGGTTGAGAGGTGAGATTGTTTGATAGCGTCCGCCCAGCATGACGCCATTCTGGAAGTCGTCGCGAATGCACTCCATTGGAATGGCTTAGGTAATTAGGTATATTCGAGTTTGTTGAGAGGTTGGTGTTACAACGTCCCGAAAAGCTTTTCGAATCCCACCAACTGGTCTATGCTAATCGAGCCCTGCGCTATCGAGACACCCCTTTTCGATGTGTACAGCGGAGAAACGAGACGATTGCGGAACCGATCGAGGCCGTGTGTGCGTAATGTGAAGTGAAGAGATGAGGAAAGGGAAGATGCGATGTACAGGAGCGGAAAGTGTGAAGAGGGGAAAAGAGAAACGAAAACCAAATGGCTCCAGTCGTTTAATGTTTGATGCTCATACGGGCGGGTATTTTCAAAATAGTTGAACAGTGAGTGGAAGAGGTTGCGGCTAAAGAGTCGTCAAAAAAAAGGGACGATAGTCCAGAATAAAAAGAAAAGGAAATGGTCGTTATAACATCGATACAAAAGAAAGGGTGTGTGTGGTTGTGTATGTATTTGTTGCTTTGGTGGTGCTGAGGCCGTTCAAGGGGTGAGTCGAAGGCGAAGGTTGATGAGAGCTTCCAATCAACCAATGACTCCGGTGCCGGCCAGATGGGGATGAGTGGTGAGCGAGGTGGTGTGTTCGAGGATTAGGTTGGCTGGAGCTGAAGCGGTAGAGGACAGGCGCAGCAGCTATCGTCGAGCACAGTCGAGTGCGGGGGAGGAAGAATGATCGTTCGGGCGGAGGACGATGTCCTAGTGAGACCAGGTGGCAGACAGCAAACCAGGAGAGGAGTTGCAGCTATGGGAACACCTGGCAGATCGTCGTTGATAACATGCGGGAGTCCAGGTGTCTTGAGGGAACAGGTGGACGAAGAGATATGACTCTTCGACCCCCTTGTTCAAGCAGACTGAGGTGTGAATCACAGCGGGTGGATACCGATCGGAAAGCTGGCAGGTGCTCTCGGCAGCGTGCGGATTCGGAGGAGTCGGCGGGGAGTGGGACTCAACGAAGACCGGGTCCGGGGACAGACAATCGAGGTCAGGAGGCTTTCCAGTCAAGGGAGGTCCAAGTTAACTCAAGTCACTCCCGTGGTTCGCAGTCAGTGGTGGTCGGTCGTGGTTGCCGAGCAGGCTCAATTGAGTATGGCCAAGGAGGCGCTCGCTGGAACAAGACGATTGCTTGTGGTTTTCGTGCTCGTCAGAGATTATTGGCGGCCTAGATCAATTGCCAGAGACACTCCAAGAGGTCGTCGCGCGATGTGAAGATCGAGTTGCGTCGTCTTCGAAGGACAGTGAGATCGCTCGTGGTGTTGTGCAGAGATGGGTGCTCAAAGCCAATCGATTGTTCTGCAGTGGTCGCAATGTCGCAAGGGTGCAAGGTGAGGTGCCTTGTCCTTATTCAAAAATGTCCAAACAGGTGGGAGGAGATCAAGATCAAGATGAGATGGAAGAACGGCAGGGGCGACGGCGATATGCAGAATTATACGACAAACTCAAGGAGACGCTGGCAGTGATGAAGAGGCGGTGGGGATGCAGGAAGGGAACGATGGAGGGTTGAAAGAGATGGGGGAGTTGGGGGCACGCAGGTAGTGTAGAAGATGCACGCAGGAGCCGGAAGGCGATGGAAACCTGGAACGCTGGAACGCTGAACAAGCACTGGGACGGACAGGACGGGGACAGGACGGACTGGACTTGGAGAGGCCTGTCATTGAGAGTGGGCGGGTGGGCTGAGCGACCACCATGATCAATTCGGCAAAGCCTTGGTCCTGCGCAGGTCACTCGGTCACCCGTGGCTGCCCTGCCTGCCACGGAGATATGACATGGGTTGCAGCCAATGATGCACCGATCTTCGAGTCGGTACAAACAAACACGCACTGGGTCGAGACGGCAGGTGCTGGGCGACCAGCAACGTGCCAGCTCGAGGGCTCGGCACTGTCTTGGCACAGTGTGAGCGATTGCGTCTTGCGAGCAACAATGGCAGATGACGAAGAATGGCACGCTGCCCAAGAAAGGCGAGAAGCGGACTGGCCGCTTTGGCTACTCTAGCCCTTTGAGGCAAGAGAAGTGTCCTTTCACGCCCTTGGCGGTTAGCGTCATCTCGTTTCTCGCTGGAATCGTTGCTCGGCGGATCCCTCGCAGGTCCATTTCGTCCGTCTGCCATCTCCGAATAGGCTCCCGTTCTTTTACCGTCCGTTATCTCCATGACGAGCGACTTGTGGGTTGGGTACTGTTGCACTTCGCTCTCGCTTCCCCTTGAACGAAATCATCAAGCCACGTTCGCAATCACTGCTTTGGAGTCACCAGAGTGTCTTTTGGGAATGAATCCAGACCCACCCGATGACTGCCCAGCCGAGCCAAGTGTGCAATTCAATGAGCAATGTGAATTGCAATCCCCAATTGCCCATTTCCCATTGCTCTTCCGAAAGAGAATCCATTTCCGAAGCCCCAGCTGAACGGAGCCGGATGGGGCGTTTGTGGACACCTTTCACATTGATGCGATTGATGAACGAAACGGTGGCATGAAATTCGTGATTGGGAAGGACCTTGATCGCAAGGACCCCGTTTTCTCTCGCTCCAACTTTTCGGAAACCTTACCTCACACTGTCCCTCACTGTCCCTGTCCCTGCCTGTCTGCTTTCGGATTTTGGTTGGATTCTGCTGCTGATTGACGGCACGGTTTCCAGCAACTTCTCTGTTTCACTTTTGTCGACCACGTCCAGCGTCACAATTGGTCAGCTTCACTATGCACTCCTTTCCTTCTGCAGTTCCATCTCATCTCCCTCATTCGCTCGTGATCGCGCCGCGAAGACGCGTACCGTTCCCAATTGTGCATTTCCTCGATTGCCAATTGCCTGTGACGGCCGCTAAAATAGCAGCAGCAACGCAGAAGACTGGAGACTGCCACGTTCACCACGTTCATACCTGGTACCTGTGTTGTGGATGCTTACGCCGTATGACGACTTTTGAGGGGAAACTGTTGGGCTGATAATAACAGGATTTGGAAGGAATTGATTGAATGACGGCAGCTTCCGTTTCGCGGCGGCTAGGCGATTCACGACGAGAGTGTGCGGTATCTTTGCATTTTGCACCATTCCATCAAGGTGCACATCCCCACAGTGTCACCAGTGTCTCTCCTTTGGATCGCCCCGACTTTCCTTTTTGGAATGAGTCCCAGATAAAAAGAACCGCCAAGTCTCGGTAAAACTTGTGACAACGTCTCTCAAAGTCTCAACTTACAAACTCGAATGAGAGCACGCAATCCACGCAATCGTATATCTCTACGGACCCGGGGCCCCGTCATCCCGTCAAACAATGAACGGGCCATTATGACACCGATGACACCGTTGACGCAACTGCCGAACACCGCCTGAATCACCAAGAACGAGCTTGTCCAGCTACCCCGTGGTTCGTGGTCCGTCGTCATTGTGGCAGCAGGCCGGGCGACACGGGTGTGCATGGAGAGTATGGAGAAAAACGAGGGGAAGATCGGACGAGGGTGATGCCACTTACCTTTTTCCTTTACTTTGGGAGTCGTGTGACCCTATCGACCCCGTCGACCGCTATCGGCCGCCAGACACAAGAATGGGTGTGCCCTGTAGCACGAAGTGTGTGTACTTGTCCAGTACAGGCCTCAGGCCAGACAACCGTCAAGCCCGTGAAGTGGTAGGCGCGCGAACTGTTTCGGCTGGACCAGTTGAAACCGCTTGTACTCGGGGGTTTGCCAGCAAGTGGTATACTGTATTGAAGATGGTGCAGGTAAGCTGTGATGGAGGGAAGCAATTGTCACCCACATCTTCAACCGCCTGCCGTCTGGACCTCTCCCGTCGTATCATTGGCCTTGTGGTAATGGGGCAAGTAAACTGCCTAGCAACCTTCCCGTAAAACTAGCCCCAAAAATTGATTGATTGCTGTGTCCTGTGTGATGATGCAGGCATCCAGACTCAATGTCCGTTTCGGCTTCTTTGCACGGCATCATGATACGGAATATTTATTTTCTTTACTGTGCATTCCTGTTTTGCATTTGTTTACGGGGCCATCTCGAACGACACGAGAATGCATTGACAGGCGGACGGACAGCCCGGCAGCTTGTCGCAACCTGGTACAAATTCAAAGGGTAGAAGGGTCTCAGTCGTCGCCCATCCATTCCAGAAACGTCAATCATCCTCAGGGTCCTTCTTGATTCTCGCCGATCCCGCCGGGACGCATTGAGACAGCCCTCTCTGATCGCCCCAATTCTAGTGTCGGGTGTGGCATGATTGATTGACCATTGCTGATTTGCCGTTGCTGTAGCAGATCTGTTTATTCCACGAGTTGTCGATACGTCGGTGTGAATGTGAAAGAATGGAAGGGACCTTCGTCTGATGGTGTCTGGTTGTCGCATGAACCAAGCTGCACGCAGAGTATTTTGCCGCTGCACGTGAGAATGGCTGGGCTTCAATTTGGCCAATCCATGGATCGTGTTGGCCTGCTGCAGCAACAGCTTATGCGACCGCACAGGCCCGTGACCTGCAAGTCGGGAGACACGGGAGGGTTGCGCTTGGGACCTGCGAGGACCTGGGGACTCAGTGGGGAGCGACGCCACCGGTGATCGGTGCCCACAACAACGGAGGGACGCCGTTGGGACAGGGGGTGGCATTCGGCAAAACGGACCCACCCCCGACAGCCAGGAACAATCGCAAACGCAGGAACTGAAAATCGGCGGTTGTCTTGCTCCGTTGTCCACTCGCCGCGTTGTCGGGGGTTGCTTTTGGCCCCAGTTCCCCAGCCCATCGTCCCTGTCTAGCACGGAGCGATGAGAGGCAGGAGACCTCTTCTCTCCACACGCTTTCTCATGCAACATGCACACTTCATGCGAGCCTACTGCAAGCCTGTGGTGGGTGATGCATTCGCTCAAGACCCCTCTCCTGATTTACCCAGAGACCCTGACCGCTTTTTCTGTGGTTCTTTCCCAACCCGAACCCCGAACGCTTTTGTGCGTTCTTGCAGCCTGAAGGTATAGCACAGGTTCATCTGATAATCCTCCGGGTTGTAATCTGGCGATGACGATGTATTGGTCAAAAGTGATGGTGTTATTGATGAAAAGTTTTATCCCTCACTCCTTTATCCTTCACCGTCTCGATAATTGTTGAGAATAAGTTGAATGCAAACATGATTTTCTCTTGGCTGTTCTGCAAGTGATACTGAATCTCTTATCACCGATCCACTCATAAGACGACGTTCGTAAAATCCCACTCTTATCACTGCATCACAACATCACAAGCTCAACAACCCTTTGGTGTGAGAAACTATTCACACCGCCTGTCTATCAACACCACGCCCGGTCCGTGCCTCTTTCCATCAAACCGAACCCACGCCGAGAAAAAGAAAGAAAGCAAGAATGACCACGGTCATCAAGCCCAAAGTGGTTCTCCTCGACATTGGTGCCAACCCCTCCCATGCCTTGCCCTTTCATTATGCATTAGCACCCTGAGTTGGGAATTGCAGAATTGGCTAATACCAAGTTTCCCTGCCACAGAGGGCACTGTTTGTCCCATCTCATTCGTCAAGGATGTTCTTGTAAGTGCACTTCCTCTTACAGAGTGGCTCGACACCACCTCTCGTCATCCACGGTTACGGTCGAGCCACTCATGGCGAGACAGCCATGCACCAGCCCCTCCCCCTCACCACTTATATTCACCAACCTCTTGCGGTTGGCGTGGTGTCTACGTGCCACTGCATATCCTTTGTGTAGGGGAAGGATCATGATATTCCACCCCCAACAACTCATCCATCATCCAAACGCAAAAATCCACCTATCAACTCCATCGTCCTTCATGCCGCCTCCCGAGGGCTGAATACTGACTGTTTTCACAGTTCCCCTACGCCCTCAAAGCTCTCCCGGGCACTCTAGAAGCAGAATGGGATTCCCCCTCTTTCGCTCAGTACCGCAATGCTTTCCCGCAAGAGCACGCAGTCTCCAAGGAAGCATTCACGGCCCACGTTCAGGACTTGATGTCGCAGGACCTTAAGATCTCCTACCTCAAGTCCCTGCAGGGCTATCTTTGGGAGTCCGGCTACAAGTCCGGCGAGCTAAAGTCTCCACTGTTTCGCGACGTGAACCCAAAGCTCGCCGCGTGGCGTGACAATGGCGTCCAGTTGATGATTTACTCTTCTGGTTCCGTTGCCGCTCAGAAGCTGCTGTTCAGACATACTGACGGCGAGCCGTCCAATCTGACCGCTTGGATTTCTGACTTCTTTGATACTGTCAATGCTGGTCCTAAAACGGAGGCAGCTAGCTACGAGAAGATTGTGGGACATCACCCTGAGGTGCCAGCTGGGGACTGGCTGTTCTTGAGTGACAACGTTAAGGAGGTTGAAGCCGCCAAGCAGGCCGGTCTGCAGAGCATCATCGTTGAGCGGCCTGGTAACGCTGAGCTGTCTGAGGAGGCGAGGGCCAAGCATCGGGTTATCACCAGCTTTGATCAGATCTAAATTCGGCTAACTGTCGTTTTGTCTTTTTTGTGTTCCGTTCTCTATTTAGGTTTATCATGAGATATAACTACGTATGCATGATAATGGGGACAAGGCAAGAACTCGACAGTTGTAATTAGTCTAGATCGGATCGGGGTCGGATGAAGGGAATGTGTACTGAGTGAGAGTGGCAACGGATTTGAATCGAATTTACGACTGCTTCTTTCTGTTAATTCCGCCGAGAGATGCAGTGCTTTCTCGGCCGATATGCTCCCACGGCATCAGTGACTGGCATCATCTACTTCTCTGTGTTGACGATGTGGAATTAGGGTAGGTCCGGCGTGGCGTTTACGCTTTATATTAGCTTATATCCGTACCCTCACTCCCTCACTCGGTCCCAGGATTTACATCAATCTGGTAGCACGGTCGGTCGACGTGGTGGTAATGCCTTCGCTGTTTGCTTGCATCTTCCAAAAATAAAACATATACGTACACAGTTGGTCGGCTCCGAACTCAGGTCCGGGGGTCTTCCCTTATTTCCACTAACTACAACCCTGGAAACTCTCTCTGATGCTCTTCGCCTTCCCTCTTGACCATTGAAGTTATCGGTCCGCTGCTGTGAACAGCTCCATCGCAGTCGATTATTTAGCTTCAATATTAGATACAGGTGGTACCTCCGTAGTATGTAGATTGTGTCATGCCAACCAAAAAGGTGGGGTTTCCACGTTACTCTAGGTAATTAATGACCATAACGCCGTTATCTCAACTAGTTATAACCACGTCGGTCTTTGTAAGTGCAAAAAATCCACTCAAATTCTATAAAACCTTACCACTTTTTTTATTGATTTTATCGTTTCATGGTCTTTTTTAAAAAAAAATTTAAAAAAATAAACGTGTTTTGTGTAGATCCGATAACGGGATGTTATCCGGTCAACTAAATCTTCATCTTGACGTATCCGGTTAATATGGCAACTTTAAATTTGCCGCGACTTGGACTAGTTCGTGGCATCATCCTGTAGCTTTACAACGTAAGAGACGAAGAGAAAGTCCGGAAGCGAAGTAGTATCGCTTCGCCCCAAGTTCATGGTGATGGTGGTGGCAGTGGTACTTTTGCGTCAATGAAAAAAAAGGGGACGGAACGGAAGGGGACTCCCTTCCACCCTCCCAAGTAAATTACTCCCCTATCCCACACACACACAATCGGCGGCAAAGATAAGAAGTTTGTTATCTCGAACAAACACACTCACTTGCCAGTTCCAGGTTTACCTATCATCATCAAGTTTTTTATCATGAGATCAAAGAAAAAAAGAAGAACCTACTACGGCCGCATCATACTCCTCAATTACCCCTTATCAATTCTGGCTCTTCTTCCCCTCTCCCCCCTATGCTCCGCCGTTCGAATCCGGAAATCCGTCATGTAGTTCTGTCGATCACCAAAAGAGCCCAAAGCAAAGCTTGGTTTTGGACTGTTTCCCCCTCACTTTTGAAGCGGTCTCGAACGCACTCCGTTTACGTCTCGGCCTTCAGAACTGATGAGCGCACATCCATCCACTGGCAATCGTTGGTGTACCATAGTAAAAACTTTGTCGCGTGATTGTTCGATTTCCGCTATTTCCAGCTTTTGACGTTATTTGCCAAGACTAAGGCACACCCCCCCCCTCCCCCCATAATCCATTTCCCCCGCCATTTCACTAGTGTAGTATAGTTGTTGTGTACGTACATAGCTTTCCTCTTGTCCATTTCTACTCTAGGTACCGGTCTGATTCCTCCGTTTTGGTAGTGTGTTTTTTTAACGTTTCGGACTAACTCTAGAAAAAACAAAACATAAAATCCGGGGGAAATCCCCTTGGCGCGCTTGTGGCTGGCGACTTTTCGAAGAACCCCCGGCAGCACATCGTCGGCTTTCTTTTTGATTGAAACTCAACCACCACCGGCTTTCCCCGCGGGGCTAGTACACCAACAAGCAGTTAGATCGAGTTAGCCACACCACACCAGTCTTTTAGTGGTGGCTTGGGAGAATGGTGCACCAGATTTGGAGGGGGGAGGGGGACGGCAAGAAACTCCAACAAAGGAAACCCGCCAGCCGTCATCTGATCGTCGGTTGGGGGTGGGTTACTCTACCAAAGCAAAGCAAATCCCAACCAGAGACCAAAATGCCCAAAAGCGTATACTGTGGGAGGAATATCTTTATCACGCGGTACAAAGAAGGATGTGTGCACTGCAAATGTCAAGAACAAAGTTGGGGTGCTGGCACTGCCTCCGATTCGTTAGTCTCAGCCGCTGAGGAAAGAAGGAAGGGCCAAGAAGGGGGGTGGGCGAGAGCGACACGGCATATTTTCCTTTTGTTAATAACTTCTGTTACGTTTCGACTTGGTAGAAGCTCGCGGAATTTCTGTTGAGAAGGTACCTGTTTACCGTATATTGAGCAGGTTTTGAGGATACCTTGCCGTTAGTAATGTGATGCGTGTTACATGATCGACCGTATGGTGGATGAGATGAAATGGGCAAAAAGTAAACTGCCGAGACTACCTTCCTTGCTACACCAAAACGAAAGAAGGGTCTTGTCTCACTCCTGTGCCAGGTAGCACCCTGAGTGAGGCCAATACCTTGCCGACATAGCTATCGGAAACATGCATATCCAAGGGCACCCCTCACCAATGGAAAAGGGAAGAAAGACCCTTGAGGATGAAAATGTGCGAGATCACCAACCACATGACCATCAATCACATACAGAAAAGTGGACAGATATGAACTCGAAGTAAATGTTTTATATTCTGCTGTAATTGATACTGGGCTCGATGCAACTGGCATTCTCACAATCACAAACGGCGGAGCGAAGGGGGGTAATGGTGATGGACTCGAACTGCTGACCACCACCAATGTGTAAACCAACCAATGTTTCTTCCGGACAAAAGATCCGGTTTCTGCATGCATCTGGCCATTAGACTAATGCCCATCCTGCAGGCGCTGGGGGCGACAGACCCGTCTTGTCTCTGCCCTCTCACTACTTGTGGGGTAATTGGGAGCCCGCAGGTCTGCACGTAGACGCTGGCAGGACCCATGATCAACAAAAATCGACGGCGCTGGCCACGATTCCATACTACCATCGGACATCAGGATTGCAAGTTCTACTACTGCATTCATGCCCATTGGGGTGCAGGGTAGCTGGACAAACCCATGGCCATCAGTCACGTTGATGAGACATCAAGCAAGCACTTGCTTCGGGTTGCCTTGATAGACAAAAACATGTGGGGTTAGAAGCACGGTGTGATGTTCACTGTGCTCATCGTTTCGTAGAAACTCTGGAGGCCCCTCGCCGTTGAAAGTGATACTCATCTCGGGTAGCGGCAATGGCTGATATCGGGCGATGGCTGGCCAACTCAGAAGATGCCGGGTGTCGGCATGCGAGACTGACAAGGAATGGATGTTGTCTCGACTCAATAAAGCATCTGTACTGCTGTTAGCTCAAGGCCAGAAACACAAGCATAACGGTGACAGATGTGAGAAAAGGCAATCAGAAGTTAGAACTAAGTCAACATTATGTTTCAGATAGGGATAACTGTTATAAGAGATGTCTCGGTCATCATGAAAAGGGGGCAGCTCTGATGTAAAGGAGGTGAAGTCCGACTTACTCTATGTTGGTATTGGTCGGCAGTAAAAGGGATGAAGCGTTTTGTTGACCGAAGGACTGACATTCATCTATCAATCAGGTTAATACAGTGAATACAAATAGTGAACACAAAGTATAACAAGATAAAAGTCGCAATCAGAAGTTAGAACCATGATCAACACTGTTGTTCAGATAGGGATAACTGTTATAGAATGTCTACGTCATCATGTTGCGGAGGGGGAGGATGGCACTGAAGTAGGCAAGTAAACATTCTCAACAGAAATTTCTCATACCATATTGAGGAAACGCCACGGCGAGAAGCAGTTAGGGATCGGTAGATATATCTGAGTAAGCGAATCGTTCTGGAAAGCATTAGCCTACGTTCCATCGATAATGCAATGAACACTTAAGTTGAAGTGAAAGCAATCAGAAGTTAGAACCAAGTCAACACGGTTATTCAGATAGGGATAACTGTTAAAGATGCCTAGATCATCAGGTTGCAAAGTGGGGGCCAAGCATGATTTTGAAATCAAATGTAACATACCGTATAGCATGATTATCCAAACGTGGCCCATTTAGCAGGTTCCTGACGGATACAGACAACTTTGGAGCATGGCCTTGATCATCGACTTGCCGGATCATACCTCGAGTCGTTCTAACCATCTGCCCAAGGACCCCAAATCGTGTATGGTAAGTCGCACCATCCTGTGCTAACTTTGAGAACTAGAAACCAACGAGAGGCCCAGCTGCGGCGACTTCGAAGGCAGCGTCCTAGTCCTATCGATTCGCGCAGTGATGATGAATCCAGAAAGACAGTCGCAATAGGTCGAACAACTTGGTTCCTTAAGTGCGTCAAAGTGGGTGAAAGTTTGAGACATCGTCATAAACCAGTGAGCATCAACCCAAGACAACGGAAAAGTTGTTACGCGTCGAACCAGCTCGGATCTCCTTCTTCGTGAAGCACTTCCCAGAAGACTGTAACGTGGAGTCTCGTTTCCACAGATAGTATACCAGGCGCTGTGTCGTCTTTGATGCCACCTTAGTGTACCCGAGCGAGGTCATAATCTCTTTCAAATGGTCTTCGTCTAGGTAACGCGAGTTTGTAACGCATGGTGCGGGAAAGACAAGAAAGAGGCTGGGGAAGTTTGTCGTGAGTGAGGGAGAGTCGAGATACCGGCCTGGTGCTTGCAAAAACTCGGTCGTGCGGCGCAACATATCTCCTCTTCCTTTCGGATCTGGGACAAAGTTGAGGACGAGGGAGAGACTGATGATATCGAAAAGCTCGGAGTCGTCTTTAGGGAGTGGCCGTTCCATAAAGTCCTGCTGCAGGATGCCTTCCCCCTGACTGTTCAGGTCAATTCTCACAATGTCAAAATGGCCGCTCTGAGAACACGCATTCTGGGTGCTGAGAGCGCCAACCTCGAGCATCTTGACACGACGACCTGATGCCTCCTTGTGGGAGGACAAAGTGGGTTGAAGCCATTGCATAAGCACCCTCGAGCTGTCACCTCCTCGATCCTGCCTCTGCCCTTGAAGACTAGCCTCCTGATAACTCTCGAGTCCCCCAAGTGCCTCAATCTCGGCGTCGATAGTCGCGACTTGGGTCGTGTCACCCTTGGCGAGTGCCTGTTGCTTTCTCTTCTCGAGCAAATGGTGCTTATTAATGAGAGCCTTGGTTGCCTTTCTGGTAATCGATTTCGGTCTCTGGAAAACTGGAGGTCGGCCAGCGGCCAAGGTTTTTGGTTGTCGTTTTTTCTTAAGTGCCATTATTGTTGGGAGTTGGGAGGAAAAGTGAGCTCCACGAACAAATTTGGGAAGCTGTGGGAGCTCCATCACTCTTCATTATCTTATCGTGAGGTTTTGCAGCAGACGCTAAACCCTTATTGGTCTCGAGGGGTCCTCAAATTTCGCGCTTAGCCACATTCGTCAGCCACAATTCTCCGCACACACAACCTTTTTTTAATCTGGGTCAAAATCTCTTGAACCTCTTTTTTTTTCGTATCCACGACCGACTAGACGACACCATCGCCCAGCGCCGACAAACCAGCAGAAATGGCTCCCAAGGACGTTAAGAAAGGTACATGAGAGCTCTATCTCACATCCGAACGATGGAATTCTACAACTACAATCTCGGCCGTCGCTCAATGCGGATCTTCGCCGCCATTTCCCCGTCGGCGGCGAGGTGATGCACCAAAGCAGCAGCAGATTTTGCGAGTTTGAACAAGTCGATTATCCCTTGTTCAGGCGAATGCTTTTACTGACGAATATCTCGTACGACAGGCGGTGCCTCCAAGGCCGCTAAGGGCGCTCAGGCCAAGAAGGCTGCGCAGGCCGCTCTCAAGGGTGTAAGTTGTTATTCGAGACCTCATGACGGCGGCAGAGCTGACAGCCTCAAAGGTCCACGCCCACAAGAAGACCAAGGTCCGCACCAGCACGACCTTCCACCTTCCCAAGACCCTCCAGCTCTCGCGCGCCCCCAAGTACCCCCGCAAGTCGATCCCTCATGCTCCTCGCCTCGATGAGCACAAGGTCATCATCAACCCCCTCAACACCGAGGGTGCCCTGAAGAAAATTGAGGAGCAGAACACCCTCGTCTTCATCGTTGATGTCAAGGCCAACAAGGCCCAGATCAAGCTTGCCCTCAAGAAGCTCTATGACATTGACACCGTCAAGATCAACACCCTCATCCGGTATGTTTCCTCCCTGATTTGAACCCTCACCTCGATCAAAATCTAACATTTATACCACAGTCCCGATGGCTCCAAGAAGGCTTTCGCCCGCCTCACCGCTGATGTCGATGCTCTCGACATTGCCGCTACCAAGCTCGGCCTCGTCTAAACAGTATTAGGCGTGCGGTGCGTGGATCCGGAAATATAAAGGGTTATCGGAGGGGAGATAGGGATTGCATTTTCATTTGGCGTCAGATACCTCGGTCTTTGGGTTCTCATGGTTTGGCAATGAAAAGAATTGACATTTCACCCTCCGAACTTGGGCAAGCAAAACAAATCGTTCCCTTTTGCCAATGATGATGAGTGCTGTGCATGTTGCCAGTAAAGATGTCCTTTTTGTCCATGTCATAAACTTGGTTAATCATACAAACAATCCGCAAACTCGTGCAGCTGCGCGCCCGTGCCAGTCCGTTCTAAATGCCCGTTTTCGTAAATTCCTCTACCCAACCCATCCACCCATTGTAATATTGTACAAGGTCGACAGTTACGCCGACCAACTTCTAGACCCATCCCTGGCTGAACCTTATATGCCCTCCTCTTCTTCGTGCGCCTAATTCCTAGCCATTCCTTCACACCCTCGTTCCGAGTGCCCTTCCATTTCCATGCTTTCCAATTCTTGTCTTCCTTACTGATGCCTCCCACCCATAGCAGCCAAAGCCCTCATGGTAGCAATATTAACATCCATGAACCGATCGACACAGTTCGCGAGGCAGCTCTGCTCGTTCTTGTCCAGCGCGCCCGACCTGACGTTGGACGTGATGCATTTCTTCCAGCAGACCTCCGTCAGGGCGTGTGATTCTGTAAACCCCATATTAATATTCCAATTATTAATATTTTAACCAAAAAAAACCCCCCCCGAGAAGAAGGGGGTTGCATGTGCATCGAAACGTACGGCTCTGAATCTTGGTCCTCTGCTCCTCAGCGGCGAAAAACTGCCTGAGCTCCGCACGGTCTTTGTCGTTTAGCTTGTCCAGGTCGGACTGGGAGACTGTGAGTTCGGAAGACATCTTGGATGATGATTGGAAATTGATTGTCGGGTATTTGAAAGGGTATAAAACAGGAAAAAAGTTGGCGGACGTGGTTATGGTGGTCTATGGGAGAGCCGGTATTGACAGAGATAGATGGAGCTACCATGAAGTACATGCAAGCAAGCAGGATCAGAGCTCCAGAAATTATTTTGGGTCCAAGGTGTGTAGCCAATCAGTGTTAGCTTCGAGGGGTGAACATCTTCGGTCTGTCAAGAAAGTTGGCCCCACCGACGACGTATTGTATAATGTAAGTCTTGTTTCGTACTACTGTCTTCTGCTGAGATAGGATTTTATCTCATGTCCCTGAATCGAAAAAAAGCCCACTCGTCGTTGAACAAGTACAGATTGCAACCAGGGCCGTGTGGATCGTTACATTAACTGTCTGCTTCTGCAGGCCATTCTGAATCTGACATGGCTACATTAACGAGGACAAGCACCAAATAGATTCCAAACAAACGTTTGATATTTAAAGAAGAAAATAAAAAAGGAGATAAACCCCGAGATCTATCTCACTAAAAAAGCGAAAGAAACCCAGCCCAAACTTTTCCTCCTTACCCTTCTAGTTTCTAGTCTATTTTCGAGGCCCAATGCAAATGTGCTCCTCATGCTTTGTCTAGAATCTAGGCTCGTTCTCCATGCTACCAATCCCTTTGTACTCCCGGTATCTTGCGTGGAAGAATGGTCAGAAACACATCATGATGCGTAGAAAGACCAAAAAGAAAGAAGAAAAAAAGGGGAAAAAAGAAAAAAGAAACGTCGCTCTCTACTTCGTAAACTTCCTTGAAAGTTGGCGTAAACGTACGCCCCAGTCTAGAACATTCGGTAAATTCGAGCGACCCACACGCCAACGAGGGCAAAAACCAGCAAAAGGGAAAGGATGACGAAAAAGGGCGTAAGCGATCCCGATTCCATGAATGGAACAGGAACATTCATTCCAAACAGACCAGTCACGACGTTGAGTGGCACGATGACCGAGGCCAGCAACGTGATTTTGCCGAGCACACGATTGGTGGCCGTTCCCTGGGCTATGCCATCGATAGAGATCTGGGCGAGATAGTTGCTGTGAGCTCGAGAGAGCATCTTCTCGAAGTGACCAAGATTGTTCATCATGGTTACAACGTGATCCTGTATGTCACCCAGGTACAGACCTATGTCCATGCGTGGCGTCACCTTGTAGTTTTCGTTGCATCTCTTGGTGAACCCTCGAAGTACGTCGGCCTTGCCGCCTAGTAGTCGCATAAGAGCCATGGTATTCTTCCGCGCCGTGCCAATCTTGCGAAGAAACTGAGCCATGTCGTCAGTCCGGGCAATGAACACTTCATCCTCGATCTGGTCTGTGTCATGCTCTAGCGTGCTGATAACTGGAGCAAACGAATCGACAATGTCGTCGCTAAAAGTTACTGTTAGCAAAAGATCCTACTGGTGACCCGTCAATGGAATTGTCCTTACATCAAAGCATAACAGATCCAGTCGCTACTAAGAGAAACGTAATCCTTCAACATTGTGATTCTCTTCCGGACCTGAGAGGCGTGTGAGTTGCCAGTGTGGCTAAAACTCAGCGTGCCCTCGCGGAAAACAACGACATAAATGTTGAAGGGAACAAATTCTTTTTCGTTAGTCTCTTCATCGTACTCGATGGAGAAGGACCGGAAGCATGCAAAGTAGTATGACGGGAACAGCTCAATCTTCTCGCGGGATTCTTGTGTGGTAATATCTTCAATGGTCAAGGGATGGATCCCGAAAGCCCTGCACACAGCGCGCACCTCCTCCTCACTTGGCTTGTTCATGTTTAGCCACCAGACACCATCTGTCTCTCCCTTCGGAAAGCTGAAGAGACCGCGGATGTCTTCGCCAGGTAGGATCAAGCCCTCAAGATCGGCCGCATGAATAGTTGCCTCCCAGGCAGAGGAGAAGAAGCTCACACGATTCTGGTCTGGTTGCTGCACCTGCGCAACTGGCTTGAGCTCTTCAACTTCATCGTCCTTGATCGACTTCTCCCGGCGGCTCTCGTTGTCGAAAGGGAGATCCAGAATATCGCCATCGAGAGTTACCATGGGAGACGGAGCAGCTGTATCGGAAGTTGTAGGGCGCATATCAGGGAAGACCCGAATAGCTGAGGGACGGCGCGCATTTTCGCGGGCTTCGCTCTCAGAGCGAATGAATGACTCCAAATATTCGAAATCAATGTGCAGGCTGTCCCCGCGCTGTTCATCTTGAAGCGGGAAGCAGACGTCTTCTTCGGCTGACTTATTGGTTGCCAGACTAGCCGTCTCATCTGCGACTGTGTGCTGTCTGCTGCGGTAGCTATGGCGGCTTGCAATGGATGCTGTTCTCTGGAGCTCGAGCTCCTCCGCTGTGCGCTCCGGTCTTGCCTCGGAGATTGAGAGATCGCGTTCTCGTCGACGGGCTTCCGCAAATGCCTTGACCGAGTTTGGGGGCGACTCGGACCGGTCCGAAATGGATTCAATAGTGGGACGCCGCGCCCGGCGCATGGTGGGTGAGTTCTCAGGGGCATCATCGTCGTCAATGGCTTCTTCAAAGTCCCTAACGATTGGCTCGCCTACATCAGCCGCAGCCGCCGCTATCTGTCGTGCTCCATAGAGGGAGTCAAAGGTCCCGCGGCGAACACGCTCGGGGCGAACAGAAGCTACCTGCTTGCGATGATCGTCCAGCTCGGGTACCGGGGTTGAATACCCCGAGTTTCCACCGACTTCCTCCTGGTCGGACATTTTTCACGTCTGTCTCGTTAGACTTGTTGATGTACTAATCTCTGCTCACTTCACTCCAAACCAAAAAAACGGGTCCAAAGCAGCCCAGAGCCCCAGCGGAGAGGACTTAGTCGCTGCGCATGTTGTCGTGGATTTGCGTGTGAGAGCACCAGCGGGTGGCAGCGAACGGCTTGGAGCCGTCCGCAACGATGGTCGTGTAGGGTGACTGACGATGTTGAGAACTGGCAAGTGTTCCCTGAGGAAGCGGATGAGCGAAATCGTAAGCGTGGCGGCGGTGTTGCTTCGGTACGGCGGTCAAGGTAAGCTGTGATATCTCTGTCGGCAACCAATTAAGGGGGCTTCTTGTTCACTCCACCGTAGACCAGCTCTGGGCCTAGGAGTGAACGGGGGTAGGAGAGCGGTTTATCAGTAGAGCCCGCCAGCTTGTGATGATGGAGCAAGTCGGGATTTTCTGTGCGACGTCGCGAGTAGCGGAGAATATGTCGCACTGGTCAGGTCGCTGTGATGTGTAGAGTGGTTGAGTCGTCGAGTGACTGTAGGGATGGTAGTTGTGTTCGGTTTATAAATAGCTGTAGCGAAATACAATACGAAGATCCAAGATTTTATGGATTGCAAGGAGCTAATAGGTACTGTAAAGAAGATGGGGTTTTGAGCATGGTTGATGAGTTGATTTAAGTATGGGCGTTGGAAGGTGAGGTGAGAGCAAAGCACTGCAGCGGCGGGAAGTCGAGGCTCGATGCTGCCGAATGACGTTGCTTGATTCAGACGAATGGATGATTCGATTCGATCAGACGACTGGCGCTCGAAATGCTCAACAACCCTTGCAAAGTGAGGTGACAGTCACCTCCAACCAGGGGAAATTGGCCTTTATAGCGTGCCGACAAGGGGAGCTGTCCGCAGATTGCAGATTTGCGCTTCTTGAGCCAGAGTGGATTCTGGGTTTTTGTGGTTCAGGTCCAAGAAATTCGAGCACAAGGTTCAGTGGTTCTTAGGTCAGGAGGGAGGGCTTTCCTTGAAAAACTTTGGCGATTAGCGTACCGCCCGTTAGTCATCGGAAAGCCCGCCACGCCCGCCTGTTCGGGTAGTCAAGGCCTAAAAGGGCCTTATTTCACCAAACAATTATATAAAAGCTTTGACACATCCTCCATGGTTGAATCGAACAGTTGATTCCAAGTTTCTGGTGCGTTGGTGGGAGGGATTGACACATGCAAAGCTCACTGGAAGCGGTTCAGCCTCAACAGCTGGGAGGCCAGGGGGTTAATTATAGCGTATGTATCCTGCAGAACGGTACCTACATGCAGTCGGGTGTTGATTACCATTCTTTCTGGGATGGCTTCCAGAAAGTGGGATCTCTACATAGAAGCCTGGGAGTTGAGACAAGCGCCCCTCAGGGACTGGCACTCACAACCTGTGAGAATGATGAGAGTTAGATTTCTAAACTGTCTGATTTCAAGAGGAAACAAAAGAATTGAATGATGGGCTGTAGGTGTTTTTTGATATCCGTTCCCTGCGTGCATCTCCCCACCCATGCACTAATTGTTCCGACATGTGGGTCCCCGTCACTTCTCGAGCGTTTGATTCGCTGTTTGTTCCTGACCCGAGAGTTACAGCGCTTTGCTGCAAGCGGCATTGTTCGGTACCTCCCTGCTCAGACGGCACTGTTCCAGGTGCTCTGAAGCCACGTTGGAGATCCACCTTGAGACTTCGAAACGGGCTCTCAGCGCATTCAACCAGCAACACCAAACATCAACCACCAGGAGTAGCCACCTCCATCTGCGCCAGAGACCCACGAGCAACACATCTACAATGGCCGAACAACTTCTCGATCAAGCTCGCGACATCTTCGAGGGGCAAATTGTCCGTATTAACCGTTTGATTTGAATATCAACATGGATACGCTCAGTCACTAACCAGACCTTGCAAATCAGGACTTTGAGGGTCAGAAGTTGGCCGAACTCCTCGTTAACGCTGCCTTGTCGCTCGTAGGGGTATGCTCCTCAAAACATCATCCTCGGGGTATCTTCCCCAGCTAACGATTGCTGTCGCAGGCCGTTGCCTTCCTTGTTGGGTATTTCTTGCAGGATATCAAGTTAGCCGTTTACATTGGACTCGGTGGCACCGCCGCGACATTTTTACTCGCCGTTCCACCTTGGCCGTTTTTCAACAAGAATCCTGTGAAGTGGCTGCCAGTAGCAGGAGTAGCACCGCCAACGAATATAGTGGTTGACGAGAAGATGTTTAGATGAGACTGCAAGCATGGAATGAGAATACAAGATAACGGCAAGGCATAAAACGAGAAATTCTACAAATTTTTCTTTGTATTGCTCAATGAGACGCAAGAGCCTTTTACTAGCAGAAATCGTAACCCAATGACCGTGTTGCATAATTCGTATGTTCCCATGTTGCAGGTGACCTTCCACCCAAAAACTGCCCTGTCCCAAACTCCCGATAGCCACGTATTTGTTTTCCTGTCCATCATCCAAATCCAATCATCTGCCATACTTCTGGAACTCCCAATCTTTGTTGTCGAGAGGGCAGACTTGACGCGCCTTGAGCCATCTGGAAATGCAATGAAAGTGGAATGCGTGCTGTAATTCATGTTAGCTATCAGCCGCAGAGTCAACTGAGCAGATGAAGAGCATATAGTCTTACATTACAGATACCCCAAGCGACAGTGCACTCGTCGCTGGTTGCGGATGCTTGGTTGGCTTGACACTCTATGCCTAATGAGGGACAATATGTGATTAGTTGGATGCGGAGAATAGGTGCCAGCCAGTAATGTGGATAGGAACACTTACAGAGATCCATGATGTGGTTTCTGCAGATGGCGCAGTTGTCGACAACAATGTCCCACGCCCAAAGAGCGACAGCATTCCACTAAGAGACGACATCAGCACCGCCAAATATTCAGCTATACGTCTCTGAAGCACCCACCTTCTTCACCTCAAATCGCTGCTTTGGCTGCTTTCCCTCAGCATCGCCGCTCGCGTTACCCTTCTTCTTGGTGACCGCCGCGGAAGTAGGCGCATCAGGCATGTCGACATCGGCCATGGTGGCGGTGGTTGATTGATAAAAATCTCGTGGGAAAAGTCGATCGTGGGGATTCGAGAGCAGATTATTCGTTTAGTCGACAGAATCTCGTGATATTTCGGTCCGTTAAGTATCAGTGTTAAGAAAAGCAACCTTTTCGGGTTTGTTCAGAGGGGTGGCAGGTCTGAAGCCTATTGATCCAGGCAGCGGGCGTTGATTAGTCTCCGCTTTCTCAAATCGGTAGCAGCGGAGTTGAGATGACATCAGTTACAACCCTCAAAACTCATTGAATAAACGCCTTTGGAAACCCAACAGTGCCCAATACCAGACGATCAGAAATCAAGCCAACTCTCAACTACAGGCCCAGGAGTAACCAGCACAAATCAACAGAATGGGGATTGCCAAAACAAGTTGTCGTGCTCGGTCTGTCAGTGTGCTCGACAGCCCCGCCTTGACCCGCGTTAATCACGTATTTCCGATAATTCAATATTCCTCCAGGGCAGCACTTGTACCTTTCTAAACGTCTGACCATGAAACCGCCTTGCGCATTCCGGAGTGCATAGAAATGGAAAGCCCTTCATTGAGGCCAACAACGACTTGGACCAATCATGGCTCGCACTTGGCAGCTGGATAGGACAAAGGAGGTGCGGCCTCGCCTGCACAACAGAACCACAGCCACGCTCTTTCCCGTTTTCCCCTCTGGTTGCAGGCAGTGGGCGCAGGGGCTGCAGCGCAGGCTGGCGGCTTGGCATTCCATCAGCCAAGCACGGGCCCAATGCTGCCTTGGGCGCGGTCCACTCAGTTGTCCATCGTTGCCCAGCTGGCTGTTTGTGTTGTGTCCCGGGTGTGTGTGTCGTGGTCGCCGTTCCCTTAAAGCTGGGAAACCCAGATCGCCTAGCGCACAAGTGACTCCTCCCGCCTCCGTCGCGATCTCTTCCCTAAACAAAACAAAACCCTCAGAAAAAAAAACACCCAAAAACAACATGCGCAGAGAACCGACAGCGAAACAAATTATCATCCATTGCAGTAGTTTTAATTCCACAGCAGTACTAGCAGAATCGAGCCCCTCCTCCGCATTGCGCCGAGCCATCACGTCAAGCAATCTCGTTCCCCGCCCTGCGATCCCATAAATCCGTCACTCTCGCCGCAGCGACCACTGCACCGAAATCAAAACAACCCACCAAAACAACCAGCTAGCCGTTGGCTCCTGCCACTCCCCAATTTGCAGATCCAATTCTAGAAGGGTGCTATTCCTTCCATCATTGTAGACCAGACATTTTTTAGCCTTGCGTCCCAGGATACATGATCCGTCAAGATTTGCACAATGCTGCAAAACCAACTTCCACCCAAAAACAGCCCATCGAGGCGACGCACAAAGCGACCCATCAACTCTCCAGCTCGCAAGACCTATGCCTCGGAGAACGATATGCCAACTGAACCGCACTACCCCATCGATTTTACGGGGCCCATGACGCCCCGGAAGTCGGCTTCCAATACTCCCGTCCCTTCGTCGCAACCGCAGCACGCCAAGTCTCGGCCGCGCAATGGCAACAACACCAATGCAAACAGCAACGTCAACGGGAACGGGAACACTGCCAATGGCAACGGGAACAGGCCGCGCGCGAAGCAGCAAGTCTCCTCTACAACCTCGCCGGGTCCAACGAAGCAAGGACGACATACACCTCCTCAGTCGGCGCCTCCCAAGACGGCGAACCAGAGCGCAGCAGCAGCAGCTTTTGCTGGAGCAACTTTCCATGCATCTCCTGCTCCTTCATCACTCCCGATCCCCAGCTTCATGAAGGGTTTGGACTCGCCTGGTCTGAAGGACACTGGCCGTGGTAGTAGGGAACCATCGCCTCCTGCAACCGATTCAGAGGCTGCCCCAACACCCAAGAACCGTTTTGTCAAACCAGACATTTCTCGTCAAGAATCCCCGCTCGATATTTTTTTCCGTGCACAGCGTGCGGAGAATGAGCGAGTACGCAGGGCAAGCTTATCCAATATCGCGGTTGCCCCGAATCCTGCACCTTTCTCCCCTCCGGTCCTACCCCATTCTCCTTCAGAGCCAAAGACCGTCCCCAATGGTTTTGGTACGGCGCGTAACCGCCGTCCAGGATTTGAACGAAGCTCATCTGGTATCTCATCCAACGAACTTGACGGCAATCCGGGTGCCCCGATCTTGCCTGCCTTCTCCACGCCGTGGTCGGAGCGTCTTAGGGCGGCTCGCTCAACCTCGAAGCCGGCAGAGCCAGCTCTCCAGTCACCCAAGGCATCCCAACCTCAGCCTCGGGCCCAGTCTCAACAGGCCTCCACCGACGCAAGCGAGAAACTAAAGCAGTTTCTTGCCATCTCCTCACCTCCTAGCAACGGCCAAAACTACCAAACGGCCGTGCCTCCTCAGGGACCTCCTGCCCCGATGCGTCGAGACGAGTGGAATTTCCCAGCACGTCCGCAGCAACCTCCACTGGCAACTGCTGCGGTGTCGAGACCAGACTACAACCGCCCGGCCGAGATTCTCAACATGGAGAACACCCTTCGGCAGGTGCTCAAGATCGACGGTCTGAGCCTTGGGCCATCTCGGCAGCCTCATTACCAGAGTTCCTAAATTATATCGTTCATATTTCCAGCAACCAGAGGCTCGATATCTCTCAAACTCCGGATCGACACACATCTCATTTTTATGTAATTTTTCATATTATTTTGTTCCTACTCTCCATTATTGGCGTTTTAGCGTGGTTGGTATTTTATGGGACCATGGGATTATGAGGCGAACTTGGGGGTGTCTGGTTCTTGGGCAAGCACCTTGGGGATTCATCTCTGTTTGGTTCCGTCGCGTTTTTATGATCATCGTCGTTATCGTCATCATCATCAGCCATTGGGGGCAATCTGGAGCACTCATTTGTTTCATCATTTCATTTCTGCAAGAGACGGTTTTCCAGCATTTATGCCGCATATTTCGGGGCAGAAAGAGCGGAAATCATTCGGTGTTTAGGCGGCGCTGCCGGCAATTGGGGAATTATTGGGATAGACCACCTTCGGTTTATACTTATTTTTTTCGACACACAACAACTCCCTCGTGGACTGAAGAGCAACTATGAAAGTCAAAGAAAGGGAGCTTGTATGCGTGGCTAGGCTCAAAGACTGGGGAAGGAGTTCAAACAGACTTTCTGGCGATTGGGTTCCTGCTGGGACCATCATTCCATTTCGACTTTCCAGGCGAAGGTGTTTTTACATCTGATTATCTTTGATCAACAAAAACCGGGGGGCCTTTCTTTTTTGTTTCCTCCGTATGGCTCTCTCTTCTGTGTGGCGGTGGAGTTGACTGCTTCCCAAGGACCACGGCGTTTATGCGCGCACGCACACTTTCCCAACCGGGCAAGAAGTCTATGAGATCTTTTTCTGGGTTTCTATTTTTTGACCCACCTATCTTCAACATATTTGGTATGAGCGGGTTAGATTCTTTTTTAAAGTTGATACCCCCTTAGCCGTCGGTTTGGGCTGGTTTGGTCTGGGAAATCGTTTTTCAGGAGTTGGGAATGGTGAGTGGGGAAGGTTGATGGCTTGTCTATCTGCTTACCTGCCTATTGTTTTCATGGCAGGAAACTAAGGAAAGCCAACCTGTTCTTTCTCTCTCAGGCTTGGGATGGAGGGTTTCGGTATTGCTTTTCAAATAAGTTTTATTTCATGTTTTGGTGGTGTGGTACAAGTGCTCTGGAGATGGGTATCTAGAAGGGATGGGATTCGGGGGAACAGAAGGCTTACCATGGGGCATGGGAGCGTGGGAAAGACCTGGAGAATGGTCTAGGCGAATGACAGATGTGTGAGCGTGAGAGAATCTGGTTGCGTGGGTCTGTTTTTTATCCTTTGCCCTTTTCTCCGTCCCCGGAGAAGAGGACAGAAGATCTTTTTGGGACTCTCGGAAATATTGAAACTGGAAACAACAATCGATCGATCATGATATGATGATGGGTAATGATGTGTTGTTTTCTACGTTAACTATAGCAACAACAAACGACAAGATTTTTTTTTTAGATTTTTTCTTTTTTTCTTCTTTTTTTTTTGGCGAATAAGCAAAGTTGTGGTGGTGTTGACTACGGTCAAACACACACGCAAGACAACGATAGATAGAGCAGATATAGTGTTCTGAAATGTCAGCAAAGTCCTTGTTCCGTCCAATTCTGAGCGTTCTCTGGATGTTGTGTGTGCGTGAGGGGATGATGCTTGAGAGTGAATATGAACTAAGCTACAGACACTTGAAAGTTGAAAGTTCTCTACCAACAAAGGGCCCAAATATCCTCCTGCATGTCCTGCGCGATCGTGTGGAATACGATATCATCTCGACAAACCCAAGCTGGCATCTTTCGCGCTCATCAGGGATTGTTAAGTGGATCTGTCTGATCTTTGACACAACGGGGCCAGTTGGTGTATATGTATGTACATAGGTCTGCATGTTTAGCCATGGAATAGAAGATATCTAGCTAGGTAAACTTATGT
This sequence comes from Cladorrhinum sp. PSN259, assembly GCA_033725935.1. NCBI lineage: Eukaryota > Fungi > Ascomycota > Sordariomycetes > Sordariales > Podosporaceae > Cladorrhinum > Cladorrhinum sp. PSN259. Next base: position 39,218 of record MU867089.1, on the reverse strand, counting down.
ATGTATGATGTGTATAACGGGCAGCTTCTCATCATGCTCGCCCGGGTAGACCGTCACAATGCAATCATTCAAGTTTCTTCAAGTTATATTTCAAGCATTGAAATGCATGTGGTCTATTGAATCTATTGAAATTTTATAACATGAATTCTTATTTTTTCAAAGCTTGAGGGTACTGACTGTGTAGGTAGGTAGGTAGTTAGGTAGGTAGGTAGGTAGGCAGGGTAAGGTAAGGTATTCATCAGGTTTGGGAGCTAGAATATCATGGAAGACGGTATGCGTGGTTTGTATAGTTCGATATCATCTCTCCCTCTCCCTCTCTGATGTATTGGGGAGCGGTGGCTATGCTATTTCTGTAGCGAGATACTTTTGTTTCATCAGCGGGGCCGTCGCCGCATTGAGGTGTGCTGTGCACCGGTGGCATCGACACTGTGGTGATCCACTTGCTGTGATTGGAGCGAAGCATTGGTTGTTGTATAATGATTGAAATTCTGTTGCAAGGTCATGATGGAGAGCTTGGGCGGAAGCTTTCTCTCCCTAAACTGAGGGACGATACAGTTTCTCAGACTCTAGCGGGGATCAGGAGAGACAATTGATGGTATGGGCGTGATTTGTTGTTGGATCTTGGTTGTGTAACATACAGATGAACCACCGCGTAGAACGTATGATTCTCTAATCTCTACGGTTTTATTACTCCCGAGAGGGCAGGGGAGTCAGATAAAGTTGAGGTGTCAGTATGGGTGCCGTATCGTTGGAAGTCTGGAACTATTGAGACGGAATCGAGGCTGTATAGTGTTTTAGCGCTCGTTTGGAGGATTAATCGGTGCTTTAAGGTCATTGCAATGCTGGGGGTCACGACAAGGAATGCAATACGATCCTCAAGCAAAACGAGGACTAGGAGGGTTTGACCAAAGCTTGGCCCAGGGGAGAGTTTGGCTTCAAATTGGTCTCGAAATAAACCTCTAGTGAGAAAAGGGAACGCTTTGGTATAATAATGACTTATATTTGAGTTAATCCTGGTTGCATTCAAGTAATATTACCAAAAGAGTATTTATCTTCTTGAAATCTGGTTTGTTTATTTTGTGGTAAGCCATCTAACAGAATTAAACTCACTAAGATGAGTGATTGGACAGGATGGATGAATCATGCTCGATCATTTACGTTTTGAGTTACTAGCATCCCAGTTATGTACATATTATTCCTGAAGGGCTATACGAAGAATTTATCACATAACTGGCTGGTGAGAAGCATTATTGCGAAAGGCGCTCTCTGTTATCTATCTAGAGATTGTGAATATATGGGTCAATGCGCATTTATGCGAGTTTTCTCTTCATAATGTAATGGGGAGAAACCGGGAACAGGAATGCGGTTTTGGGCAAGTATGCTACCAGATGAACGAGAAATAGAGGCTCAAGGACAAGCGTCAATCGCCTCTGAACGGCAAATATTAGGTAGAAGGAACTTTTAGAGCTGCGCAGGAGGACATGGTTCTTCTCTTAAGCTTATTTTATCATTTTAACGCATAGAATGTAGCAGCCAACCCCGGACTCTCCCAGGAGAGAAAGAGTAGGGGCAAAGTGGGTGCTGTCTTTCATTGCATTGATGTCAATTTTTTAAATATTTGATGACGAGGGTATACGATAAGGAGTCCCGGCCCATGATTTGTCAAAAGGGCGCTCAACAAGGTGGTTGGGGTGGTAACTAAAAAGGGGGCTTGTTGAGAGGAGTAGATGCAACGTAAATAAACATCAACACGATGTGAACATCAACATTCCAGGGACCAGTCTCACTAACTTCTATACCCTTTTTTTTTAGCACCGAAATTGCATACGAACAATAGAATCGTTAGTTCGGACTCCTCACTCGCAAGGTACTTAAGGATGAATTGAGGTACTCATAAGAAAACAGCGTAATAAGTGTCCTTTTTCTATTTATTTCGTTCCTTCAAAAGGGAAGGTCAGTACACTCCAGGAAGCAGGAACAATCTTTAAGCTTCAAAATATTCTTGAATTGCGATTTCCTGTCATGACCCAAAACCGACAAACAATCTTGTGACTTCCTCAAGCAGTTACCCAGCTCCTTCCCTATTATGCTTATTAATCAAGGAAACATCCCAAGCTCGCTTCTGATTGGTTCCCGGGTTTGCGACCGTTGCGAACCGTTGATAGGTCGCAGCTGGTTGCCTGCTGCCAACGCTCATGTCAACAAACAACGACAACGCCAACAGCATTTCATCATCAAACAACCCTCGCCGCGATGCAACACGGACCCGCAGTCTCTTCTATTGAGCTGTAATCGCGAGGATTCTATGCATTTTCTTCCGAGGATCAGTTGTCGAAGGACTGATATTATCACCAAAGTTCAACATCTGAAGAGGGGTAAGTGAGATGATTGTGGCTTAATTCTTCTCTTTCTCTTCCAAAAGCTTCCTGAATGGCGTTGAAACACTGATAAGAAGCGTCTGGGATCATATATGTATTGCAACTTGGATCAGTTCTTGTATAACTTGTGTATTTCCAAGTCAATTGGCACTATGGATCCGTCTTGCAAAATAAATCACTGACGGTTAGATGAGAGCAGGAATCGTCATACCGTCAGGCTGTGTTTATGACCCACAAGCCTGTAGAGTTTATAATATATACTCTAAGGCTGAGACCAGGTGCATTTCGGCGCAGACTTTGCCACTTGGTAGGTTTATCAAAGGGCTGTGGCAGAACAAGAAATTCACATTTTGCCCACCATATTTCTTCTGTGTCAAATATTTTTCTAATTACTTTTCAGTTCCGCGAGCCATGTCAGACATTTCCAACGGGGCGACTGACCTCAATGGCGGTGAGGACGAAGATGAAGCCCTTCGCATTGCCATCGCTCTATCGCTTGGCCAGGATCCAAGTCAGACATCTGGCCTGAATACGCAAGCCAGGCAGCAGGATGCCATCGACCTTACCAAGTCAGACGATGACGGGACTGCAAGTGGCACTGACGATGATGCTACCGCAAGCGGCTATAGTGATGCCGAAGTTGAAGATGAAGCTAAAAAGCAAGCCGTTGTTGCCATACCTCCCTCCGTCTCGAAAGCGAAGCCTTCCCCGTCTATCTCGATCATACCCAAGCCGTCTTCCTCCGCAGTTCTCCACGCATCTTCCAGTCTCTCTGTCTTGGGCCTGAACCGTAAGACAATGGAACAAGAGCGTCTCGCAAGACTCAACAAGAGAAAAGCATCAGAGCTAGAGAGTAGCCCAAAGTCAGCGAATGTCACCACTAGGCCCAGTCAACGTACAAAGTCTGAGCCCATCCCAGCCCTGCCAGAAAGAAAGTCAAGAGGTCAGAGTCCAGAACTAGGGTCCACTGCTGCTAGGCCTGCAACAACAACAAAAGTACAGCTCCCATATCCCCGAGGTGTCGTAAAAAAGACATGGGCATCTGGTCAGCCACGCCGAGGGGACGACATCACAGTCGAAGAGGTCCTGCAGAGAGATAAGCTTCAGCTCGCAGTCTTGAGCTCATACGTGTGGGATGAGGACTGGTTGCTCACCAAGATCGACATTTCCAAGACCAAGATGATCTTGGTTGCCTTTGCTAAAGATGAACAGACGGTAAGTAGTCTGGCCTGAGAATCTCCGTGAGGTCTCAAGCCGAGATGCTTACCCGTAATCAGAAAGAAGACATGAGATCGAACGTGCCAGCCAGCAGGATTCGTTTCTGCTTTCCGCCAATGAATGGGCCTGGCACCATGCACTCAAAGTTGCAGCTCCTCAAGTATGAAAAATATTTGAGGATCGTGGTGCCGACTGGAAATCTCATGCCTCATGATTGGGGTATTGGTGGGACTATGGAGAACGTCAGTATCCCACAGAGATTAATGATGGTCAGAATAAGGAGTGACGAAATGCTGACTTAGCGGGGCAGATGGTCTTTATCATTGATCTCCCAAAGTTCGAAAATGCAGAGCAGAGAGACGCGCAGCAGCTCACACCGTTTGCTGAGGATCTCTTTTACTTTCTTCGCGCTCAGGGACTTGATGAGAAGTTGATTAGCAGCTTGCAAAACTACGACCTTTCCGAGACTAGTCGTTACGGATTTGTTCATAGCATGTAAGCGAATTGGTCAGTCGACAGGCATGCTGATTGGTCAACTAACACGGGAGTGACTTACAGACCTGGCTCTTTTCTGGCTGAGAAAGATTGGAAGAGAATAGGTAAGCAAAACCGTGTTACTCATGTTATAGCGCATGACTGATGGAGGTTTCACATCAGGTTACTGCGGTCTCGGCAGGGCCGTTACTGCTCTTGGAATGGCATCCAAGAACCCAATTGAATTTGATTATGTGGTGAGCAGAACCTCCTCCGGGAACATCAATACCGCATGAAACACATTATGCCTAACTCTCGGTCAACAGTGTTCTTCCATCGGAGCTGTCAACATACGTCTCCTTGCGTCATTATATTATGCTTGCCAGGGTGACTCGGGGCTCAAAGAGCTCTCGTCACGCGTTACTGGGAAGCTGAAAGCGAAGGAGGCGGATGAGGCATTGGCTACTGCGTTACAGCAACATATGAGGGTCTATTTTCCTTCACGTGAGACGGTGATGCAGAGCAGAGGTGGTGGAGGTGTAAGTTACCTTCTTCTTCGGCCTCGAAATGTGTGGCAGCCAGGCTCATTTAAGATGCTCGCCAACAGGGAGCCGGCACTATCTGCTTCCAAGAGAGATGGTGGCTGGCTGATACATTTCCACAATGGGTCCTCCGAGACTGCAAGTCGACTCGAACAGGTCTCGTAATGCATAGCAAAGCCATCTTCGTTCGACAACATGGAGATTCAGGAAAAGCGTTTGCATACGTCGGAAGCGCCAACTTATCAGAAAGCGCCTGGTGAGTAGTACTGATGGCCACGTCGAATCCGCAGGTGCCCAGGCTCGGAGTTACTGACGCAACATCTTTGATAGGGGCCGGCTCATCACTGACCGCGCAGCCAAGAGTCCCAAGCTGACTTGCAGAAACTGGTATGTCCCTTTGCTTAGTAATGGGGGCAACCTGTGCGCTCCACACCCAGCAGTCCCTATCAAGAGGGTTATCGCAAGCAGACAAACGGGCTAAACGTCAGGGCTAACTGTGCACGTAGGGAGTGTGGAATCTTGTTTCCCGTTGATTCTGCAACAGATCAAGAAGGCGCTCAGCCGCCCAAGGAGGACCCACTGACCATCTTCATCAATCAAATTCCGGTCCCGATGGATGTACCTGGAACGCCGTATGGAGCCGACGCCAAGGGGGCACAAGGGCCTTGGTTCCAAAGCTGATGACGTTGTGGCCATTTCCAATTTTGGCTGAAGGCTGTATTCTCGCTCAATAAAACTTAACTTGAATACGGCGCGGATGAGGTGTCGCCACTTGTTGGTGACTGAATAACACCTTGGAGGCTTGAGCAAAGGGATATCGTGAGCCGAGGCGCTTGCTGGCTGTCTTGAAAACCGAACGCTCTGGGCGGCATCCAGATTATGGAACGGGGTGTGGAACGAGTTATCATGAGGTAAACCTTGGACTCAGCAACAGACTGAAACTTTGATGCTCGAATCTGTTCAGGGAAACGCTTTCTCCGTCTTTCCAGATTGTGGTATACTTTGGCGGGGGACTAACAGACTCTACTGGATAAATTTTGCGTATCAACTATCAACGAAAACCTTGAGGATTACTCGCCCCTATGGATTGGACTTAGCGTATCAATAAAAACCTTGAGGATTGCTCGCCGAGTATCGGATGGTCTGAGACAGCCACGAGGGGCAATGGAATGACTGAATGGAAGGAAGGAGGTGGTAGCGCGTGCGGTTGGCTAGGCCGATAGATGAAGCATAATTACTGGAGGCTTGACAGCCAAAGCCAGGAGCAACGAACACGAGTCAATCTTGAGCGGAACATGGCCAGGGATGATGAAAACGAAGGTAAGGAATGAGTTCGGTAAGTTTGTGACTCTCGCAGCCACGGAGCACGCGTCGTTCAGGGGATGGTATCTCGAATATTCTTACCGAAATGACCGAACCAAGATATCGATATTGAGTTCGTCCGGATGAACACGTCGGCTCTTTGGGAGGCTTTCTCTTGCTGGTACCCCGTGGAGGAACGGGAATGTCCTGGAAGGATCATGCTTGCCACTATGGATAGGTTACGACAGTGGCTCGGCCTTGCGAAGTGAGCTGCCTCAGGTTTCTCAGGCTGGAGACGACAAGGTCGGCATGTGAAGCGGAACTTGTACGATTCCGACTTGTTTGAAACCAAGCGCTGCTCAAAAGTCCGGAACGGCAGAATGCCGTGCACTAATTTGGACCGGCTGTGCTCCTGTCTGTTCAGACTGTTTCGTCTATCAAGTGATGTGCTCCACAAGTGTCAGATGGACGAGGCTGAGGAGAGACACTCTGGGCTTTTCTTTTTCTTTTACTGGGCAAGGAAATGCCATGTTATCATGCTCTGGCGTCCGGTGGTTGTGGGAGGAGAGGCCTACTAAACAAAACCGGAAAGTTATCTGATTCTGGTTGATAATATTAGTTGCTCTGCTGCCATACCTCATGAAGGGAAACCCAATAAATAAATCGAGATGGGAAAACAATGCTTGTGGTTGCTTACCTCAGTTAACCCCAAGGAAAAGCTGGTGTAAATCTGCCTCACATAACCCTAAAAATTTGGAATGGTAGCGGCTTGACCTTTTTGCACTGTTTTCAAATGGAAATTTCATCAAAATTGAAGGCAAGCGGTCTTTCGGGGGAGGATTGATTCTTTTGTCATCCAATAGGATAAAAATAAAAATGATTTTTCATGCCCAGTTGATCTAATGATTGTTCATCTGTTTTCAATTCAATTCCTCGAAAGTGACTTTGCCCCCTCCTCACCCTTTTCGCACCTTTCTTTCTGTTTTTTTTTTTTAAGAAGATGAATTCAATCACAGTAATCTGAAACCGTTTTTCTTTGGAAAGAAACGCTTCAAAACTGTTAGTACCGTTATCGATTCCACCTCAAGTTAGCCTTTTGAATTCAGACACATGTAACAGTTTCCAGGTTGTTCATTTCACCGCAATTCCCCTTTCCGTTCTCCCCCCGCTTAAATTTTTGTTTTGTTTCTTGTTCTTGTTTTGCTTCCCTTCATGCTCGGCTCGATATGATTTTGTTCTTTTCTTTTCATAACACCACCAACAGACAGGCACATCACCAAACAACAGAAAAACAAGACTGAATGTTCAAATAAAGATGTTTATTAGCGGCCGTTGAAGCTGCCAAAGATTCGAATATGAGATCGAGGGAAACTTTGATTGGTAGGTAGTCAAATCAAACAATAAGGACTCTGCTTGGCTGGCCGAAAGTTCTTATGTAATAAAGCTCCTCACCTGATCGGGTCGCCGCCAAAGAAGGGGAGGGGGGGCGTGTGGTTGGTGTGAAATCCACTCAGAACTCTGCTGTCAATTGGCTTTCTCACCGGGCAGTTGAGGAAATATTGTCGGGACTGGTTTGAAAAACTTGAAGAATTGCATAATGCAAACAGAATCCCTGTGTGTTCTTCTTTGGACAACAACGAGCTTGTTTTCTTTCGCCCGCCCTTTTCACGCGATCCGGATGATACCAATGTCCCCATATGCGCGATGGGGAATCCTGATCACACTCAACAAAGACCCGAGTCCGAACACGTGTGACTTCTCCTCATTGGGCCCTGGCCCTACCGCGGAGCGCTACGCATGTGTAGGAGTAATAATAGGATGTGGTCAGGGAACAGAGAAAGCGTACCGCTACACCATTGTACTAGCGCCATTTGGAATCGAACCAAATACAGTATATTTCCCCAGTGCTAACCAGCTACCTTACATCATTGTACTAGCGCCATCTGGAATCGAACCAGACACAGCACATCTTCTCCAGTGCCAGACCAGGAACTGCCCGGCATTGTGCCATAAGCGGCCGACAGTCATGTAGGCTAGCCGTCGCCGGCTCCAAGACGCCCGTGGTGGAGTTCACTGTGTGAGTGTACCAGAGATCAGGGCAGAATAAGCTCGGTGCTACTCGTCTTGGTGCTGCCCACCCACTCACCAGCGCTTGGATGCCTGCGATGGATCCGTGGATCTGCAAGAGAGACACTCTCTGAATTCGAAAATCCCTCAATAAGACCTACATGATTCCGACTCGCCGATGATATCCAGGACGAGAGGAACAATGGGGCACCGCCGACCGTCACATCTCTCCACACCTACCTCATCATCTTGCCCAGCCTCTCCGCTTCTGACAGGTCTCTCAATCGTCTGCCAATGGGAACCTCCCCAAGCCGTTTCAGTAACAGTGATGCTGGAAAATCCCGTGCAGGAAGCCGGAAGGACCATGCCATCTAGGCCATCCCGTATCAGCGCCGGTACACGAGAAGACGGCAAAAGCCGGCGCTAAGGGTTAACCTGCTCTGAGCTACAGGAGCGGTGATGCATTTGAACCCATCGGTGAACGTGAAATGCGTGTGATGCCGTCGGGAGATTCCATCACATTGCTGATAGAACAAATCATCACGAGTCACTGTCCCTGTACTCAGGTCATCATATGTTGACAATGGTGATGCAACCGCAGCACCTTGCTGATTCGGGGCCGAGCCTTGGTCCCTCACACCCGGCACCTCTTCCGTCCCTACCCGCTCTGGATTCTTGGCTCCCTGTCTAGAACATTGCTACTCGACCTCGACAGAGCCCCGTGTAGTGTGGAGAGATGATCGACACGGCGATAGCAGGGGAGTCCCGAGCTGCGGAACCCAGGAATGAGAAGGAGGAGACCTCGTCCTGTTCCAGGACGGCGCCCCCTTTCTGGTTACGAGAAACATTAGGCAAGCCGACAGGAATAAGTCTCAACTCCACTTTGTGGAAGTGATCTTGATCATTCTGCGATTCGAGTGTACAAAAGCCCTGCGCAGCTTGCCATTGCCATGATGTTGTTTGGGGACTTGGGACTTTTTGATGTTCAAATTTCCAAATATCAATTTGGGGTAATATAGTTTAGAAAAACCGTTTCTTTTTTGCAATTGACTTTGACGTTTTAACCTCGAGATTCTTGGAATGCAACAGGGACTTGACCCGACAAAAAAACAACCTTTTGAACTTACTCCTCGCCCACATTGTCCGGTCACCAGCGAAGCTTTGCTCCTCATTGAAACCTCCCTACCTACAAGTTTTCTGCTTGCGCGCAGCATAGGTAAGCAGAATAGGGATGATGCTTCCAGGGATGCTTTCAAAGCGTAGAGCTTCTCTCCTCCCCATTACAAAAGACGAATGGAAAGAGCTGTCAATTCGTCCCGGGAACGAAACCTTGACGCCATGCACACCTTTATTCGATGTTTGACTTCATGTAAGGGCTTCCGGTTGTAAGTTCTGGCTACTGAAGCCTGTTCAAGCTTTCAATTCAGGAGTGATCCGGGGTATAAAGAAAAAGAGCAATCCCCTCCAGAATTCCGCCATGGTCTCTCGTCTTTCAGAAGTCTGTAAAATAATGATATTTCCGACAACAATCTCGATCGAGCACCGGTCGTCCAGTCCAGCCCAAACAACAAGGATTTGCCAACATCATTCGGACGCCCGGTCGTCGCCACCAATTCCAAAATGACGACAAACAGTCACAGACCGAGGCAACTGCATGAGCGCGAGCCTGGAAGGAGATTTGTGAGGGGTTGACGGGTTTCGATTGGAAACACGCTTGAGAAGACGCCGTTCATAGTCCGTCAAGCTGCCAGTCCACCATGCTCTAGCGGACAGTCATCACCAGCCGTTCGTTACCTCTCGCCCCTTCCCCTCCCCCGAGTACCCGACCGGCCGCTCACTCTCGCATCGTAGCGTAAAACCTGGCAATATCTGGGGCTGGAATCCCGGAGGCAGGCGCGCCAGAGGAGTTGGATGCATCAGCTAGTACCATCCACGACGGCGCCACGAGGGGTTGGGCGGTTCGAGCGGCGTGGATGCGCAGATAGTAGATACGAGGGGCGCCGGACGAGACAACAAGTTACCCGCAGCATCTCAAAACATCAACAGAGGATGCACGGGGGACAAGGATGATGGGATAGTATGGCCGAAAACCACCGAGGAAAATCGGCGCCACTATGCTACAAAGGTCGAAAAGACATTGGATATGACGTGTGCTGTAAGACAGTACAGATGTGGAAGCAGGTGACAGATGCAGCAGATGCCTGCCCTGGTGTGGTGTCGGGTGGTTAGTCGCCGTTGCATGGCTGAAGGTGGAATTCAATAAGCCATGAATCCACCAAACTGGCGTTTTTTCTCCTTGCACTGTTACCCATGGTAGGTAGGTACCGTGTGCGCGAGCAATTTCATTTGCCTTTCAGGTTCCAGCCTGTTCGTCTTCCGGGTTCTGGCGCTTGTGGCTTATGGGTGGGTGACTTGGAGAGATAGGTAGCGGGTTTGGTACATACCGCACCCACAACAACCAAACCTGGAACTGGTGGCTTCGCAGAATCACCGGGCCCGGTCTCATTCGAACCCCAGTGACTGCAGCCAGTCCCAATCCCCCCCCCCCCCCCCCATTTCGATTTTGATTTTAAACCCCCAGAGCCCCTCCATCTCTTCCTCTCCCCTCGTACTTTTCAACCGCTATTTTCTTCTTCTCGCTAGACAGAACAGCACAGCACGCTTTCAACACCGAGATATCTCTTCTGCAAACACTCACAGTTCACCTTTCGGTTGGATTGTCAGTTGCTTTGCCAACTACAAGGATTCAGACCATCACGCATTTGACAACCTCTCTGACATCTGAAATTCCACCTTGGTACTCATCTTTACCAGCCGGTAAGTATCTGTGTGCCTTTTGAAATTCCTGCAATGGCCTTGCTTTTACCCCATCATCGGAGATTGACATTGACTTTTGTTATTCATTCTAGTTGACATTGGTCCCTGAGAACCACACTCTCAATCGCTATCATTGTCTCAACCCGCTTCCAACCGGTTCTTGCGTCCCACTCGTTAATCACACCCGTGCGAGCCGTCATGTCTTCTCCAAATAATCCGGTTGCGAATCGTCACCTGGGAGCCATCGGGCCACGAGCCACTACCGACGCCAACGTCCCTTTGAGCCCGTCATTCGTTGGCTACATTGGAGATACCATCAGCGCTTTGAAGCTGCTAGAACTCTGCTTGCTGGGCCAAATCAACCACATGCCACGGAGGCCAGGAGATCAAGAGCGAGCCGAGCTCATCAAGAGCGGTCATATCTTTATCTACGACGAGCAAATTTCCGGTATCAAGCGCTGGACTGACGGCCACCTCTGGAGCCCCAGCAGAATTCAGGAACCCTTCCTGCTATACCGAGAGATCAAAGGCGCCTTCAAATCAGGCGAAAAGAAGAAGGCCTTGAAGAAGAACAATCGGGCTTCCACCAATGAACGGGATACCACAGGTCGGAAGAGATCCTCTACTCCTCTGGGGGTCGATAGCGACAGGTGGCGCGAGTTGGTCGGTTCTCTCCTCGAAAGCTACGACTTCAAGGAAAATGGCCTGATCAAAAAGACATTGGCCGTCAAGATCGATGGTAAGACGCACCACATCGTCAGCTACTACAACCCGCTCGAGGTTGCCCACGGTACTTTGCAGGATGTTGCCAAGCAGTTCGAATACACATGGCCTCGCCCTTCACTCCTCGCAGCTTGCAATGCCAAACAAATCATTAACCTGGAGATCCAAAAACATTTCAAAGCGGGTTACTACGTGCCTGAAACTGTCGTGTATGGGATGTACCACAACAATTCTGGCCAAAGCCACCACCAGCAATTGTCAATGAGTATTGTCACCGCCCCAGCTCACCACACCCCTGCGGCACAACACGGTCCCACCGACTGGACCGACGGCTTGCATATTCCCGTCACTCACGCCGGGTTTGAAATCCAACCGGCACAGCAGTATGGCCAGTACATGCAACCTCAGGTCGGCCACCATCAGCAAATGCTGCTCGAGGAACAAGAGTTCGGCTTGCACCCCAACGCGCAGCAATCGATGTTCGATCACGCAATGAATTCTTCCATGGTACCTCGGAACCAATCATTTGTCATTGGGAGTGAGATAGGATATGGACCTGTCGTTGATAACGATGACGACAGACGCAACTCAGTTCCCAACATGGTTCACAACACGGTTCCCAACTCGATTCCTGCCACCATTCCCAACTATAACGAAGAAGATTTCCATGGCTTGCCAAACGACTTTTACAATACTGCATACGGTGCTGGCCCTGCTCATCAAGAATATGTCCCCCAAGAAGAGATCGCTTACAAGATTGAGAATGGCGCAGAGAGTGTGGGTTCTGGACAGCAACATCACTGGACCAACAACGCATAGGAGCGGTTACATCCACGACCTTTCTCGCCCTCCATGGATGTGAAGCCGTGATGGATTGTGTTCGTTTTTCAGTAAATACATGGCTTCAATGACTACGAGGTCTAGGAGAAATATGGAAGGTGCATGTGCTTTTCTGAGACTTTGGGGATGGACTTGGTTCTTTTTTGCTTTTTCATTTGATTTTTATCATGGGTGGCTTAAACCAGAATCTTGGGTGGATTTTGTGTGTGAGATACCCCTTTTTGCTGGTCAAGAACGGAGTTAAAAGGCGGCAACCAAAAGAAAATATCTCTTAGCGAAAACTGGGGACAGCGGCTTGGGTTATAATCCAGCAGCGTGGATTATTTGCTTTTTTTCTTTTTTTCTTCTTCGATGGGCTTGGTTTGAAGGGTAAACGGGGGCGCGGGCGCAATCGCTTTTGTTATGTCTATTTTTGGTTTATGAGGCACCCTCAGTGCGTTTTTGGAGGCTGGCACAAATACTTCAAAGTTGTGAGATAGCAAGCTTACCATGTGTTGATCATGATGATGCACATGGGACACCAAAATAGCGAATGAGAGCACACTTTTAACCATGATTCAATGTACGGAGTAGCTTGCAATGATGTATATCCGCAAACGAGGATTTTGGTTTCAAGTTGATACTTCTGATAAATGCTGATGGTGCTGATGATGTTGTGCAGATGGACGTGTAAGTCAAGATTCCCCACACAGCCTTGTCCGGCCCCGCATGAACGGATGTCGTCAGTTGCGGCCGGCTTGGCACGGAGTTTGTGCGTGGGAGTTGCCGAGATGTGGGACAGATTTGCATTCATTGTGTCCGATCCACTTTTTTTTCTCCAATTTGGAATTTGGGGAATGCGTGATCTCATCTCTTCTCACTTTCATTGACTTTCCCGGTTTCTGGAAGAGGCTGGGAGTTGTATTATCAAGAACGATTTGAACGACGACGAGAAAAAGCCGACAGCAACGAAGGGAATCTGAAAGTGTTCTGAAGAAGAAGAAAAAACCACTACACTTGGAATCTGATCAGTTACACATATTTATTTGAGGCGAGAGAGTGATCTCGGGACAACAAAGCTGGGGAAGTGGGAGCGCAAAGGATCACCCACCTCATCTCATCTCCTAGAGCTATCGGAGCTATCGGAGGTATTGGGCAGTTTTCAAGTCCGGAAGGGAAGGGAAGGAAAGGAAAGGGTTTCGTCTTATTTTTATTTTTTTCTTGTTGTGAAGTTGAGATTGGAGAAGCGGGGTTTGTTACGGATTGGAGGAGTAGCAGCAGCTGGAAAGATCAGACGAAGAGAATTTTTTTGGGATTTGAGAAGGTTTGTAGGGGTCAACACAAACATAAACCCGGTTACGAGTGGAGGAAGGGGAACACGGACGGTTTTTCAAGACTTGGACAGGGGTTTGAGGAGGTGAGGTCTGGACACTTGTCTGAGATCATCCGGTCGGATACCTCAGTTGCTGACGGGGAAAAAAAACCGGAGTCCCGGAACACGCGGCGCATCGGGTTGTTGAGAAGAAGAAGCAGGACACGATGTTGGGTCTCCCAATGCGGATTATGCCCACCGCCCGTTTCGGCCCAGCGGCGGTGAGGTTAATGACTGGGACATCATCGGGCGCATCAAGATGTTTATCTGGTCGGACAATGATGGGTTCGTCAACCATGAGAGTGCCGCCATCAACAGCAGCAGCAATTGAATTCAAACGACAGGTGGGGGGTGTATTATTGGCAGCCAGGCAATTCTCAGTATCACCGACTGGGAGGGAGGATAAAGAGAGGTATGTCTTTTTCAATAAACTGACCAGAGTCACGGGTTTTATACCCCAATCTAAACAGGCTCTCATATTATCTCTTTGCCAGTCATGAAATCTAATCTCTCATCATAGCCCCAAACAATCACCCCTCTCCAAAGCCCTCTCCAAGGCCGTCCCACCGTCCCTGACAAAAAGGGAAAACATTTACACCGTCCCCAACCTCTTGACCGCCTCCCGCATCATTTTATCTCCCTTTATCGGGTACTGCATTCTACACGACTACCACCTCCTCTCCTTATCCCTCTTCGCCTACGCGGGCGTAAGCGACGCCCTAGACGGGTGGATAGCCCGCCGGTACAATCTTCAGACGGTAGTCGGGACCATCATAGATCCCATGGCCGACAAGATGCTCATGACCGTGCTCGTCGTCGCTTTAACCATGAAAGCTGCCCTGCCGCTCTGGTTGGCGGTCATCATACTGGGCAGAGACGTCGGGCTGGCGATTTCTGCGCTGTATTTCAGGTGGATCAGTCTGCCGCCCCCGAAAACCATGAGCAGGTTTTGGGATTTTGGTCTCCCCAGTGCCGAGGTCAGGCCGACGATGATCAGCAAGGTGAATACCTTTTTGCAGCTCGGGCTGATGGGTGCTACCGTTTTGGGGCCCGTCATGACGGGTGTTGATTTGGGGGGTGCTTTGAGTGTTTTTCAGTGAGTTAACACCCCACCCCAGCGCTCCTACTTACATACCTATTAAGGCTATGAGTGGTTTTGTGTGCATGTAGGTACTGTGATGGTAGTTTTGCTGACGATGAATGATCATAGGTACCTGGTTGCTACTACTACGATTTGGAGCGGTGCTAGTTATATTTTTAGCAAGGATGCTGTCAAGATTTTGACGAAGCCTGAGGCTGAGGCTGGGAAGAAGGACGAGGGAGAAGGTAGGAATAAGCAATGAGCTTATGGTTACGGTGCCACGGGGCCTGAAAAATGAGAGCGCTGCTGAGATCGACGCTCGTTCGGCGCTCTAGATGGTGAACGAGAAGCCGAAACCAAATTATCATTGTACATGTTTCCGTACGGTATATTTAGATAATGGGTACATGCAAACAAACTCATCGAGGGGAATCGCGAGAGAATTCAGCGTAGCGAAAATGTATTATTTTCTAGCTACAAAATCAAACCAAGAAAACCATAAAATTGAGCAGGTTATACCCACAAGCGCCGAGGCCATGCTTTGTTTCTTTTCCCGTTTCGTCCTCCTTTTGAAATATACTCCATCCCCCTTTATGGATATCCTACATTGTACCCTTCTATGTTTTCTTATGTTGGTTCGGTATCATACACACGACGCCCCTCACAACTCAGCAACCCGACTCTTGGCATCGACAACTTCCATATCCACTTCCTCTCCCTCTTTACTCGACCGAATCCCAACATCCAAATCCAAGGGCCCTCCCGTTTTAAGTAATACTGCCTCAACCTCCCTATCTCTAGCTTCCCTCCTGACGAACCTCAAAAGCTGCATAACACCGTTGGGCGTTATCCCTTCGACCCTCCTGGCCTGGGCGATACTCTCCGGTCTAGTTTCTTGCAGCTTATGTATCTCGGCGATCGACAGCCCCGAAATGCTCTCATAGTCCAGGTCGGTAGGCAATTTCAGCCACTCGTCCCTCTCCATCTTTGCCGCGTGCGCACGCTGTAATTTTACGTAGGGAGCATACGTAGCTTCTATCGCTACGCGCTCTTGAATGTGTTTAGGGAAGGATTTGATGGCCGGGATTGCTTCTGCCAGATAAGGCATGGTGGCCAGGTTGGAGTTACTAAGCTGGGTGATGACTTCCAGACCGGAGCGCTTGCGGGAGTCGTCGCCTCTGAGCGATTGAAGGCAGGCTGCCTGCTCACGCCAGGTTGCTAGAGTAAAACTGTTTTCGGCGAGGATTTTGGTCAGGTCTTCGGCGGCGGCTTGCGTGTCGCGGAAAGAAGACCATCGTTTGTCTGATACGACACCCCATTGCTTGGCCAGAGGGGTGAGACGGGTGTCTGCGTTGTCGGCGCGAGTGGAGAGGCGGAATTCAGAGCGGGAGGTGAACATCCTGTACGGCTCGGAAACTCCCTTGGTGATTAGGTCGTCTATCATTATACCGATGTAGGCGTCAAGACGGGATAATGAAATAGGGGAGAGACCCAAAGCGGTACGGCCGGCGTTGATGCCTGCTATTATTCCCTGACCGGCTGCTTCTTCGTATCCTGTTGTTCCGTTGATTTGGCCGGCGAGGAATAGGCCCTTGATTGCTTTTGTTTCGAGGGTTCGCTTAAGGGAGCGGGGTTCTACATAGTCGTATTCTACTCCGTAACCTGGCTGGAGCATGACTACGTCGTCGAGACCGTAGATTGTTTTCAGGAGCTCTTCTTGCGCTTCGGCTGGGACTGTCATTGATAGGCCGTTGGGGTAGATTACGTCGTTGTCGAAGCCTTCTGGTTCGAGCCAGACGATGTGTTTTTCCTTGTGACCGAAGCGAATGATTTTGGATTCTAAGGAGGGACAGTAACGGGGACCTTTTACTGTCTCGCGGATGTGGATTGTCTTGTCGAGGTTGGCGCGAACAATGTCGTGCGTTGCTTCGTTGGTGTATGTTGCGTAGCAAAGGAGTTGGTCCTCGACTGATACCTTCGAGTTGAGGTAGCTGAAGGGCATTGGCGGGTCGTCGCCCAATTGCTTCTCGAGGAGGTCCCATTTGATGCTTCCTTTGGCTAGTCGTGGTGGTGTGCCTGTCTTCAATCGCCCCAGCTTGAAGCCCGCCTCTCGGAGAGACTTGCTTAGACCAAACGTTGCTGCCTCGCCCATTCTGCCTGATGGGTATGTCTCCATTCCGATGTGAATTTCTCCTCCTAGGAATGTACCAGTTGTGATGACCACCGAGCTGGTGGGCAGCACCTCGCCCGATTCAAGTCGCACGCCCGTAATCTTGCTCTTCGCTCCATCGCCTGAGCCGTCGTCGACAACTTTGGTAGTAATAATGTCGGCGACCTTTCCAAGAACGACTGACAGATTGGGGTATGCTGTAAGCTCCTCGCGCATGTACTTCTTATAAAGGGCGCGGTCGATCTGAGCGCGGGGTCCCCATACAGCAGGCCCCTTTTTCCTGTTCAGAACCTTGAACTGCACACCAGCTTTGTCGATTATTCGTCCTGCCAAACCATCGAGGGCGTCGATCTCACGAAGGATGGTTCCTTTACCGATACCGCCGAAACTAGGGTTGCAGGAGCAGACGCCGAGGTTCTCGATGCTGGGTGTTACGAGAGCTGTTCGGGCTCCAGCTCGCGCCGCTGCAGCGCATGCTTCGGATCCGGCGTGGCCACCACCTATGACTATGACATCGTATGGTCTGTCAAGGGAAAAGTGATTTAGCAAATGTTCAATGCGACAAATGTAATGCGCCCAAGATGGAAATATCGTACCTGGGGTCAGAGCCCACGGTTGCGAACCCTCTTCGTGACAAAGCTAAAGTCGTGTTTAATTGACGAACTGGCCGCCGTACTGGTCGGCCCAGACCCCTGGGAAGCCAGAGCTTCGTCATCATCTTGGTGGTTTGCGCCAGCCAGGAAAGATGTTGCAACAATGGAATTGTACCTGGAAATAATAATGCACTGGCAGTTGATGGCGGGCGGTTCGTCGCAAATTAATTGATAAGATAAGATGTTGGCGATAAGCTTTTACTATTTTTACCCCTGCCGTACATTGCTGTCAACAAGTGTCTCAGCTGCGCGGGGCATGAAGAAAAAAAGTAACGAGAAAAAGAAATACCCATTTTTTTCAAAAAAAAAACACAAAAGGAAATTTTCGGTATCATAGATAATTGTACAAAAATATAATGCTTCTTTTCCATCTCATGTCTGATTCTTACAGCCACTTTGGAAGTGGAGAGGAGGTTTGCCCCCAATTACGTCTAGGAAAGAGATCCAGCATTCATTCCTAGA
Organism: Cladorrhinum sp. PSN259; assembly: GCA_033725935.1. Classification (NCBI taxonomy): domain Eukaryota; kingdom Fungi; phylum Ascomycota; class Sordariomycetes; order Sordariales; family Podosporaceae; genus Cladorrhinum; species Cladorrhinum sp. PSN259. The sequence goes on along the minus strand of MU867089.1, from coordinate 21,140 downwards.
TGATGGTCTAAGCCCACACAGCATCACAGCAGCACCAGGAGGTTCACAGTTTACTGGTGCTCGCCACCCTCCTGACCACCACGGAAAGGACGTCTGAGAACCTCAATGTTCCCTTCACAGTTATTAGCGACAAGACATAACGAAGGGCGAGGGCAAAACCACTTACTCTGGATAATGCTCAATGTCTGTCTGGCCTTGCCCTCAGCATCGGTATAGGTGTTGATACTGGCTTCACCCTCGACCATGACGAGAGTTCTACATCATGACAACGTCCCATTAGCAATTGATGCCCAATTCGATTTAACAAGACCAGAGTCTTTCCTACCCCTTGTCAAGACGGGACAAGAAGTCACGCTGGGGGCCCTCGCCAATGAAGCTGGTGACGTTGAACCAGCTGGTGACGCGGTTATCCTTGAAACCGGTGTTGCTGGCGACCGAGTAGCGAAGATACTCTCTGCCAGTGCTTGAGGCGCGGATCTCGGGGGTATCGGCGAGGTTGCCGACGATGGTAATGCGGGCAACGTCGCGCTTGGCGGTGGAAGAGAATGAGCGTGCCGCCACGGCAGGGCGGGCAATGGCACGAGAGGCGTTGCGAAGGAAGGCCGACATTTTTGCTGTGATGTGTGTGGGAGGTTGGAGGGGTAGGTACTTGCGACAACTGCTGGAATGGGATTGATATGTCGCGGATTTCGATTTCGTAAATTACTAGTGCACGATATGGGGTATGGCGCGTTTGAACGCGACTGGGGTACGTGCATAAATGTGGCTGATTATGAGCAGCCACACTGTCTTCCCGTGGCTGAACATGTTTCTTCATCAACACCATCACTCCTTCCCTCTCACCAATCACTGCATGCAGGCAATTTCCCCGACTACCTCATAAGCCGCAGCGAGCTTGAAAGTCTTATTTCCATTTATAATTTTTTTCGATCCATCGCCAACACCCCTTTTTGTACACAATAAACTCTGAATAAACACAACACAATAAGTCAATAAACACCCTGTCCTGCTAATCTCATCCAAACCTAAACACTTCAGACACCGTGATGTATCATCAACCGAACCTCAGCGTCACATTAAAATCAAGACATGCTCTAGATTTGAAGCTTTAGATAAACCTGGCAGAGAACCAGAATGCTGGGGTTTCCCTTTGTTGACTTCGGGGCCGAGACCCCTTTCGGTCCCTGAGGTTTCCCCTTTTTGGGTCTGAATAGACATCTGAATAAGCCAATAGATCCAGTTTCAGCAATATGATGCATCTGCCACACATCATGAGTTCAACATCATGTTGCAAATTTTTTATTGCTGCAATAGACCTCGTCCCCTTCAATAAGCTGCTGCATCTCTTATAGCCTCACAATAACCCGAATCACACAATAAACACACACCCACGACATGGAATACTTTATCGTGTAGTTCTTGAGCTGTTCCCTCTTCTCTCTCTTCTTGTCTTTTGCATCCTGTCCTTGTCATTGGTTCAAGGCAATTTCCAAGACAGCTTCAAGCAAGCCGACAAGCCCCTATTTTCGTATACGTTAGCAGACCATCAAGATGTCTTCACCAACAGGCAGCACAGCCAACAAGTGGGCCATGTTTGGCTTCACCACAACACCAGAGGAACGCATCGGTCCAGATCCTCCATACACATACCCAGCTCTTCAAGTCAACCTCTTCTTCAGAGTCTTCCTCGGTATCCTCTCCCTCCTCATCACCTGGATCCCAGGCCGTCTCCTCTACCGCAATGGAGAGTTCTCAGGCATGATGCTCTGTGCCATCACCATGATCCTCAACTTCCTCACCATCGTTAACTCTCTCATCTGGCCCAACGACAACGTATCAACCTGGTTCGCAGGCTACGGGTGGTGCGACATGCAGGCGTACCTTCTCTTCCCTCTTTCAACAGCCTTCAACATTTGTCTGTTCGAAGTCATGCGCGGTCTAGCAGCCAAGTGTGCAGTCGATAGAGTCACCTCACTCAACTCCCACGAGAGGAAACGACACCGCGTCATATCAGCTTTCGTCATCTTTACCGTTCCCTTCATTCAACTGGTGCTCACTTATCCCCTTGCAGTCGGTCGATATAATATCTCGACCCTGGTAGGCTGCGGTGTTTACTACATGCCCAACTGGCTTTTCCTCATCTTTTATGTCCTTCCCACGCCCATATTCATCACTGGATCCGCCATCATGGCTGGGCTTACGTTTTATCGTTACCGCAAGATCGAATCGGCCACCAAGAAAATCATCATGTCTCAGGACAGCGTAGCAGCCGCCAGACAAGGGAGAGTAAGAAAGAAGCTCTACTTCACTACCCTCAGCTGCATCGTCGTCGTCTTGCCTTTGTGTCTCACCTTGTTCGTGAGGAACATAATGGCAGGCATGCCGTGGGACAAGCCCTTCGACTTTGACTCGTTCCATTTCGGTCCGGACCCGTTCAACAGCAAATTCATCAGCTTCACGACGTCTGACATGATGCACTTTGAGCAGTTGACAACTGCTTACATTCCCGAGATCTCTGGATTGGTTCTATTCGTCCCCTTCGGCACCACGATCGAGGCACTCAACGCTTATCGCAAGGTCTTGCTGCTCTTCGGTCTGGGCTACTTGTTTCCCCAGCTTCGGCAGGAAATCAAGCTCAAACCAAGGAATAAGGGGTCTTCTCCTTCGTGGTGGTCTAGTTTCTTGCGTCCGTTGAGGAGTACCTCTAACAGGTATGTTTCTTCCCTCCTCTCCCCAGTTCTTGTTGCCTTACTTTTTCTTTTCATAACCCGTAACATCTCTTTCTAACTGTGACCTAAACTAGTACCAACAACAACTCCCACCGCAAGGCATCCCTCCTACCAACTGTAGAACACGCCTCCATCTCGTCTCCCTCGCCTTCTTCTTCCTCTCAACAACAAAAAAACCAAAACCCCTGGCCAGACCTCTCAGCAAAGGAAATAGACGCTTACTCCTCCCAACTTCACTCTGACTCACAACAACCGCCTCCTGCAATGACGAGACCACCGTTTGTCATCACCACTCCTGTTTCCTCTGCTCCTTCTTCCCCGTCACAGCCTGTTTCGATTCACCACTTCCCGACAGTGAGCGTTTCCATCCCCATCCCCTTCCGCAGACACCAGCAGCAGCAGCAGAGTGAGTCCGCGTCCGTATCCCCCAGGTCGACTGTAGCTGCAGGTGCGTGGGAAGACCTGAACCAGCAGAGCGTGGGTGTTGATACGCGCGTTTGGGTCGGCAGTAAGGATGATGCCGACGACGAAGACGGGAATAACAGCGAAAAGGCCAAGGAGAGGGAGAGGGAGGGGGATGTAGAGAAGGGTATTACGAAAAGAAAAAAAAAGGGTGTGGTTAGGGTCGAGACCAGGATTAATACCACGAGGGGAGAAAAGGACGATGATGAGAATGATGACAATGACGTCGACAGGCCGGCAAGCTAGGTACTTGTTGTCGAGCGGTCGTTTGTCGTTGTCAGTGGGATTTGGACGAGGGGGAGTGGGATGGTTTGATAAAGAACGTACAGAACAAAGAAAGAATGGGGCAGGGGTAATAGGGATGGATGGGGTGCGGAAGGGGGTTGTATTAGTATCCAATGGAGATCCTGGGGATTTCTTTTTTACAGAAGAACTGGGGTGGTAATTATACCAGTTTTACAGACAAATTTCCTATTCTTATAATAATTTTTTATTTTTTTATTTTTTTATTTTTTATTTTGTTTTCAACTTCTTATTTTCCAGTTTTGTCTCATCGAACCCAAGATATTTGTTGAATGCGGCCCTACTGTCCCTGTAGCTAGTATGTACGAACGTAAAGCTTTAACGCCCCATTCAACCAGTTCCATCATCCCATAACTTTCCATTCATTGTGCGTCATCTACTCCATTACTTTATATTCATCAAACATCGCCCCCCTTCTTGAAATCTTTCTTGATACCCTCCGTATCATCAAATTTTTCTCCTTCACTCTCCTGATCACCACCAACATACGGCACATGCGCCTTCCTAATGTACTGACACCCGCGAGCTTTCAAAGACTGCAAGCAGCAACTAAATACTTCCTTATTGCCAAACCAGTCGTCTTTGCAGGGGGGTTGTTTGTTTTTGTGGAGAATATCGGCGATTGTTGTTTCGTAGCTTTTTTTCTTAAAAATGTTGCATCCATTAGTCTGTGTGAGTTGACAAAAGTAGCGGGAAGGTAAATTCCCCTGGATGGTGCGTAACACACCTCCTTAGACCTTCCCTATCGTGTGGATCGATAGGTAGGTAAAACGGTCTATGGCATCGTACGCATTCGTACAGAAGCCGCGATGGGGGGGAGACTTCTTTCATTCATGAGAGCGGTTGAGGTGCAAATGGAGGAGGAGATCTGGCAAGAGAGGCGGAGGTTTTTGTCCGGGAGAACAGTCTGCCGAACCTGAGACGTGACGATTTCTTTTTGAGTTTTCCTGACTGGTCGGTCTCCCCTGAGGAGGAAAAGGAAGGGTTGGTTCCTGCCATGATTCTTGATGAAGGAGATTGATTCTAGGTCACTGCCCGCGGTCGGTCATCCGACCTTCCAAAGAGGGGAAGAAATGAAAGACGCACTTTCCCACTGGGTGGTTATGCTTTCTGTCGTGCTCAAAGTCAGGTACATAGGTGCATTGTGGCGTCCTGTGGTTCCAAATTAAAGTCCCGAGTTTGGATAAACTGTGGTTGCGTTTCTCCAAGCAGTCGACACTCTCTCCAGAAAGAAAGAAAAAACGTCAATATTTACATTTACATGACGATAGCACCACACAATATCGATTACTTTCAGCAAGTAAGAAAAAGACGAAGCATTACGATCATATCATGTCTTCATATACCAACCCCTCTTCCCAATCAATGACCGGGTATCCTCCCTCGCACGAGTCCTTGAGGGGAAATGGAAACGCACCCGTAACGAGACAACAACAACAACAACAACAACAACAACAACAACCAGTGCCGCAAATGGCCGTGCTCCCAGATTTAGCGTCGTGCGGGATGTTTATTTGCGAGCATTGCGATACATTTTATCCGCTGGCCGTAATCGAAAAGTTTGACATGTTTGGCGACGGGTACAGAAGATGTGGCTGGCATCACCCGGGTAACTTGGTTCAGTTCAAGTATCTGCTTGATAATCCCGCATTAGACCTCAACGACCTTTTACGAATTGGAGTCACGCCCCACCAGCTGGATGAGCCTGTTTACGCCTGTTGTCTCCAAGAAAATGGGGCGGTGCCTTGTCAATACCAATATTTGAGTCATTCGCCGATGAGGGGTTGGTAAGCTATTTCACTTGTAACTTGATATCAAGGGGTGACTATTACTTTCGGAGAGAAACAAGACTGTCAAGCAGAGGTTGCGGGTTTCCATTTGTTCTGAGAGCAGTATTCTGTTCTTGTTTGTTTTTAAATTTGTCATTCATACAAGAAGCAAAAGGGAGATGGATTCAACTGTATTTAAAGCGGTCCAAGACTATGAGTCTTCCTAAGTAACAGCGTAATTAAATGCGTTTCCTAATAAAACTTCACTTTTTTTCCTTCAATTTGATAGATATTTTGAAATCCTGTTTAAGTCAAGCGTGATCGGGCATAACGGGAAAAAAAAAAATTAAAATAAGATAAAATAGAAGCCGAACAATTATACATGACGCTTCTAATCCACTTTATCTGCGCAAAACATGTCACATACTTCTCACATGACATGGCTCGGTTGACTATCTGCCACGACTCGGTCGCAGGCGCCACGACGACGCCTATAACCAAGATCTCTGGATGCCTTCAACCGTTACTAGATATGGTGATAAGGCCAGCTGGCACACACACTAGGCAAACCTTCTTCGCAATCCATCGTCCATTTCAAATACTTCCTCCCATCCATCTTCTTCCCACCCTTCTTCTCCCTTCAACAACACACTTGAACCTCCGGGCAAGCTAGTCGCGAGAGACCCGTACCAGTAAGTCTAGCTTCTGGCCCTGCCTGCTTACCTGCGTTCGTGAGAAGGCTTGTCCCCGTGCTAACTAACAGACAGAACCCTAGCCTTGCAGTCTGAACCAACCGATCGAACGAGCACTCTCCCCATCACTGTAAAGCATGACCAGCCCGATTCCGACATCTTTATCAAGAGATACCTCGCCCAAGGCAGAACAATGGCCATGTCGGAATCGGGCTGGTCACAGTGCCCTGTAGTAATAAGGAGAGTGCTCGTTCGATTAGTTAGTTCGGACTGTAAGGCGGGGTTCTGTTGGCTGGCACGGGGACAAGCCTTCTCACGAATACAGGACCTACTGGTACGGGTCTCTCGAGATTTGTTTGCCCGGAGGTTTAAGTGTGGTGTGTTATTGAAGAAGATGGGTGGGAAGAAGATGGATGGGTAGAAGGTGGGTGGGAGGAAGTATTTGAAGTGGAAGAAGGCTACCTAGTGTGGTTTCTTGGTTGTGGCCGTCGTCGTGGCAGATAGTCAACAGAGCGATGTCATGTGATAATCATGTGACATGCATTGCACAAAGTGGATTGGGATTTTGACTGCACAATTATTCGGGATTTACTTTTTCCCCGGTTATGCTCGATAACGCTTAAAGTTAAACAAGAATTCTCTTTTTTTTTGTTTTTGTTTTTGTCTCTCTCTCTTTTCACCTCACTTATGATACGTACCTAGTCACCAACAGTTTAAAAAAAACAGAGAGACAGACATTCTAAAACAAGGGAGTATGGTATACGGAAGAGAATAATAAAGAGTGTTATGTATCATCTGTCATAGTCTATAGAATCATCATGGCTGAGTGTATCCTCAACTCCCACCACATAAACAAACAAACCCCTCGCAGCACAATGAACGCAGACAACACCAAAAGAAAGAAAAAGAAAAAAAAAGAAAGAAAAAGAAAAAAAAAGAAAGAAAAAGAAAAAAAAAGAAAAAAAAAGAAAAAAAAAGAAAAAAAAAGAAAAAAAAAGAAAAAAAAAGAAAAAAAAAGAAAAAAAAAGAAAAAAAAAACCGCAAATGAAAAAGGCTTAACGACTTTGTATCCATGAAACAGAATGCTTAAAATAAATAATTCAAATGATGACAAACAAATTCTCCGCAGCACACGTTAACACATTAAATGTTTCCCCACCCCTTGCCTGACCTGTTGTCTCCCCATTTCCAGATTTAATGAGCCCAAGAAAACTTCTATACATACAAACTTCCTCTAATTTACCTCCCCTCACCCGACCCCCCTCTTCATGAAAAGTAAACAAAAAAAAAAGAATCCATATCGCTTATGATGATAAACTTCCCTTACGCTGCTTACCTATCCCTCTCCCCTTTTGCTTGTCTTTCCTTTCCATTCCCTTCCATGACCCCCTTACAACCTATGAAAGCCCTTTCCTTTCCATTTCCTCTCTCTTCCTAACCAACCAGCCAACCCTGCCCAGCCTTGCCATTTTCCTTTCCTTCCAATTCCATTTCCGCGCCCCATCAGATTCCACCCATACAAGCACAAAAATAAAATACCTCGAGTCCATGTGTGAGAGTGGAAAAAGAACAGAAAAAGAAAAGGAGGATGGAAAAAAAAAAACCAAGCAAAGGAACGCCGAATTTTGATGTGAGAATGCGAGCAAGTAATGCTGCTGGTTTTGTGTCTCTTGACAGAACAGGTCGTGGTATTCCAATCCGTTTCCATTTCCATCACATCGCTCTCTCTTCCCAACCAAAGATCATCCTCATGAACCAACAAAACAAAAACCCACTTCCCCTTAGGGAAAGGGCAATACAAACAAAAGACTCCTTTCCAGCCTGCTCGCTTTCCTAATGGCCAACCACCACCAGGGCTTCATGACAATAAGTAAGAAAATAAGAACATTACATGCAAAAAGTATAGGTTAGAAGAAAAAAAAAGATGAAATATGACCTTTGTAGAAAAAAGGTTTTGGTAGTCATGAATGAATCAAAAAAAAAAAAAAAAAAGGTTCTCTGCGCTAGAGAAGATGCTTTCTTTTTGTTTAAGCCAAAGACTCCACACAAAAGCTCCCCTCCCTCCGTTGAACCTCCTCCCCACGCCCGGGGAGGTGTTTAATCAAAACAGAAAATACTAAACGCCTGCCTTTCCCTCGCTGTTTGTCCCCTCCTCGCATGGATCATGCAATGGTGGTGTGCGAGAGACACCCTGTTTGGTTGAGTTGCTTTTCATATCGAAAAGCCTTGATGATATCGGTGGTTGGTGGTAATACAAGTTCATAAAAAGTAGCAAGAAGTACAATAAAACAGAAAATGTCGTTCAAAAAGGCGGTCACCGCCTTAATAACAAAGAACCCTTTCACCGGTGATACAAAGTTCCCTGTGTCATTGATGTTCCATGTTGCGGGGTACCAATACTATCGCGATTCCTTCGGCTACTAAGACTATTAGTCCGGTTCAGCATCGCCGTTTGGCTCAGCGACAACTGTCGCGACGCCCTCTCCTCAGCAAGCTTATCGGCAATGCTGCTGATCCCACTCAAGCCCTCCCGATCCGGTGTCCCTCGATCAAAATAACGTCGTGGCAACGGTGTAGTCGGCCCATTGATCGACGTTGTGGATGCCGACAATCGCGGATTAAGTGAAGACGGTACAAGCCTGCGCCTTGGCAAGGCCGAACCCAACGGACTTGCAACATCCGGGGGCGAAGTCTGGTTATTCGCTGCATTTAAACCCCCCGCTGTGCCCCTCAAGTCTCTTACGCTGGTCCGGAATGAGTTGACCTCTGTGATGGCTCTTGACGGCGCACGGAAGCGTACCTCTTCATCTTCAGACTCGTTCATGGCCTTCCGGGTTCGGAGAAGTAACGAGGTTTTTCGCCCCTCACGATTATCCTCCGGCTCTTCTGTCCCGGCTCTCCGAGTCCTCAACAGCAACGATGACCTTCTCCCAGACTGTTCCTCTAATTCCTCCGTTCCCGCCTGACGGCTTCGACCTAACAGCAACGATGATTTCCGACCTGTGCTCAATTGCTCTATTGGTGTTGCGGGAACCGCAGAATATCGCGGGGTACCGATCATACTAGACGCAAGAAGCGACTGCCTCTTCTGCTCCAAGCTTGTTGGCGCTCTGGGACTCTTTGAAGGGATCGTTATCGTCTCTGCAATCGCGCTGGGTCGTCTGGAGGCGGCAGCTGCTTGTCTCGTAGTTGGGCTCAGCAAGACCTCACTGCTTTCGCGAGCAGAAGATGGTTGGGATGGCCTATTCTGACCGAGCTCGTCGGCGAGGGCTATGCATAATTCCGTCAAACTCCTGCAAACGTTATCCGCTTTCCTGCGCAACTGTCTGTCTGTTACACCGCCATTTACCCCAATGCTGCTGGCACCACTCGATATCGGACCGGGCTGTCCAACACTTCCCATCATCGCAGACAATGCCAGAGCATCGTTGGCGGCTGTATCCAAAGCAGTGAAAACATCGTGGCCCACGAGAGTCTTGACCTTGATGAGAGCAGAGAGCAGCTGGGATGGAGCCTCACGATGCGATGATGTAGTACTAGCAGCATCTCCCTGGGCACCACCAGCACCGGACCCGCGTTTTGGAGATCCGGACATGGTGGTAGCATTCGTGGTGGCGGTCGGCGGCCGGTCATCTGAAGCCCTGGACATTGCCGCCCCAGAAGTGGCCGGCATCTTTCCTGTTAGCTCCAAACGATTAATTCGTGATTTTAAATCATCCAACTCATCCCAAACGGTGGAAGGTGCTGCTGTCGATGATGAAGATTCGGTGCCCTCGGCGGCGGCCTGGTTTGTCTCGGTGCTTTGGATGGGCTCATCTTTCTGAAGGTTCATTGTCTTGGGGACTAATGGAGAAGAATTGTATGTCCGCGGCTGCGAAATATTCGAGGCTCTATATTGCGAGGTTCTTCCGTTCGTAAGATTGTTATTCTCCGTGATTGATTGCCTCCTTCGTTGGTACGCCGAGGCGCTTTCGCTAAGCGAATCCTGGAATTGGATCGTCCTTGGGGTGATGGGTGACGGTTTCAAGGGCGTCCGAATTGATACTGTGCGGGTCGTGGTCTGGTCCTCGGCGGTCGTCATTATGGGAGCGGGTTTCTCTTTGGTGCTTGTCCGATATGCCAACTCTCTCGTCATGTGCTGGGCGGTCTGACTCTCGGCGCGCTGTCGAGAGCGGGTGTTTTCCCGCTGATCAGAAAGTCGACGCGCAACTGGCGGTGGAGAGGTGGCTTGAAATGAAGCAATCGCGGCCGAGAGCGGTCTACGATGGGAGATGCGGGTTATTCGAGACTGTGGACAGCAATTAGACTCTTAGTCAATTTCCCGAGACCCCGCCAGACCGTTGAACTCAATCCAATATTTCCACAAGCTACTTACTATTGCGCTGGAATCCTCCGCCTTCCCCTTTCCATTGTTTAACCCTTCCGGCGCACGACGTGTGGTCGCCTCCCCGGCAATTCTCATAAAGATGTCGGCAGTGTTGTCATTGTCGGTCGATGTCGTCATATCACCCGCCTCTTGGAAGCCATCCTTGTTGCGGCCCTCGAGAGATTGCAGCGCACGGTCGCGCTGGTTCGAATTCGATATTTCCTCGACGTACGAGTTTTCGGCCGCTCTCTTAGAGGGCATCTCGAGAACCACCACGCTTTTTCGAGGTCCGACGGACCGGAAGATCCGGGATGGGAGTACCGCGGAGCGTCCGCCGGGCGTGCTTGGGCTTGTAGTGCTGACGACACTTGCGGCGCCGGTATTCCGGGATGAGATCGGAGGTCGCGACCTCTTCCTATCGTCCGTCTTTGCGACTTCGGTGGTAATTGATCGTAACAGTTCTCGTTGACCTTGTGCCCACTCCTTGGTCGCGCTGTCGGGCAAAAGTGTTGGGTCGTCGAGTTCCTGCTCGGTCTCTGCATGCACGGCAGCCGAAGTTGTTGTTAGACGGCGTTTGGTGACCGGAGTCGCGACGTATGACGGTTGCGACCGCGTCGCATAGACGCTGCCAATTACTCTGGGGCTATCTGAGAATGATGATGGGCGCTTTGAGCCTGCCGACAAACCGTTGGACGATGGCGCACCGGCTGTAAACTGGAACTTTAGCGACTTTGTTCTGCTGGGTAGCTGGGAATTGTGCGAATGTTGTGCGAGTGTTTCAAATGCGACGGCCTTCTCTGACGACAAGTTCTGGGCGCTGCTGAAATGGTGGAGGGGTGTTTCTGGGATTCTCCGGTTTTGCTGGGATTGCGATAGTTGTGATTGCTGCGATTGCTGCGATTGCTGCAATTGCTGTTGCGATTGCTGGGGTTGCTGGGATTGGGCTTCCTGCCCGTTTTCTTTTTCAGCACTGCTGGCACCACTCGGAGCACCTGGAGGTGACGGCACGGCTGCAGCGGCGGGTGGGATGCGCTGCAGGAGGAGCGAGGGCACGGTAATGGGTTCTCGCTTGAGGTCAGCAAATCGAAAGGCCGGCAGCTTGGACGAGTTGTGGTTTTGACGGTGCACAAACACGCTGTTTGTGTCGCTGGTGGTGTGGAAGGACGAGCTGAGGTTGGGATTGCTGCGCGTGTTTGAATTGTTTATGTTTGGTGGGCTGAGACTACTGTCAAAGCTGCCGCTGTGGTTGTAATACGCCTCTCGAAGGGTGTTGTCGCTCCCTGTGTTGGTCCTGCTGTAGGAAGCCGCTGTGGGGAGTCCACTCATTTTGGGGAATTGCCCTGGGCCTTGCCCTCCTCTCTGCGCTCCCTCTTGATTTGCGCCTTTCCACCCTGCAATGTCTTTTGGCCGTTTTCACTCTGGATTCGGGACTGAACTCGTAACTCGATTCACGCATTATCTGTAGGTATTATAAAAGGAGCGACACCAGCGGCCTGGCCAATCCATCGATATTCTGCCTCTTGTCTCTTGTCTCGCAGCGAAGCAGCGAAGCAGGGGGGTGACGTCGAGCACGGTCGGTTGGATGGCGGAGTGGGTAGGTATGCAGGCTGTCGTTTTGCGAATCGAAGCAAGGGAATTACTGCAATATACTTGATGCGCTGAAACAGGAATAGACGTATTATGGCAATGATTAACAAGGTATATGGTTATGGTGAAAGGTGAGGAGTTTGTCGCGTGGTATGGGATATGGAATGGGATATTGGAATACGTAGAGGAGTGGAACATGTGAGGGACCCCCCGTGGACGGGAATGGATGGACCCCAGGATGCCCAGCACAAATCACAGCAAAATGGAGCCAAAGCAGCGCGCCCGCTGGTTCGGTGCGTCGTTCGGTGGCTCCACAGATTTCTCGAAAGAAGACAAGACTGGGGACTGGAGAACGGCAGTCGGTTGACGCTTGCAATCATGCAGCGCGCAATTCGACGACAAAGCAAGCAAGCGGTGCTGTATGCGATTGGAGACAGATGAGTGAGGGGTTGCTTTCCCGTCTTGATGCAGCAAATGCAACATGCTCAGACTCATGTTTTTTTCTCACCAGAAAAAACCTTTACGCCCCCCTTTTCCTGCTAATAATTAACTGCCACCTTTAAATACCAGGTAGCCCTTCGATCCATTAATTACACAAGATCATGGTTTGTGGCCCCACGAATGGAGACTAATATAAACCGCCAAACAAGACCCAAAGAGCAATCATAAGCAGCAGAATTTGCTTGTGCTACCGTCGACTTTCCCAACGCTCTTGGGTTTTCTCTTCTCAGACAACGTTGGGCATTCATCGCCTAAGTAATCAGGCACCTTTACAGGATTCTCCCCGATGGGCCAAAGCGCGTCATGCAGGTTGCACGCTTATGGCACGCATTTGGGGGTTGCAGCGCCCCGCAGATTTTACAGTCAACCACCACTCTCAGTGTCTCACGAGACACAGAAACGCGGGATATCAACAGACAGACGAAAATCGGTTGGTAGGACTGACGGGTCCCTTCGGAAAGGGGCCACCTTTCTCATCCTTCCTTCTTCTTCTCTTTACTCTGCTTTGCTGTCTCCCCATATTCGCGTACACAGTGCATATTTATGCAATTTCGATAACGACTCAAGCACGGGCCGACTGTCCAAAATTTCGAAATTGGAGGAGCACGTTCCTCTTAAACAGTGTGTCAGGGGTTCAAGGTGAAGAGAGGAATCCAAGGTGAGTTGGAAGTGAGTGAGAGGCATGGAAAAGGGGAGAGGAGATTGGCCGGTAAGACAGACCTACCTACGCTCACCAGGGGTTGTTGGTTTTCGACGGCACAAACAGACAGACGCAAAACACGCACTGCACGCACGCACGCACGCACGCACGCACAAAACGAAAATCCCCTCCTTCCGAGGAATAAATAAATTGGCGAATCAGACCCGATTTCAACAAAAATCTTCCGGCATTGAAACATTCGCATATGCAAGCACATGCATTTATTTTTTAAATTTTGCTTTTAATCATTTGTGCCTCTTTGCTGCATATCATATCTCACAAACATCATCCTCCTTCGCTTGCAACTTGACTATTCTGGATAGGAGTGTCTCACCCCTTTTTCTGAACTTCATTCCAGACTGAACTGCGAGAAGACGTATGGCACGGTTGCAGCTTGTAGGTAATCAAGTGTGATTATAGCCTATAGGCAAAACAGAGGGGGCGAATTGACTTGCAGATCGCCGTGTCCATACTTCGAAATTCTTTGATGAGCAAGTAGTAAATATGTATGTAGTATGCAGGGGCTTGCATATAGGAAATGGACTCGGACAGTGTCAAGAAGGTTGGCAACAGAGTTGCTTTTTTCCCCGATCAGCGAGATCCATATCTGTGTCAAGAGATGCATTAACAAGAGGCATCGACGCCGTGAGATTTCCTAGCACAATCCATTAATCCTCGTCGAGACCAGAGGAACCCGTCGTGCCTTCCAAGTACGGAGTCTCCAAGGGAAAGCCCAAAGTCTCAACTCTTTATGTTGGATTCCGAAGTTTTGACATCAGTGTTGCCGGTGATAGAAAGAACCTGTGATTGGAGGCTGAAAAAAAAACTGGATTAGTTGATCAGCGATGCACGTGTCAACCGCATCTCCTCAGGTTTCACGAATATTCTCAGTTCCAATCGGGTGTTACATGAGCAGGCAAAAGATATGGGCCGTCACAGGCCGACCCGACGACACCTTTCTTGAAGTTTAAGAAAGGCAAACCGAAAGCGATTGAAGCCCCACATTTGATGTTTGGGTATTTGAGACGATGGTGACGGTACAAATTTTGATAGCATCCCCCAAGTGCCGTAACATTATTTCATAACCGAGATGTTTGTATTTTCTCTCCTCTCATGTTCGTCAAACATAATTTCTTGCACGTCTTGTCAATAGATAAACGAATAAGACTTGTTGAAACTCCACCTGTCTGGAAAACTAGCCCCCTGCTAGTGAACTGAGCTATAATCCTTGGGGATACGGAGGTGGGAGTGCGCCCATCTCGATCCTGACATCATCTGTTTTGAAAGCCAAGTTGTTGTTTTCTTGAGACTTCGAACTGTAGCCGAGTTACGGAATGCAATTGGACAATGGGCCTTCGTTGATATAGGTAGGGGGGTTTTCCTTGCCTCGTGCTCCTCCTCGCAACGTGGCGCCCCGTTTGGCAGCGGCAGAAGCAACACATATACACATGTGTTCCACGTGGCTGTCATGCCATATCGAATCCTCCTATAGTGTAGATATAATCTAATGCAGACTGATTGAGGCACTCTGCACCTGCGAATTCTGTTCAGCTCGATGTTTTTCTCGAGATGTCCTCGCTTGCTGTTAGCGTGGCTTTAAAACAAAACATGCAAGGCACCATGGTAATTGCTCCGTCGCAGTGAGCTAGTCCGGGCTGCAAAACATCTAGGGGCCGAAAATGACACAGAAAGGACAGAAAAAGGGAAGAATTGGCGATGAGGCTCTTGAGGCTCTTTGCTTGGCGTTTCTGGTCGAGAGCTCGAAACCTCGAAATCTGGGAGGCTCCCCTCTTGTGATGGCACTCACTGTTCGAGATGGATGGAGGAAAGCAAACTATCAGATGGAGCATTCCCGTCGCTCTCCACCCTCGACACGTGAGGTCAAACCCAAAAGATTTAATAGCGCACAGTTCGAGCCCCACTCGAAATGAACTTGGCTTGTTTCAGATGCCACCGAGGGTTTTTGCGTATCCACAGGAACGGCGACCTCACCTTTCACGAAAGGTGTTCATACAGGTAATACAAGGAATACTACACAGTTGTAAGAATAAGACGGCAAAAAAGTCGGTTGCACACACGGCAAGATATATATAATTCAGACAAACTGGGGTGAGTTTTTAGAGTCTCTCCGAGCCGTCACTAAATCTGATATAATTACTAACCCCTGAAAAACAAGACATGTACCCGTACCATATGTAAACAGTCTTTTTATCCCATCTACGGTCGTGACTACTCCGTGGTATATGTAGTTCCCTCTGGAGCCGTGCGGCACGGAGCTCACCGCCGGGGCCAGACATCGGGTGCCTCCAGAGTTGGACCTGTCCAACCACCAACGGGCCACTGGCTGTCATTCACATGACCTATGGCGTTGAACGTCTTGTCACACTGCGAGCTCGAGGCGTGGAGGATCATCAGCAGCAAAAGGAACACCAGAACGCGGGCAGGCGCTCTGAGGAAGCGGCTATTGCTAGTAAATGATGTTCATTGTCCAATCCTCCACATGGAATAGATCGGACAAATAAGCGCCCTGAATTCGAAGAGATGAGCAGCACTCACCGTGTGCGGTACCGACCTAACCCAAGCAGCCCTATTATTACGCTTCCGGGTTCTATCAATAGTACCGCTTAAAATGAATAGATATAATTACACCATCACTTCTTAAAAGACAAAAAAAGTGAGATGGAGTTTTAGTGTACACTAGTTTTGACGGGTCATCATCCCGGATTTATTACATTCCAAGACTGACAGAGGAATAAAAAGGAAGCCGAGAGGAAAGGATCAAGCAAGCGCAGACGAAGAGAAGCGCAGAGGGGCGATGGGAAGAGGAGGAGCAGGGGGGTCGATTGCGGTCGGACAGTTCTCGAGCCAGTGTCTGATTGGCCCAGGGCAGTTAAGACAGGGGCGGTCCATCCAATCACGTCGTTGGTCCAATTTTTGCTTCGACGGTCGCACCTTCTATTTATAGCGAGGATTGTTTGAAAGCAAGCAAGTCGCAAAGGCGGCTAGCCGCCGGCGCTCTGTTTTGGTGGTGGAGTCCATGGTAGCTGCTTGTCATTGGCCTGGCTGGTCGTCCCCGCGGCCCACATCCCAGCCAGCGCCCCTGCACGCGGCCACGGGAGTGGGGAGCAGGCCCCCATGGATGCTCTTGCTTTCTGCACCAGAGCTGAGAGGGCCTGCACCTGTCGACGCTTGCTCCCTGCCCCCGGGGCCCAGGAATGTGTGGTGTTAGGGTGCGTGTTCTGCCTGCCCAGGCCTGTCCTGCCTCCCGCCGTCTTTCCCCCATTCAGCGCTTCTTGCTCTGCGCTTCTCTCTAATGCCCGCTCACTGCCACGCAGCGACACCCTTGCCCAATTCCATTCTTTCTGCAAAGCGCTTTCGATTTTGATTTTCTCCCTTTTGCATCCCAACTCTCATCCCATCCTATTCCCTTTCTCCAGCATTGTCGGACGGCACTTTCGACTGGACGGGTGGTGTAGCAAAGAGACAAAGGGACCCCGCCTCCTTCTAGCCTCTCCTCTCCCCCTCTCACGACGACGCCCTCTTCCAGGTTCTTTCTATTCGGTACACCTTCTCCCTTACCTAAACTACCTATTGATCCTTCCCCCCTCTCGGCTGCGCCGCAGTCTCTCTCCGCGCGACCTTGACCTTTTAGCAAGGCCTGCCCCAGCCTTCGACACCCGCCTCGACACACCTCATTGTTCTCTGCCCCTTCGACCAGCGAGCGACGTCTTTTTTTCACTTTGTCGCATCCTCTCGATAATTGTATTCTTCTTATTCTAATCACGGCAAGCTTTGTATCTGGCTGTTTGATCATAGGCGAGTTGTGGATTCTTGGTGTCGTTTTCTCTCTTATTTTTCAGGCAAAACCCCAGGAGTTGTGGAAAAGGATTCAGCAGCGCTGTCCCTCTTGGTTTTCGACTTCTTCGCCTTTCTCAACTTGTTCGATTTTCAACAATTCTTAAACTCGGCACTCGCACACGCCGATATTCTTGGGTCTGGCGATTGCAATTGGAATAGCGTCCGCTTGTGATTTTTTGCCCCTCGGCGATTATCAGACGGCGAGGAGGCCAGGCGACCGGGTGGCCAACATCCAACGCCGAGTACGTGGTTGCAACAAGAATTGAAAGGAGATTGGGGGATTATACTTGGTTTTTCAACAAGAGGGACTACCGAGGAAGGATTTTTTGCCATTCCGCAGCTGTGTCGAATATGCCGTCAGCCACATCTCGACGACTGTATGAGGACCAAATACCCTCATTTATGTCTGTTTATGGTATAGAAAACGGTTTGGATCACTCGACTGTCACCATTGTTGACCCAAATTTGGTCATGGAGGACTCGAAGCTTTCAAGAAATTCACAGCCAGGGTTGAGGCCCGGTGCCTTGCCCTCAGAGTCTGTTCACAAGCACAATGACAGCACATCGACTGCCGAGTCGGCAGACTCGTCACCAACGACTACCGTCTCGTGCACAGACTCATCGGATCTCTCAGATCCCTCACCTTCATCATCGCCCGACTCACCAGTCAACTTGGTGCCCCTTCGAACTTTTGCGCCTACCCCATTTGGAGGCATGTCTGGGATGGCCAGCCTCTCAATATCTAGCCCAACACTGGAGCGTCCAATGACTTCCCCAGCGCCCCGACGACCAAAAAATATGAAGGGGCTTTCAATTCAGCCGCCATTTGGTGGCTCACTCTCCTCAACTGAGGTGTCAGAACCATCCTCCCCCGTTTTCATCAAGCCAAAAATCCCTACCATGAAGCGGAAGCCGAGCCAATTGAGCCTCAAAACCAGCACATCCGATTTGATCATGCGCAACATAACGCAAGAAGTCCCCAGCTCGCCAACAGTTGCCCCCATGCTTCAGCGTCGCGCTCTTAAACACTCGACTTCTTCGCCTCACATGCTTTCTGGGTTGAAATCTTCCACATTCGGTCCCGCTGGGGGAATGACCATCCCAACGGTATTAGAGCGCAACGAGACGGGGTTGTCTTCATTTCTCCGCCCACCGAAGGCCCCAGTTGCGCCCGGCCTTGGATCAACTATTGCAGAGGAAGACTCGCCAATCCGAACGCAAGTCGCAAATCGCGCTGCATATGAAATTGAGCCATTCCATGAGGTCGAAGGTGATGAGGATCAAAAATCTCCCGGCTATCCCGACGGCCCGATCGCCATTTACGGTGATGATGTGTATCTTTATCTTGAGCCAACTGCTGAGGAGGCTTCCAGGTTTGACGTGGTGATCAATGTCGCCAGAGAGGTCCATAACCCGTTCAAACTCTGGAAGAGGCAACCATCAGAAGAAGAGCAAAAGCCCGCTGATGATTCTCCGATTCCCGACACGGCTGTGACCACTGCAAGCTTCGCGACAGCCTTTGAATATTTCCCCGACACCCCAACGACTCCAAAGGCTCAGTCTTTCAAGGAGCCCGAGTACATTCACATGCCTTGGGACCATAATACTGACATTGCCCCTGAGCTAATGCCGCTTTGTGAGACGATCGAGAAAAAGACAAAGGAGGGCAAGAAGGTGTTGGTTCACTGCCAGCAGGGTGCTAGCAGATCGGCCAGCTTGATTATCGCTTATGGATTGTACCAGAACCCCGAGTTGAGCGTCAATGATGCGTATCACAATGCACAGGCAAAGAGTCGGTGGATTAGCCCAAATATGCGCCTGATGTATTGCTTGCAGGACTTTCAAAAGGAGGTTTCCAAGAGGAGGTTGTCCCCAGGCTCGGGCCTCAAGCTTCGATCCGGAAGGAGCCCGACGCACAGGGCAACAATGTCGGTGGATCAGATCGAATTGCCGCACAAAGAGCCCCTCACTGCGCCACTACCTGTTGAGGATCCGGTTTCGAGCGGCAAGAATACGGAGCGCAGCCCCGTTCGAGGAATTAACACATCTTCTCAGAACTTGGAGCTTATCTCACCAGGTCCTTCGTCAGCACCTTCGAGCTTCTCTTGGACAGAAAAGGAAGACGAATCGGATCCTGGGAAATTTGGTCGCTTCAACATGGATTCTTTGCTCATGCCGTCACATCCAGATTCTGGATTCGCGTCATCGGTCAGCTCATTTTCCAAGCCACCACCTTCCCCTGGGTTCCCATCTGCTCCGGTTACAATCACCAGGGCACCACCATCACCGGGGTTCGGGTTCGGCTCATTCACGCTATCTATGCCACCTAAATCCCCGGGCTTTGCTCCCTCTGGGTTTGCTCCCATGTCTTTGTCGAGGCCACCGCCATCACCTAGATTATCACCAGCACCCATTGAGCTTTCTCGGCCACCGATGTCGCCCGGCTTTCCGCCACCAGATCCGTTTGCGAGGCCACCTCCCTCCCCTGGCTTTGGCGCGCATAGGTTTGGGCCGTCAGAAAACTTTGGTTTTGCGCCATTGCATTTTGCGCCACCTCCAAAGCCAGTAGAGAAGAAGTCTCTGTCACCAGAGGGCACCTTTGGTTTCTCGCATATGACTCTCAGCCCACCAGAGCCTGCTCCCAAACCTGCTGAGTCACGGCCTTCGTCATCGGATGGAAGGAGTAGCGTCGGATTCACTGCTCTCAGCCTCGCCCTTCCGCCAAAACCTGCCAAGAAACAAGAGACTAAGCTTCCTGAACGAACGATCACCGTCAAGCGAAGTTTCTGTGACGACGGATCTCTCATGTCACCTCGAGAGGAAGTTATGACGAACAATCCGATACATCAAGCGTTCCCTGGAATTTCAGCCCCAGCGCTCGTCGAAGTTCCCCCAACACCACCAGATGCTCTGTTCTCCCCTCGAGAGACAATGTTTCCTCGGGATCCGTTTTATCCATTTGGTCGACCTCCCCAGTATGAAGACCCACGCAGCCCACCAACACTAGGCGAGACCCCGATCGTGCGATCCATTGATGATATGATATGAGAAGCGTCAGAAGTGGAGGAAAGAGCACATTAATATGTGGTCACCTATTCTCTTTTGTTCATCTAAAGTAATGTATTAGGAAAGAGGCGATGGTGTAAGAAACAGAAGGAGCATGTCCTATACGGCGTTGAGCGGACCAGCAAGGAGATCATGTGGAAGTGAAAAATGACAAAACGGGGAGAAGAAAAGGGGGGTATTATAACAGCACCCCTGAAAACACCCGGTGCAGTTGACTTGCCGGGGTTTTTGTTTAATCTCCCAACCTGAAAATTGTCTGGAAAACTTCTTTTTGTCTGGAATACTCTGTTTCTTTTAACTATGTTTGATTAGGATTGGATGAGATGAAAAGGGAAGTGGTGTGTTGGTATGGAGGAGTTTTTATTTGTGTCTTTTTTTTTTTTTTTTCTTTCTGAATTGCAAATCTGAGCCCCCTCTTGATTGAGGTATTTGGATATTATATACCAACACAACTTTCTAGCTGGTTGAGCTTTTCTTGACTTGTTAGCGAGTTCAAAGGCATTACTTGCCCTCTTTTTTTTCGTTTGTTTGGAAAATGGAATGAAAGCAACATTTCTGATTGGAATTTGTTTTGAATGACTTTAAGAGATCATCGTAATGTGATGTGCTGCTGTGCGACTTGCTTGATGGGATTCTATTGTATAACTTGTATGACTGGATTGAGTGCTCTATCTTCGATCGCGATCTCCACAAGCAAGTGATCAGCTTTGTAGACTTTTATTATTTGAAGTTGGAATTGGATGATGAGATATGATGGCTTTGTGAGACTTTAGTTGAAGCTACTTTGTGCATGGCAAGCAAGCACACTGTTCTCGACTTTGTAAAATGATATATCATTGATTGGCACCATTTCGTTTATGCTTGGGTCGGGCAGTCACTATTTATTTATCTGCTTTTTCCTGGCTGCTGGGGAGCAGAAAGTACTGACAGTTCTCTGAATAAAAACCGAGTAATATTTTTTCTCTCTTTCTTTTTGGTGGAACTCGTATTTAGATTCCAGTACTTGTAGCCCCTTTCTTTCTTTCTTTCTTTCTTTCTTTCTTTCTTTCTTTCTTTCTTTCTTTCTTTCTTTCTTTCTTTCTTTCTTTCTTTCTTTCTTTCTTTCTT
>MU867088.1:435264-465040 GCA_033725935.1 Cladorrhinum sp. PSN259 | reverse complement strand
TGCCCGGCAGGGTTGGCTAAGTGTAGTGGCCTAGACCACTGCGTACGGCCCTTATTGAAGTGGATCAGCTCGCTCTTAGCCGCGTTAAAGGTCATCCAGCCAATAAATAAAGAAAGAATAAAGCTATAATTAGCGATAGTAAAAGTAGGAAGCTTAATTTCCTATTATTAATTAAGGCTTTAAATTTTTTTTCTTTTCTATCTTACGATTTTTATAATAAGAAAATAATTACTAGCTTTATAGCTACAAATCGCTACTTTTCCATAATAATTTTTTAGAAAAATATATATAGATAGCTTAATTATAACTAAGGGAATATTAGTTATTTTTTCTTTAAAAGAATCTGGTTCCTTATATAAGTAATATTACGTTTACTTATTTATAATACGTATAGTGATACTTTATAAAATAATCTATTCTTAATAATGATTAATACCGTTTAAAGACATTGGAATAATTTCCCTGGGTAGCATGTCATTCTTACCTCCAGAATAGTCAACTCCACGATCAAAGGAGTCAGTAACAGAGTCAATGCTACTAACCAAGGCCGGACCGGCTGGTAAGCCCCTGGCGTTCTTGGCTGGGACCTGGTGAAAGACAGAAACAGAAAGCTGATTACAGAGAGATCACCATTCTGGAGTCGTGAACTGATGCGCACACCGTGACATTACATCCAAACCCAACAAGTCCATTGACTACAGATCAATGAAGCAACGTAATTATACCACACAAGTTCCTGCACTCTCTTCGAAGCCGATATGGAAAGATAGTGTGCCAGCTTGGTACAACCTGATAATTCTAGAGTCAAGAGAGAAGGTTTGGGGGGAGTAAATAGTGGTAAGACACGTATTTATTTTGTGTAAAAGGGGCTAGCTACATCACATATCTCGTAAAGCCCATCTTGTCCGCCCATGAACCAAGCACAACCAAATTCTTAATTTTTCCATTCGCGATGAAACCCGATGCAACTCCCTCCCAGTCCGATCTTTGATAAAAACCTCTACCAAAACCTTTCAAGCCATTTCAACCCATCCATCGACAAACTATCCATGTAACAACAATTTGCGTCTCTGTATTGGCTCTTAGCCAATAGGCAAGATTTCCAGGTAATACCGCGTGGAGGTTACAGAGTCCGACTTCGTTACCCGACCCTTTTCAGGGCTGGACCAGCCGCCGTTCTTCACGGCGAGACCAAATAAACCGTTGCTCACGGTCGCCGTTATCCACAGCAAAAAGAAATATAATAAAAAGAGCCGTTCTTCACGGCGAGACCAAACACCGTTATCCACGGCACAGAAAAGAGAGAAAAACGCTTTCCACGGTAGTAATAACCAGCCAAGGCGGAACCAGGCTCCGAAGAGGGGAAAGGTTGCTTAGATGCATTCCACCCCATCTTCAATTTCCGCCTCTTGCTTCTCTTCCTGGGCTTCTGCAAGTCCACGACCATTTGCAGCTTATGCTTGTTTTTTTGCCTTCACCTTCACCTTCGACATCGTGCTGACGATCCGTCTTCTTTCCATCCAGGGATTGTCGAGGGGATGGCTTGGAAGACGGTGTCGTCCAATGACGTCTTTTGGAACCATAGAGACTATCAGTCAGTTAGTAACCAGCTCAGGAAGGTACATAGTACTCAAAGTACGTACCTGGATGGACAATTTGACTGCGAAGTAGAAGAAGCCATCCTCCTGCTCAACATCATTCGAGTACTTTCGAAGGTAGTTCACCATAGCTGTCATACATCGGCGAAAATTGTCTACGTTTTCTTGGTTGATCCCTCCTTCAAATTCTTGGACAGGTAAGTTAGTGAAGAGGAGATAGTACTGCAAATAGGTGAACGTACCAGGAGGCTGATCAGGAATGAAGGTGAAGTTGTCTTCGTATAGAGATCCCTCCACATTGACATCTGGATTCTCTCCGTTGTCGGTTTCTTCGTCGGACGAAGAGCTACCGCTGTCGTCAACGAAAGCGCCGTCGAGGGGTACATGGCACGCGCGGCCAGCCCGCCGCCGAGGTGACCGACAGCCCAGCAGCGTCGACGCGGACGTGGAAGACGCAGCTGGTGGGGATGGCGAGCGCGACGAGAACGGTCGCAGCGGCGACGATCCACAGGGAAGAATTCTTCTTGACGGGAACCTGGTCAAAAGTAGGAACAGAACGCTCATCAGCACTATCACCACTCTGGACGTCCCAAAATCTTCCCTTAGAAATCTGGGGCAACTTAACTTGATCAGTGCGGGATCTTTTGTTAACCCCGGCCGGGCACGAATACCGGTCTGGCCGGGCGTGGTAGACTCGGGGGCGGTGCGCTTCGCAGAGCTACGTGTCGAAATAATTATGGCTAGCGTGGAAGATATCAAGGTATATGCAGTTTCAGACGGTAGGTGAATATCACAAAGATAGCTTCAAGTTTCTATTTCAGAAAGAGACTGTGTGACTGAGGAATTTGTGGTGGTACTGAAGAGCCACCTCATCTTCATTTCATGCCCATCCTCCCCCTTGGAAACCTAAATTCGGCTCCCTAATAGATGGTACCTTCCTCCTATCAGAAAAGAACGGTCTGGCTCATGAGGTGATCAAGAATAAGGTTGTCTTAGATACCTGAGTGGATTAAATCACCGTCCCTTCTCCAGATCGGGACCGAAAAAGGGCCGGTGGAGCCTATGCTTGGAACTTTTAGACATCAGGCGACACTTCGATGAGGGAGCTCTTTCCCAATCAAGTGTTCAGCGTCATGCATGGGGTGGTTATTTCTCATGACGACATCAGACAGAACAAGATTTGGACCGTTCGCTTATCGTGAATCTGGGATTCTCGGCTAGTGAGGTAAGAACAAGTCGGATCGCGGGCCACGCAGTGGAGGTAGCCCGGCTGGCAGAGGAGGAGACATTGGAAGGAGCACCGAAAGGAGAACTGGCTGCCACTGAGCCTTTTGCTCATCGAGGCCAATGCGTTCAAGATTTGGGGGGTATTAATCTCATGTGTCTACTGCCTGTCCGTGTGCGGGAGCAGCACGGAGACGTCTTCCAGGAAGTTGAATATTTTCCTTAGAAAGTTTTTGACAAGCGAGTGAATGCTACGGAAATGGACACCAGCTCTTAGTTATTCTTTTAAAAGCGAGAGAGAGAGAGAGAATTGATCATATTTTTGTTTAAGGCAAGCGTTATCGGGCATAACCGAAAAAAAAAAAACTTAAAAAAAAAACTTAACAATTGTGCAATGATAATTCAATCCAATTTGTCTGCGCAATGCATGTCACATGATAAACACATGAACACATGACAAGGCTCACTTGAACCATCTGTCTGCCACGACTCAGACCTGGTTAGGGAGAATTGATAATATGTCTTTTTAGAATAGTGACACCTCCATTTGCAGCCAATATTGTTATTTCCAGCCGCTCTCGTCTCCAGCTACCTGCTGCCAGTTAGCAGTTACCATAATAGGAGGTCAACCTGGAGCCAGGGCTCTACTGGTGTTGCAATTGGCTTGCACCCAATTGCTGGCTTACCTGCCTTTGTTCAATTTCCCCATCAGTTTGTTAGCTTGGTACATGCCCCATAAACCAAGGAAAGAAACAACCGTAAGGATATCACGGAAGATGATATGTGGTGGAAGTAATTACTTATGCAGGTCGGGATATTCAGCATGCGTAGAAAAGAGTCAGGAATACATTAATAGAAGCGGAATAGATGTAGAAAAGAGTCAGGAATGCATTAACAGAAGGCGAACAGGCGTGCAAACATGTGAAATAGGCATAAGAAAGTGTATATTAGACATGTAGCGCGCTAACCAACGTTTAAGCATTAGATTATACCTCTCTCCTCTTCCCCTTGTCCTTGCTGAGGCTTCCACGCCTGCAAGGACACACAAAACAAAAACAACCAACTGAGTGCCCTTTTCTGGGCACAATTTTTTTAAACCGGCTGGCAGTGGGCCACCCATAGCTGCCACAATAAGAGGCTTCTTCCAAGTGACGCCCCCTTCTCCACACTACTTCCCTATTCCAGACTTCCCCTGGTGCCTAAACACGTCTTCAAGTCCTGGGAGACTACCTCCCTGCCTTAACCAGAGGGGCAGACATAGCCCAAGTGCCAGGCAAAGCTCACAAAAGAAGTAGTGCCAAAGAAGAAGCGGTGCTGAAAAGCCCAGAAAAAGAACACTTCTACTAAGCAACCTCCTCCAACAAGCAGCAAAACCTCTGTAAAGAGATGTGATGCACTAGAGAAAAGATGCACTGGTCAGGTATCGACACGATAGCGGAACGACAGTATATTGGTCATGTCTCTATGGTTGCAAGACTAATCCTTAAGGGATCAGAGATTGGAGACCCCAGTGGTGGTGTGGTTGTTCTTTTATATTTGAGGATTCTTTGTCACTTGCGTTCCTTTCTGAAAACAAGTGGGTTTCTTCCAGGAAACGAGCAGGTTGCCCTCTGCAATCTGATGCTAGTCTCCCTGTTTGAGGGAGCCTTGTTACATCCTCTGGGTAGGATGATAGGGTAATCGAAGGTTATAAAACGCTGACCTGCTGGTTCGGTTTGACGCCTAGTACATTACTTGATACTATTACTATAACATACAAATACCTCCTATATTCCTCGATTAACCAAAAAGACAGCATCTAATCATCACGACATCCAACTATATGTAGGCATCTCCCCTCACTCCTCCCCCTTCACAATCCCCATCGCCTCATTCTCCTTCTTCCCCCTCTGACTCCACTCAGGCGGCTCATCCCTCCCTTCCTCCTCGGCCTTATCCCCCTCTTCCTTGGTCTTGTGGACAGTAGTAGCCTTATGCTCAGCAGGCGAATAAACCGTGTACAAAATCAAGGGCGTCGGTCCAGTATTCAAAAACTGATGTTTCGTGCCCGCGGGGACGATGACCATGTCGCCTGCTTTTACTTCTTGCTCTGCGCCGCCTACCTGCGCGAGACCTTTACCTGAGGTGAATGTTAGGATTTGGTCTACCGTGTGGATCTACAGAATTGTCAGAATGGGGTTTTGGATGAAAGTATTTTCAGGGAGATTATTAGGGGACAGTACCTCTTCACCGATGTCGCCGCCCACAGGAACGGCCATTAAAACAACCTGCCCGTAAAGCCCCGTCCAGAGGACGCGACGGAATTCACCTGACGCGGACGGCAGAGCGGTCGTCATATCAGGGAAGTACTGCATCTCATTCTTGGGGGGATCCGAGGAAGGAGTCTTGAAGGGCGCCATGGTTTTTCTGTTGGCTCGTGTGGGAGCAGTTGAAGAGATGGGTCTGGATATTCTTGAAAACGCTGGCGTATGGTTCAAGTATCGACTGGTATTGGCGCCGAGTAGATAAGTGCTTGTTCGAAATCGGAGAGACATTCTGTTGTAGAGAGAAACAAAAATTCAAATGTCGAGATACAAGTGATAATGATATGGAAGTAGTTACTGGGGAAAAGGCAACGTTGTTGTTGCTTAGCTCATCATCGTTCAATCACTACGTCATCAACTTTTGGACAGTTCGGACAAGGGTCGGTGGAAGTTCGGAACTTGGAAGACCCCCTCCGCCGCGAGAATGGCATTGATTTTTGATGAAAAATGTGATACGAAAGACGCCTTGAAAGTATTTTGTGAGCAGGTAACTTTGGGAAGGTGTGCTGATTCACATAAAAGGCCTCCTCATTTGGTACAATCTAATGCTTGAACGTTTGTTAGCTCGGTATATGCCCCATAAAACCAAGAACAGAAATAAGGTATGGAAGCTAAGTAAAGATGCAAACCGTAAGGTATAAAAAATTCGTAAATTAGAGATGGTACCTGGTAAAAGGAATTACCTATGAAGGTCGGGATATCCAGCATGCGTAAAAAGGAGTCAGGAATGTATTAACAGAAGCTGAACAGGCGTAGAAAGGAGTCAGGAGTGCATTAATAGAAGCTGAACAGGCATATAAACAAGAGAAATATGCATAGGAAAGTGTGAATGGGCGGTGAACCACGTTAACAAACGTTCAAGCATTAGATTGTAGGAGCATTGATTGATTCTCAGGGCCTCCTGGAAATAGGAAGCAGTGACAAACAATCGACAGGTGAGTGTTGTAATGACAAGTGCAATGATTTGAATTTCTGCGATCGCAAAATAACAATGGCCACAATTAAATTCATCCCTCAAAATCCAACTCCTCATAATACCGATAAATCCCATTTGAATACTTCTGCCTCCTACCACTCTCCAAATACGCCTTGATCCTCGGCCGCTCCGCGACCGCCTTGTGCAGAGCAAACACCTTGGCATGCTTGCCCTCCTTCTCAAGCTTGGTCATGGCCTTGGGAAACATGAATTTCAATCCATCAACGCACTATGAAAACACAAATCAAGTCAGAACTTGTTCTCAAAACAAATGAAACAAGGGGTGACAAACCTGAAAAAGGACCAAGTCTGCATACGTCAATTTCCCGCCAT
This sequence comes from Cladorrhinum sp. PSN259, assembly GCA_033725935.1. Lineage (NCBI taxonomy): Eukaryota > Fungi > Ascomycota > Sordariomycetes > Sordariales > Podosporaceae > Cladorrhinum > Cladorrhinum sp. PSN259. Next base: position 458,606 of record MU867088.1, on the reverse strand, counting down.
ATAACCACGGCCCATCCCCGCTAGCCTTGGACCCCAAAACCTTCTCAAAGTAACCCAAGAATTTAGGGAGCCGGTTCATGACATAGTCCTCGGCCTTACGCTTACTCTCCTCCTTTTGATCCTCATAATACAGCCCCGTAGCGATAGGGTGGTGGCAGTCATGCGGCTCATTACTCAGCCCATCAAGTGCCGTCAAAGCCAACTCATTGATTCTGTACAACCCATCCGGGTCTTCTTCGGAATCACTAACGAGTCCGAGCCGAGGACCCAGGTACAATAGAATGTTTGGAGTTTGATTGATCACCAGATCGCCATGCTTGAGGATCGGAGGAGCAAGAACCGGTGTGTTGGTATCATCATTGGGCTCCTCGTCGTTTATGTGAGCCATGACTTGGTTGATGCCATCCTTGATGTGTGCCGTGTCGGTGTAGTCAGCGCCGGCTTCCTCGAGCGCGAGGCGGATGAATTCACCCCGTCCGGGGAGACCGGGCCAATAGATCAGGTTGTAAGAGACGTCCTTGGCGGACCTCTGCCGTTTGGCCGGGACTTTGGTCGCTTCAGAAGACATATTGATGGAGGTGAATGACTTGGAGAACGAGATGGAGGAACAGAAGAAAGCTTTGGAGATGGGTGATGTTCTGGATTGACGGCTCGATTCTAGCGGGATTGGTGGGGAAGTAGGACTGATGAGGGGAAGAAGGTGGGGATGACGTAATTGGAGAAACCGCCCAAACATCCCTTTCTGCTTGATGCTCATGGGTTTGCAGATACAACGTTGTGAATCAATTGCTGGCACTCTAATAACGGGTCCTCGAAGACGTGCCACAAATCCCTGTATCAAACTTGTCAGCACTATGACTCGGATCCGGAAAGTGTAGTTTCTTACCTTGGAACACCCTCGAATGCTTTTTCAAAGCGTTCTGGCTCATTTTTCTCTTGAATTCCAATTGCGGAAATATCCGTGACTTTTCGGATCAGAATCAACTTCACCCACCCCGGGAACATCCGGCAAATATCTCCGTATGATTCCGGGTCCGTCATCGTCGAATCGCCCACTAATAGAATCTTGCGGTTGGGGAGCCAGTGATGGATCTTTTTGATTCTATCGACCTTGTACTGTTCTGTGCCCAAGGTCAAATTGGAAAGCAACCCAGAGATGGTCAACAAGTTGGAATCACGGAGGATCAGTTGCCCGTGGGGGTAATAATCGTCCCTGAACTTTCGAAGAAAAGGGTAGAGATTGTAGGGAGACGCCGAAAGATAGAACCAAGGTGCCGAAGTGGTGACGAGGGTCTGAATGTAGGCATACAGTTCCGGCATCCCCGCAACTGGTGTCGGCTCGGAAACAAAGGTTGTTGTCAGGATTCCGGTCGGACTGCTGGTCTGGGTGACCTTGATCGTGTCGTCAACATCTGCATTGAAGAACTCCCTGTTAGCAAGAGTTGCCTTTTCCGATGCGTTGTTGAAAATTACCTGAAATGATGGCCCAGCCCTCTGGCTCGGCGTAGACTGTCTTCATCTCGAGCAAGCCAGTTGCTCCCTTTGGAACAACCGCCGTGGAGGACACGACAGAACCATCCTTCCCCTCGGGAACCTTCCTGATGTCGCTGCTCACGCCATTCCTTCCTCCAGGTCCAAGCCTGAGCTCCGTAGAGCCGTCAAACTTGACATTGACCTGCCTTCCCGGGAGGATCTCCATGACGAATGGGGCAATCCGACGCTCGATGGTGGCTTCTTCCTTGGCTCCCTTGGCGAGTCCGACCTTTGCTGCAATGTCGCCCACGATATCGACTAGTATGGGCGATGGCTTGTGATCAAAGGCAGCAGCCACGAATTCTGCGTGCCAGTTTCCATTTGGGGCGCGGAATGCGACATTGTCCATGATCCAAACGACGTCGTCATGGCTGATCTGGGAAGGCCAAGGATTGTTGGAGCCGAGATATGAGAGAAGCTTGCTGAGTCTTCCAGAGTGGGTGGCGTTCGCTGGGATGCCAAAGGGAGCTAGGGATGCCTCAACATCGTCAAAACCACATTCGCTCCGAGTCTTCTTCTCGAGTCCGATGGACTGGGCCCTGGCCGTGCCGGCTGGAGTGCGCCGTGGATTTGCCATGGTGGTAGGTCTGTTTGAAGTTGGTGTACAATTTAAGCTTCGACTACTTCGATGAAAGTGAATGGAAATGGAAAACGGGAAAACGAGAAAACAGAAAAACAGTTTGGGACGCCATCTTTTTATTCTAGTGTATGATGCGTGGTGGTATCACGGCCAATGAGCGAGTGACTGTGTGTGGCGGAAATGACCTTTTCAAGGCACCCGTTGTCCATCTCCGGGGGTTGGTGAGGGTGTGGTGTGCCTTGGCTGACGGTGTGCACCCAGGGCTGGCATTTCGTATGGCATTTCGGAAGAGGTGCCACGTTGATTGCTGCACCTGATCCCTTGATTGAAAGGTGGGGCAAAAAGCTGGTTAAAACCTGGAATTTGGACCCACGTGGAGACGTGGGCCTGACCTGTTTTCGTCATTCAACCATATTTCAAGCTGGAGCACCAACAACCCTGACCCTGAAGGCTTCCCCAACGTGCCTGGTTTACCGTGTCGAATTCTCTTGCCTTGTACAGTACATACATCTTGGTAAGCAACCGTGGATGTCGATGGTATACAAAAATCGTATGGGTGAAGCAATAAGTTGCTGACATGAGAAAAAGACGAAAGAAAAGGCCGTCGTTGGATTTTTTTTGGATGATTTTGCTCCATAAATATGGTCATGTACAATCTTCTCGACGCAAGGACCTGATTGGCCAAGGGAAGCGACCCTCGATGACATGTATGACTTTGGATTTTTTTTCTTTCTCAAGTCTGAGTATGACTGAGCACGTATGAAGTGGAAATGCGTGTACCTGTGAGAGACAAAATGAAATTGCTTTTGAACCTTGTGGAGTGATGCTTGTATCTCGAGGAGAAGCGACTGCCAGGAAAATTTGCACACGCATGAGTGTGATATCACGGAATCACAAACTTCAGTGCTGTACACTGAGAGAGATGACAATTATCAATCTTCATGCTTATCAAAATTATTAGCATGAGGGCCCCAGATGGGTGCACACCAATTGCTGGCTGCGATACCATCATTTTTGGATGTCAAGTTCAAAATGATGCAGAGCAGCTGCAAAGACAGCACAGTGCACAATGCACAGCCACAGTGTTTTTATTACTTTGAATTTGTAAAAATCTTTTGTGGCCCTCAAGGTTGGTGCTGTCGTCGGCGTTGTTGCCAGGGTGACCAAATTGAAGCCCCTGCCAAGACTTGCACTGGGAAGCAGCAACTGCACTTGCGCAGCAGTGACTTCGAGCAGAAATGATAGTCAGATTAACAGACAAGCGGGAGAATGGAACATTTTGGTAGATGGATTAAATTTAATTTCTATTTTCTATAGTGATAGGAATTCGCTTACCATTCCAAGTTTGGTTCCTTTGGAAGTTGCCTTGTTGATCATCTATAATCCAATGCTTAATCGTTTGTCAGCTCGGTAAATGCCCTATAAAGACAAAGACAGAAATAGGGTATAGGAGCCAATTGAAAGAGGTAGGTCTGGATATCTAGCATGCGTAGAAAGGAGTTAGGAATGCATTGACAGAAGCCGAAAAGGCGTAAAAGGGAGTCAAGAATGCATTAACAGAAGTCGAACAGGCGCAAAGAGGAGTCAAGAATGTATTAATAGAAGCTGAATAGGCGTATAAATATGTGAAATAGGCATAGGAAAGTGTAAACCAGGTATATATAATAGAGTGTACCGCGCTAATAAACGTTCAAGCATTAGATTGTATAGTGATGGACGGATGACCAAGAAGAGACAGTGACGTTGAATATTGGTCTTCGTAAAATCTGGAGATGGACTTGTGCAGTTGTGGTTTGGGACGATGTGTCTATTGGAAATTGAAAAGAGGATGTTGGACAACAGAGGTAGGAAGTGGAAAGGTCAAATGCTTGATGCAGATGGGTGCACAATGATGCAGCAAAGTTATTTTGCAGAGATCCATTGATGCTTGAAGCAAGAATGCATCAAAATCCAGACAGATGCTGCATAGTGATTGTGCAAGTCAAGGAAGTGCTTTGTGAGCATGATGTCGTGGTTCCATGGCATAATGGTTGTGGTGATGGTGATGACTTCACACGTGGATGCGAGCAATGGGAGGCAAATTGTTAGACATTGTGATGCACTGCACACTCAAATTAATCTCTAGTACTTCAAATTCGACAAAGAACATCAAGGAACAATGGTGGTGATCTGTGCAGGTGCATGTGGTGGGCGCATCGGCTCACGACTCTAAATGGTTTTTGTTTACATAGTTGGTGATAATCTTGTGAACATCCTCACATGGGCGTGCAGTGACTCTCAAATGCTGCAAATCTTGAGCAAACACCATGCAGTTCTGTTAACACTGTGGACAACAAGGTGCGCAGAATTGTTTTGATTTTGGATGTTGTCGTCGTCAGGACGAATGACCGTCAAGGTGCGTGCAAAGGTTGTCGTCGCCGCGACGATGGTGAAAAAAAGCTTGGGCCGCTTGCACAACCATAAATTCACAGCTCCGATTCCAAAGACTTCAACTTTTTCTTCTTTTCTTCTTCAGTTCGTTTGGCCGTCCATACAGTTTCACTGTTGTTCCGCTCTCGTCTCTCAGCTACCAGCTACCAGCTATCACTGCTACCAGCTACCAGCTACTTTTCGCTCTCAAGCGCTTTATTTCTCATTTGAGATCCCTTTTACGACCCTCTCGTTTGTGTTGAAAATATACCAAACCAAGGTCGCTCTCTTTCTCATTTGAGATTCCCCCTTCGGCCCTCTCGTTTGTGTTGAGAATATACCAAACCAAGGTCGTTTCCCCCCCTCATTTGAGAACCGTCGTCCGGCCCTCTCGTTTGCGTTGAAAATATACCGAACCAAGGTCGCTCTATCTCTCATTTGAGAACCCTCGTCCGACCCTCTCGTTTGCGTTGAAAATATACCAAACCAAGGTCGCGCATTATATTTCCGCCTTTTTCCACCGACACTACGAAGTTCCCGTCATGTTCTTCGTCGGTTCTTTTATCGGACTCGGTGTCCTGGCTCTCGCCGTTTCCTGGCTCCTCACCGGGGCTAAAGAGTCTTCATTCGGCCGCGTGGTCGAATACCTTGCCTCGATCGTCCGGTTTTGTCTTTGGTTTGTCCAGCTCTTCCTTTCCCTCGTCCCTCGCGTCATTCTGGGAGTCTTTCTCCGTTTGACTGTCTCGCCCGCGTTGGAAAAGGAGGTCGACTCCATCCTCGAGTTCTCTGCTCGTCGGATGGCAGTCACCGACGGCATCGCCTATTGGTCTAGGGTGCAAGACCAGACGCGCACCAGGATCAATGGCTTGCAGTGTCGCCTTCGCGAGATTGGCCTCTCGTGGAAGCGGGACATTGAGCAATGCGCCGTCCAAGACAAGATCGGCTATCTTCAGGTTCCGCAGTTCTCGAGCCGCATGGTCACTGCCGAGCCGGAGATGGGCAAGATCGTTGGCTTTCTCCGTAAGTTTTTTTTCTCTCCTCTTCTTTCTTTTCCTCTCTGTCGACATGCTGTTTTAGTATTGTCTTCTCTTTGTCTAACAGGACTAACATTTGTCGACTGCAGTCTGGTTGAACCGCGTCACTCGTTCGTCGACATGCCTGGAGGCAGTTATGCTGTCTGCCACCTACTCTGGTCTTCAAGCTGCCACCAAGCACAACGACATGGCCCTCGCCGAATGCCTTGCCTTGCTCGCAAGCAAAGAGGCAGAGTACCATTGTCTCAGCGACAAGATCAGCGATGTCATTCGCGACGAGAGGCTCAAGAACCAGCCACCGCCGCCGCCGCATCCACTCCAAGGCAAGTCACAGTTCTCTTTTGACTTTTTTCTTTCTTCTTGTTGTCCAGATGACTGACTGTCATGCCTTCACAGTTGCCCTTGTGAGGGCCCAGGAAGAGCACAAGACGCTGCAGCCCCAGAGGTGGCCTCTTGGATCTCGCCATGTCCGCCCAGAGATCCCTCTTCCTGCTCCTAGGGAGCCCGACGTCGTCGAGTACCCGTTGCATCGCGAGCAGAGACTCCTTCGGGAACGACAAGCTCTCCACTGCCCACAGCAGCCTGCTGTCATGGGCTTTGGCCATGTTCCTGCTCCGCTCGCTTGCCAAGAGCTGGCGGTTATTCCGTTTGCTGTGGATGTTGAGATGCCCACGGAACCCTCGGCCGAACAGCTGATCGGCATGCGCTATGGTGATGGTGAGATGGAGTGTGCCACCGGGGTAAGGTTTTTTTTTTCTTTCCTTCCCTCTCTCCTTCTTTTCTTCCCTTCCTTCTTCCCTTCCTTCTTCTCCTTCTTCTTCCCCTCTCCCCTTCTTGTCTTTTTTCTTTTTTATCCTTCTTTATTTTGTCTTTCCTTCTCGTCGTCCTTTCTTCCTTTCCTGTCTTTGCTTTGTTGAACACTTACTGACTTATGTCGTGCCCAACAGCCACAAGGAAGCTCCAATTGCGCTGTCGTGTCCGCCGCTGTTCCCGTTGCGGCTTCCCCGGTTTTCTCTTCGGCTGCGGCCACCATTGCTGCCCCTGCTCCGGATCCCGTCCACCAGTTCGGTGCTGTTGTACCTCTCCCTGTGTCGGTCCCTGCCCCCTTCGTCGCCGCCGCACAGGCCCCAGCCCAACTCGGTGAGATCGCGGCCCCGGTTGCTCCGGCAGCCCAGACCTTCAGCTTCGGTGGTGACTCTGTCACCGGCTCTGGCCCTGCCGCCGCCTTCTTCGGAGGTAGCCAGCCCCAGATGCCCGCCTTCCCTTCTGCTCCCGCGCCTGCCAACCCCCCTGCTGTGCCCACTTTATCTTTTGGACCAAGCACAGTCCCCGGCAACGGAAAAGAAAAGGCAACCGAAGTTGCGTTTGCCCCCTCCGTGTCTGTCCCCGCCGTCCCGCCTCCCATACTTTTCGGAGGTGGTCCTGGTGTAGACTTGTCCGTCCCTGCTGCTTCTTTCCTCGCTCCGCCCTCTCGTCCTTCTGCCGCTCCTGGAAGCAGATTCAAGCCCAAGCCAGGTCCCGCTCGCAAGCGCCCGGCTGTCAAGACCTCCATCGAGGTGGGCGAGAGCAGCAAGACAGTCTACACAGCTTCCCGGTTTGCCGTTGCCGACCCTGACGAAGCCCCCCGCGAGGAGGCCGACTCGGGTGAAGCCAGACAAGGGAAGAGACGCATGGGTAAAGACCGTGAGGTGGCCAACATGCCAACCAATGCTCCATACTCCTCCCCGGCCGCACCTGCTCAGGGTTCGTCAGATTCTTCGTCTTCCTCCTCTGCCATTTCCAAAGGCTGGGTCACCAAGGAAGAGCTCAACACGCTGTTGCGCCAAGTTATAAACACGATGGGCAACAAGATCTGGACGAACACGGTGTTCACTACCGAGTTCCGCAACTCGAACTACGCCAAGCGGTGCCACCTCTTTCTCGAAGCTGCCATCGGAGCTGAGGACCGCGACGCGTTCAAACTTGTGCATGCTGCCTTGTTTGCTCGCGACGATGTCTTTGCGCCCGTCTTCAACGGCGCCAGCAGCGACGGCTACGTCGGAGATGAGGATGAGTATTTCAAGCTGGTGAGCCAGTCGTTGTCAGCACATGGTTTGGTTCTGCCCTCCCAGGGATAAGCGAGGTCGGCGTTTCGGCGTTTTTGGTGCACCTTTGTCTTATCGGTCGGTTTTTTTTTCTCTCCTTTGCAAGTTTGGCGTTTATAAACGGTCTCTTTTTTGTGGGTTTCTTGAGGGTTCATGATGATGATGATGATTGATCAAGTGGGTTTCTGGGGGCTTTTCTGTTGCGCTCCCTCCGGGTTTCTGGGGGGTTTGGGTTCTAGGGGATGAGAGTTCGGTGGGTTCTCCGCTGACTCTGTTGTTGCGCTCCCTCCAGGTTTCTGGAGGGTTGGGTTCTGGGGAATGGAAGTCCAGTGGGTTCTCTGCTGGTTCTTCTTGCTGCGCTCCTTGAGGGTTTCTGGGGAATGGAAGTCCAGTGGGTTCTCTGCTGACTCTTCTTGTTGCGCTCCCTCCGGGTTTCTGGAGGGTTGGGTTCTGGGGAATGAGAGTTCGGTGGGTTCTCCGCTGACTCTGTTGTTGCGCTCCCTCCAGGTTACTGGAGGTTTGGGTTCTGGGGAATTGAAGTCCAGTGGGTTCTCTGCTGGCTCTTCTTGTTGCGCTCCCTCCAGGTTTCTGGGGGATGGGATTTTGTGTGACTCTGAGCACATTGTGGGTTACTGTGTCTCACCCGGAATGATGAAGAATTTCCCCGACACCTTACAGTGAGAAGCCGTTTTTACTCTCGATCTGTCTGCAAAGATGGCGGTACGCTCTCCCTGGAGCATACTGTATAGAGAGTGGCGATGATCTGTACCCCGATGTCGAATCTTGCCTTGTGCAGCTTGACCGGGGTGGGTACCGAGAAGTCTGACCGGGGGGGGTTCAGTGAGAGACAATAACATCATGATCAACATCATCATCATCATCATTTTGGGGCATGGCCGTGTGGGTTCTTGGGGCTAGGAGATTTCTTTTATCCTGGGGGGGATGAACTGGTTCCCGGATGGGATTGTTATGGCGGATGGGTTTTGGTCTCGGCTCAGGCAACAGGTCTTTGGTTTTGGTGTTGGTTCTTCGGTTCAGTTCCATGGATTTTCTTCGGTTTCTTCTTAACGGTTAACGGTTTCACGGTTACTTGGTTTTGTTTGGTCTGTTGTCTGGGATTTCGGGTTTTTGGTTCTGGGTAGCGATGGTTTGATGTCGGGTTTTGGGATCTGAGTTGGGATGTCAAGGGATCGGGTTGGCTGGATTGTGTTGGGTTCAGGATTTGTGGTCTTGGACTTTCGGATCTGGTTCGCTTGGTGAATATTCTGGTTTAGATGGAGGAACTCGGGGTGGGACTTGTTGGTGTATCGGGCAGGACCGGAGGTTCGGGATGTCGGATGGCGTGGGACTGGATTGGATCAAGTTGTACTATATATGGGGATGGATGTGTAGGGTATGGGTTGGGTGATGGATGCGTAGGATGTGGGTTGGGTGATGGATGTGTAGGATATCATGGGTTGGGTGATGGATGTGTAGGATATGGGTTGGGTGATGGATGTGTATATAGTGTAGATAGCGTTTTGCTTTTTTGTTTTTTGGACCAGAAGGCAACAGGGAGGGTGTTCATCTGGCCTCTGCCTCCCGGTTAGTAGCCCTGTAGCTGCGGGTTTTGCCAGTTTCCCCGCAGCGCCGTGTCTCAACAGAGCGGTTACCCGAATGGGCAGGTTTCAAGCTCGACCTATCTGTGTCCGTGTACGCCTATGCAAGTTTTTTTTTGCTGCCTTCGTGGCCTGCTTTTTGTACTACTGAGTCCCTTCTTGCAGACGTGATGAGTGTGGTGTCTCTGAGGCTGTCGTGGTGTTGATGGTGTTGATGTTGGTGTTGTGGTTTTTCTGAGATGGCCATGTCTGTCTGTTCTTATATGTCATTCATTTCTTTGTCTGTGTGTCTCTTTGAAGACTTCTTGGTTGTATATTGAGTATGTGTATGTGCTAATGTGTATTGTAGGCTTCTTGAGCTTCCATGTTGTTCATCCCAACCGTAATAGTCTAGGTAAATGACCTATCATTGACAAACGATATACAATCCAAGTCAACGTCTTTTGCCACAAACTCTTTCGATCCAAACTTTGGTTGGACATTGCCTAAGATCTGCTCAATGAATCGAAGCATTGTTTGTTATTTGGATGAATGTTATCTCTATGACTGTGAATGCGTTTGTGATGTGAATATTTGTGAGGACGTTGTTAGAAAAGGGGCTGGCTAATGTCTTGGCATCAAAGTAAACAATCACGAGAGACCACTAGGTATGTAACCTGTTTGCTAATGACAAAGGCGCCAGCTAACATGCAAGAAATATGGAAAATAAACAAACGGAAAAGCATACCAAGTGTTTAGTTGAAGCGAGTACCCCTTTTCCTTTTGACAAATATTGGACGACTAGGAAGTGGTGATTGTCCTTCAGAGAGAAAACGAAAAAGGCTTGGCAGACGTCATGTAGGAGCCAACCAAAGGAGATGAGGGGAAAGATAGGTAACAAAGAAAGATCAATTGAGTTCCAATGCTTTTTGGTTCCAGCCAAACCTCCATGATTTTCATTCTCGACGTTTGTCTGACAACGCCCTATTTTGCTTCTTCCCCTCCCAAGTGTGTTCCATTGACATCTCCAAAGGGAAATCCGAATTTGTTTTATTGGCAGTTGCATATGCCGTCTTTTTACGTAACTTTTCAGATAAATACCGTTTAATCTCTGTATGTCTCTCATGCATAATGCATGGCGACATTGGTGAAGGATAACTGCAAAGACATCAAAAAAGAGAGTAAGCATCATTGACTGATTGGAAAGAAAACCCTTGTTACGTTATTCGATTGGATTGGCAATGGGATTGGCTTCAGATAACAAGGTGCATCTGCTAGAACCGGGTTTACCAACCAATTGCTTCACTTTTTTTGTGGAGAGGCAAGTGGGATTGGCTGGTGCATGTTTGATACGGTTGATATATATATAAAAAACACATCTTGATCGGGCTATTTATTCCCTATGAGAAAAAAGTTGTTTGTCTGCAAAAAGTAAGGAGGAGAAAAAGACCTCAATAATAGAATACAAAAGACAAAGTCCAAGATGGGGAGAAAAAGGGTTTGTTTACTCATTGCCACCCCCAATCCAAATAGCATCGAGACGAATCACCACTAGGCCTGCATCGACATCCCACGGATTTGCAAAACTTATCACCAAAATCTCTAAACTCCCAATGGTTGCATCATGCATACAACTTACATATGTAGGCCCCTATCATCAATTCGCCATTGGTGGCCGTTGTGAACGGAGATAATGTTTACCTGCATCATCGTCTTTACTCCCTCCCACTGTTACCTCACACCAGCTACCAATGCCTGCCACAGACCATTTTTGCAATGTAATCTTGGTGTTGATCGAGCTTATCTTGCTTCAAGTCTGAGACGAAGTTGCAGAGGATGAACCACTGCCGGCGTGGGACTTGTTATCAGTTTTGTCTGATGAGTGGGTGGCGACAAAGATACCATGAGTCCCAGATTCCATTTACGGATGCCAGTTGCACTTCCTGTCTTCTTCCTGGGCCCCTGAATCTGACCGTCCTCACCTTTCCTCCTCATCCTCACCTACTTCCTCACCTTCGAAATGCCAGCACAACCACCACCACCTCATGAACGAACGTCCCTCCTCGCCAAACCACCCTCAACACACTCCTCTTCAACAGACCACGAAACAGCCGAAACCTCCCTGCTCCCATTCCCTCACTCCAATCTCACGACATGGCTCTCCGAACTGCTCTTCCTCACTAAGACCTCCATCCCCATAATCCTCGCCTACACCCTCCAAAACTCGCTCCAAACAATCTCGGTCCTCATCGTCGGTCGTTTATCCCCCGAAGCACTCGCCACGGCGGCCTTTTCCTACATGTTCGCCATGGCCACCGCTTGGCTCATTGCCCTGGGCGGCACAACAGCGCTCGACACGCTCGCATCAAGCAGCTTCACCGGTTCCTCAAACAGACACGACCTCGGCCTCCTCCTGCAGCGCGGTCTTTTAGTTCTCTCGGGATTCTACGCCGTCGTGGCAGTAATATGGACCTTCTCCGAACACTTGTTCAGGGCTCTGGGCCAAGAGGAATACATCTGCGTGCAGAGCGCCAGGTTTCTGCAGTGCTTGATACCCGGAGGATTGGGTTACGTCTGGTTTGAGGCGATGAAGAAGTATCTACAGGCCCAAGAGATCTACCGGCCGGGTACTTATGTGCTGCTCATCACTTCGCCGCTTAACGCTCTGCTCAACTGGTTGTTGATCTACCGACTGGACATGGGATTAAATGGCGCCCCGATAGCTACCGGAGTCTGTTATTGGATCTCGTTTTTGTTGCTGGTCGGCTATGCGAGATTTGTCAAGGGAAAAGAATGCTGGGGAGGAGTAGATCTGAGGAGAGCTGCCGAGCACATGGGTCCCTTTGCGAAGCTGGCGTTTATGGGCGTTATACATGTTGGCACCGAGTGGTGGGCTTTTGAGATTGTTGCTCTCGCCGCTGGGAGGTTGGGCACAATTCCTCTTGCCGCGCAGAGCGTTATTATGACTGCTGATCAGATCATAAATACGGTGCCCTTCGGTCTGGGGGTGGCTGCGTCGGCGAGGGTGGGAAACTTGTTGGGGGCAAGGAAACCCGTCGAAGCAGCGAGGGCGGCCCATTCTGCTGCGATACTCAGCACCATTGCGGGAGCCTTGATACTGACGGCCTTGATGGCCTCTCGCAATGTCTTTGGGCGCATCTTCAACGACGACGAAAGTGTCGTACAGCTTGTGGCCGAGGTGATGCCGTACGTCGCACTGTTCCAGATTGCCGACGGGTTAAACGGTTCCTGCGGCGGCGCACTGCGAGGAATGGGCCGTCAATGGGTGGGCGCCGTGGTCAATGTCATCTCATACTACTGCGGCGCTCTGCCAGGAGGCATCTACCTCGCCTTTCACGGTTGGGGGCTCGTCGGCTTATGGGTCGGACAGTGTGTCGCGCTGTATCTTGTGGGAGCTCTGGAATGGGTTATTGTCGGCATGAGCAACTGGGAAACCGAGGTCAAGCGGGCTATGGCGAGGTTAGAGGCTGGAGGGCTAGGCGCCGCTAATGGCGAAGCTGATGCCGATGGACGGCACAGACCAGTGGGTGGTGCTGAGTCGGTGTAGACCAGGCCCAGCATCGATCTCACCGTCAGCCGAAGCCGAGGCGAACGAACACAGACACAGAGAGACTCAGGTGACAAATGTACAACAAAAAGAGATGCATGAACAGATCGGCATCTGCAGCAGCCGTGGTGTTGTTGCCCTCTTTTTGACCCCAATATGGAAGTAGTCCAACCAAAAGACGAAATAATGCATCACTGTTTTCAGCCACAGGAGCTGAATGTCACTCTGAAAGCAATTTAATAATTATAACCATCATGTTGAGGATCGCGCGGCAATGAAGAGGGAAGCATCTGCGGGTTACATTAACGGTACGCCTTGTTCAGCCAACCGTTGAGAGAGACGATAGACGGATGAGAATGTAACACAATGTGGAATGGAGTGCGAAGAGAAAAGAGAGAGAGAAGAGACGGAGAGGGAGGAAAGATTTGTGGCTGGCCCGCTCCCCCTGGGTAACCTTTAAAGAAAGTGGAGCGATTTTTCTTACAGGAACATCTTGCAATGGCTGACTTGTGCCAATCATGTCGGGGTATGTTGCAGCAGAGCTGCAGAAGGCTGACAACTTCCAATGAGAAGGCCGACAAGACGCAGCATGCATGACCCGTTGTCGGCCTGATGCGTCCTGAGCTGCTGATTTGTTCAATTTGTTGTCCTGCTGTACTGCCCAGTATTCCCGTACCTTCGCAGTAGTCTTGTTTCCCCGGGGGATGAGCGAGGAGGTTGGGCAGAGACGCATGGATCGTGGCCGTTTTGACCTAGGTATGAGTGACGGAAGAGAGAGATCCTCCGCTGCATTCTGGGCAGGATTCATCAACATCTGGGCATTTCCTCCCCGCTGCCGAAGCATGGAAGCGACCCCGATCCGATCCATCTCCATGTATCCATCAATCAATTCATCGGGATGGAATGGAATAACAGAACTCAAAATTCCTCATGGATAAGATGGAAACTAGGATCGGTACTGATAAAAATGAACAAGACCAATTCCGAGAATTATCGTCCAAATTGAAAAAAAAAAAAAAAAAGTCAAAATGATGGAGAAGCTGGAAACCAAGGTTCGCCAGGTCGTGCCAGTTGTGCCCGTGCTCTCCACCTGGCTGGCACTGTGAATGGACGAGGCAGAATTCCAGCCCCGCAATCCCCGCTCCCCGGCCCATTTTGGTCGCAGAAAGTTCACAACAGTGAGAAAAGCCGAGTCTTTGATGCGCCAATCAGAACCCCGCATACCCATTTCACAAGGCTAGAGCCGAGCGAGTGGCCCTTCGTCGCCAGCTCTGAAGGCCCGGCACGGACACACACAACGCACCCGACACGCAGCACCTGGAAGGCTGTGCCCGCCCATTCGCCCACCATTCGCCCACCTACCCGCCTAGCCCAGCCAGGGCCTGCCAGTCCTTCCCCCAGGCCTCACCCTCACCTACATACCTCCACTGTATCTTTCGTCTCCCATACACACACCACCCGACTCGACTCTCTGTGTCTTTCCGATTGTCGCGATCAATTCGCCTCCTTTCACACTGCAAGGCTTTCCTTCGAAGTGATTGGAGTGTTATTTTTTATCCCTTTTTTGTCTCCAGTGTTCAATTCCTGATGTTTTGATCACACCAGCAGCACTTTCTCGGCACTGCACTGCATTTACGCAAGCTTGTTGGGTGGTGGTCTTCTCTCGTCCAGCTTTCCGCTTCCAGCTTTCCGCTTCCAGCTCTCCCCGTTTCTATCTCGGTGGTGTCGGTCTCTCGATTTCTCATTTTGCTTCCCCAATTCGTCTGCCCAACCCTCTCGGCATCCCATTCGTAGCCTCGAGATCGAGCCATGGAGCCCTCGTCAAAGCGCAGGAGGCTTGCACCAAAAGTTCCTGATCCTCCCGCCGCCGCCCATCCACCTCTCCCGGCAACCCCAGCGACGATACCAGCAGCTCTTCCACAACAACAGCAACCACAAGGCCAACCCCTTTCACATGCTTATCCACAGGGCGATGTATGTCATGTTCAAGTCTTTGGCATATTATTATCCTAGCAGCGAGACTAACTCTGTTTCTCCTCCAACAACAGATCCCGCCCCAGCATTATGCGTCTGCCGAAGCCCCGTTCCCCGAGCGCCACGAGTTCGAGGCCTTTGCGCGCCATCTCCAAGATGCTGCCTTGCACATTTATCAGCGGACTTTGAAGCCACACCACAACAGTGTCTCGGTTCTCATGTTGCGATGGGAGGATGACACGTCGGTCGAGCCAGATATGCTAGCCTTGGAGAAGGTGTTCCGCGAGCGGTACAACTATCACACGGATAAATGGGCTATTCCCACAGCGCCAAATCCTACGAGTAAACTTGGCGTCCAGATGGCGCCATTTTTGGACAAGGCAGACCCGGATCATCTCTTGATTATATACTATGCTGGACATGGTTATGTCGGTCCCGATAACCAACTATACTGGGCGAGGTGCGTTCCATGCGGCTGAAGGTGATCTGACAAACTTTACGTTGACTAACCCTGTCTCAGTAATGCTCGCGAGGATGCTGCCAAGTTAAAGTGGGATGGTGTTCGGTGCTTTTTTGAGGAAGCGCAGTCCGAGATTCTCTTGCTGATTGACTCTTGCGCCATTCCCAATGCTCCCCTGGCTGGCAACAATGTTGCGAAGCAGGTCATTGCAGCTTATACTCCCGATCAAAGCGGTCTGGAGCCGGGGACCCGCTCTTTCACAGCTTCGCTGACTGAGACCCTCCAAAAGCTCAGCGCGCCCAGTCGACCATTCAGTGTTCAGAAACTGTTTGACGACCTTCGACAACAGAGGCAGCAGGAAACCGCCCAGGCCATCGCAAGGCTGACCAATGGGACTACCAAGCAGTTTGTGGGTCCTGAGAGGACGCCCGCACTCTTCAGCCTGACACATCCAAAAGGTCCTGGAATTATTCTCGTCCCAATAGATCCAAAGGCAGCCCAGCTCGAGTCCCCTCCTCAGTCAGCGGAAGCAGACCCTCAGAATGGCTGGAAAGCCAACGGCGAGGACCAGCCGCTCAGCTCCGAGGAGGTTGTAGACCTGACATTTGACGAACCCAGAGTGCTTGTGTGCACCACATTTGTCGGCGAAGCAAGCCCTGACATGACCTTCTTCAACCAGTGGCTTCATAACACACCCCCGGCCGCGTCCAAAATCACCGTCGAGGGCATGTTCCTGGGTCCTCCCACCATGCTCTTGATCTCAATGCCGCACTCCGTGTGGAACATTGTTCAACATGATAAAGTCTGCTGCTTCCTTGGTACCATTGGTTCACACAACATGATCCACCTTTACCAGCGACTGGTAAATTCTGCTGCCAACGCTCCCCCACCACCGGTAAAGGATGTCGAGGAAAGGGATAATCGTGTGATGCCCGAGCCAGCACGCGTCCCACTCAAGGATAGCCAACCTTTTCCTCGACCAGAGCAGGAAGCGCATTTTGCCCCCATCCCACAAGAAGCTCAAACGCCAGCGCGCCAAGCGGGACGCCGTCCCCCGGTCGCTACCACCAACGGTGCCTCTGCCATGCCACAGGCCAGTCCAAGCCAGGGGCCCGCGGGGCCACTCAAGGAGGAAGTCGAGGAATCGGCCGAGATGAAGGAGGCTGCAGAACAGCTCAAGGCATTGAGTCACGTCAGTCACGTCCGTCACGTTAGCGATGACGAGCATACACGAGTAGGCGATACCATTGCTGTGAGACATCCTCTGGATCCCAGTTCTCCGCTTGATGTCGTCGTTGCCACGGCCGACGAGATTCACTATACACCTGAACATGGGACACCCACAAATAAAGCCAAGGCGCGCAGACCGCTGCAGAAGCAGACTCCCAAACAAGAGACCCGCTGCAACCACTGTAGTCACGCTCCATTCAAGGACTCTTCGTCGCTGAGGAAGCACATCGCGGCAGCCCATACCAGGCCTTTCCCTTGTGCCTTCTCATTTGCTGGGTGCACCAGCACTTTCGGGTCCAAAAATGAGTGGAAAAGGCACATTGCCTCTCAACATTTGTGCCTCACATACTACCGATGCTCCTCTTGTCCCCAGGGCAGTGGAGAGGGAAAGGGGAACGAGTTTAACCGCAAGGATCTCTTCACTCAACATTTGCGTCGGATGCATGCTCCATTCTCCATCAAAAAGGCACTCACCAAGACTGACAGCAAGCTCCAACAGGAGTGGGAAGCTCATGTCAAGGAGATGCAATCATCTTGTCTCGTCATTCGTAGGCAACCGCCCCAACGATCAGCCTGTCCCATGGCCGATTGCCAGAGTGTCTTTGAGGGTGCTGGGTCTTGGGATGAATGGACGGAGCACGTCGGTCGGCACATGGAAAAGGGGGAGGCTGCTCAAATGGGAGTCGACCGCATGTTGTCTCAGTGGGCTCTGGAAGAAGGGATTATCGAGCGTCTAGATGACGGTGAGTACAGACTCACCACCGGAATTGGCCCCTTTTCGGTCGAGAAGGAAACAACCAACAGCAACAACCATAACAACACCAACACCACTACCAACAACAACGACAACAGCGACAATAGCACGTTTGTCGCGGAAGACAACAAACAGCAAGAAGATGACGATCCATCCATAACCGTAGCGATAACGCTGCCGATGGTAGATAGTATGGACGTTGACTGATTGTTGGCTGTCGAGGAGGAGAGATTATGATATCTGTTGAGGCGTTAAGTTTCCTATGTACACGAGCATCACTATGTGGGATTCAAGACAGCATTATTTTTTCACCTTTTTGCTTTCTTTTTAGGGGAAAAGGCTTGCAAGTGGTACGGCGCTCTCGGGTAAATCATGGAACGGGGTTCGGGGACGGTATCGGACGGAAATGCATCGAATGGGAAGAGGCTCTTGTGATTTTATTTTTGACCTTGCATGGACTAGCGGCCTTGTATCCACGGCGATATTGTGGGACTTGCTTTCACTGTTGTTTTCGTTGTTAAGTATTGTGAATGTAAATATACTACCTTTATTGAGATCAGGGATTATGTCGCTAGGATCAAGAAACTCCAACTTTGTTCTGTGATGCTGTTGACTTGAAAAGTTTTCTAGACTAGGGGCCACGATACCAATATCAAGTGGGCGCTCTCGAAACTCGATACCTGTACAGGAAGGTTGAAGTGGTGTTGTTGTCTACTCTTCAGGACATACCCGGAATTTCGCTTTTTCGCCTTTCACTTCCCCTCTCGACTCCCTAAAAGCTTCCGCAACTCGGCGGCATGATGTCACATTATTGACTTTGGACGCCCCTGATTATACACTATGTCAAGAGATGGCTTCCCCGGCCGATCGTGGAGCCACGGACTGCCCTTGCGGCATCTTGGCGGCGGTCGGAATAACCATGATGGGTTTCTGACCGTGATCTTTCAGGGCTACATTCGGCCCTTTGATGGCTTGCATGGAGTTCAACGGTGTTCCTGTCGGGCCGCGGTACGATCCCCGCTTGCAATACTACGCTGCTGTGGGGAATGAGCCAATCGAAGGCCGTCAAGCGAGAAGAGGCGGGGAGATCTTGGGGTTCAATACGACCCAAACCGATTGTTTCCCATAGGGAATCATATCCACTGACGAGATCTTGGGGAGGAGGAGTCTTCTCCAGCACTGATGCTGGAAAACATGTGCCAAGGAATCATCGAGGTCGACTGGTTTCCACCGGCATGGTTGAAACGGCCCTTCTGTGTTACCATCGACGACCACTTTCGTCTGATGCTGGGTCTGGCACAGCTTTATTTTTTGTGTTACTGGGTGGGCTGCAGAATCGGCAGGGGAAAAACCAAAATAGGCATGAGATCTACACCGTCGGTGTCGTCTGCCATGCCCGAGATGCAGGTAGCGAAAGCGAAAAAGAATGTGGCGAACCTGATTCCAATTTAAGCCGTGGATAAATATCTGCCTGGCTCCCGCTCTCCTTGAAGCTTTGGTTTGATCAACCTCGTCGGTGCCACTGCCTGTGAAACCTATCATTGCGCGCCAGAGGGAGAGACAACATGCTCGGTCCTCGTCTTCTCAGCATCGGTCTTTTGGCCGGGCTCAGCTCTGCTGCGCTCGTGCCAAAGGCTGTTGCCGTCACCTCGAAGCCCCTGAGTGCTTGCCCCGGATACAAGGCATCCAACATCAAGACCGGCTCGACCGGTCTCACCGCCGAGCTGAGCCTCGCCGGAGCCGCTTGCAACACCTACGGAACCGACTTCCAGAAGCTGCGTCTGGAGGTCACCTACGAGACTGGTAAGGATCGACAAAGATAGCCGGCTGGTTGGGGACTGTAGCTGACAATACCTATCCAGACAACCGTCTTCACGTCAAGATCCAGGACGTCGACGATGTTGTCTACCAAGTTCCTGAGTCGGTCTTCCCTCGCCCCCAGGGCAAGGGTTCCAACTCGAGAAGCTCAGCGTTGGAGTTCAAGTACAAGGCCAACCCTTTCTCTTTCACGGTCACACGCCGCAAGACTGGTGAGGTCCTCTTTGACACCTCTGCCGAGTCTCTGGTCTTCCAGTCCCAATATCTCCGCCTGAGAACCAAGCTTCCCAACAACCCCAACCTGTACGGTCTGGGCGAGCACTGGGATCCTCTCAGGCTCAAGACGGACAACTACATCCGCACTCTCTGGAACCAGGATTCCTATGCCACCCCCACGGATTCCAACCTTTATGGCTCTCATCCTGTCTACTATGAGCACCGCAAGTCCGGCTCCCACGGTGTCTTCTTCCTCAACTCCAACGGCATGGATATCAAGATTTCCAAGGACTCCAAGTCTGGCCAGTATCTCGAGTACAACACGCTCGGCGGCGTTTTCGACTTTTACTTCCTTGCCGGTCCCGGCCCCATCGAGGTTGCTCGTCAGTATGCCGAGGTTGCCGGTCTTCCCGGCATGATGCCCTACTGGGGATTCGGTTTCCAGAACTGCAGATATGGCTATCGGGATGTGTATGAGGTCGCCGAGGTTGTGCAAAACTACAGCCTTGCTCAGATTCCCCTCGAGGTCATGTGGACCGATATCGACTACATGGACAGACGCCGGGTTTTCACAAACGATCCCGAGCGCTTCCCCATGGACGTCTTCCGCAAGCTCGTTGACCACCTCCACTCCAAGAAGCAAAAGTACATCGTCATGGTGGACCCTGCTGTTTCTTACTCTGACAACCCGGCGGCCAACCGCGGCATCGAGGACAACGTCTTCCTGAAGCGCGACAACGGCTCCGAGTATCTTGGAGTCGTCTGGCCTGGTGTTTCCATCTTTCCTGATTGGTTCGCTGCCAACATTACCAGATACTGGAACAACGAGTTCAACCTCTTCTTTAACAAGGACACCGGTCTCGACATCGACGGCTTGTGGATCGATATGAACGAGCCATCCAGCTTTGGATGCTATTTCCCCTGCGATGACCCTTACACCTCTGCCATCGGCTTCCCTCCCAAGCCTCCCGCTGTCCGCCCCGGCTCGCCCCGTCCCCTTCCTGGATGGCCTTGCGAGTTCCAGCCTGCGGGCTCCCCATGCAAGCGGGACGAGGTCTCTCAAATCCCTGCTTCCAACAACGTCGTCTCGGTCAAGCGCGAGCCTTTCCCCGCGACCCACGTTGCTCCCCGCGCGACCAAATGGCAGGGTCTCCCAGGCCGCGACCTCCTCTACCCCCAGTATGCGATCCACAACAAGGCTGCCTACCAGGACTCCTGGAACGCCGAGCACGGCGGCATCTCCAACAAGACCGTCAACACCAACGTCATCCACCAGAACGGTCTGGCTGAGTATGATGTTCACAATCTTTACGGCTCGATGATGTCCACCCAGTCCCGCGATGCCATGGAATCTCGCCGCCCCGGCCTCCGTCCCTTCGTCATCACCCGCTCCACCTTTGCTGGCGCCGGTTCCAAGGTTGGCAAGTGGTTGGGAGATAACGTGGCCGACTGGGATGCATACCGCGGCGCGATCCGCGCCATGCTGGCCTTTGGTGCCATTTATCAAGTTCCCATGGTCGGTTCTGATGTCTGCGGTTTCGCCGGTACCACCACTGAGTCCCTCTGCGCTCGCTGGGCTACCGCCGGCGCTTTCGCTCCCTTTTACAGAGACCACAACGATCTCGGAGCTGATCCCCAGGAGCTCTACCGCTGGGACACGGTCGCTGCTGCCGCTCGCAAGGCCATCGACATCCGTTACCGTCTCTTGGATTACATCTACACCGCACTGCACAAGCAGACCGTCGACGGCACTCCCCTCGTCAACCCCATGTTCTACCTCTACCCCAACGACGTCAACACTTTCGGATTGGACCTCCAGTACTTTTACGGACCCGGCCTCCTTGTGGCTCCTGTCACTCAGGAGGGCGCCACCTCGGTCGACGTCTACCTGCCCAACGACGTCTTCTACGACTTTTACACCCACAAGAAGATCCAGGGCCGCGGCAGGACCATCAAGGTCACCAACCAGAAGCTTACGGACATTCCTCTCTTCCTCCGCGGCGGTGTCATCGTCCCCGCTCGCGTCAAGTCCGCCATGACCACCGAAGAGGTCCGCGAGCAGAACTTTGAGCTCATCGTGCCGGTCGGTGCTGATGGCACCGCCTCTGGTAGCCTTTACCTTGACGATGGCGTTTCCATCCAGCAGAAGGGCACCACCGAGATCGAGTTCAAGTACGCCCGCGGCGTCCTTTCTGCCAAGGGCAAGTTTGGCTTCCAGACCAAGGTCAAGATCACCAAGGTTACCGTCATCGGTGCTGCCGGTAAGAAGGGCAAGGGGGGCAAGAGACAGGAGGGTGGTGAGGAGGTGGAGGATGTCGAGGTTGCTGAGGTTCAGGTTGAGCAGCCCTTGACTGGGGAGTTTGAGATCAAGGTCGATGCTTGAGCGGAGTAATGATTTGTATGTATTATTAAATGGATGGGAAAAGGGTATCAAAATGTTATAACAATTTGAGTGTATAATGATACATTTGTTTTACAGTACTCACTCTCTAATTGCCTCACATGATTAACCAGGACACTTGTTCAAAGTCTGCAAATACGTAGCCTACTATCAGCACGATTCTGGAGAGAATAAAGACTTGATAGAAGCGACCTTCTTGTTTAATGGCGAGCACGAGCATCCTTGCTCGGGGGACTATGACGGGGTGGGGGACAGGTGCCCAGCAGAGAAGACCCATGTGAGCGAGATTGTAACACTTGTTGTAGAGCGAGCGGACACGCCGAGGGAGCATGCGATAAGATCAGCGTCCCGAGCCGTGCGTGGCCTCTCCGGGCCCGGCCTGACCCCTCGGCGTCGCTTCACCGATCCTGGTCCGATCCAAACCGCACCGAGGTCGGTACATCCGTGGCAGGCCCGTTTTGCTGTGATCACCATACATTCGCGCCGTACACGAGCCCACCGAGCCCCGCGCGGTTGCCGCCGTACCAGCTCAACCGTCCTAAGCTAAGGGGAAGAGACACAGTCCATGCTGCGAACCAATCCAGGCTCTTCAAGCATCATTCAAACTCAACCAACTAACCAGAAAACCATCTTTGGAACAACGTCGACCACTTTTGCAACAACGTCAACAATGTCAAACATCAACAACAGCAGCTAATCAAGCTGTCAGGATGGAGGGATGGAAGACCCTGCTAACATATCTTCAATTCTTCTCAGAGTACTGTTCTCCGCCCATCTGCCTCTGTGCTCAAAATCCGGGTCCTCCTCAGCGCAGGCAAGTGTACGGTTTTGTCAAAGAATCCTCCCCAGGAAAAATAGTCATTTACATCAAAGACGACTTCAATTTTAGTTTTTTATTCCTCAAAATCTACCTCAATCAAACTCAGTCTCTAACAATAACATTACCCTTCTTCAAAGTTAGGTATCATGTCAGTGTTGGAAAAAAGGCTGTCAAGTAACCAATTAATTAAGCGTAAACGAAAGTAAACAAGGCATGTAAATGACAAAAGAGTTAAAATAGTTATATAAAAACGAGGCATGGAAGGAGAGAGGTAACATAAAGCTGTACTATAAGAGTATTTTAGTTTTGATCCAAAAAAATAAAGCTGGGGTTGCAAAAAAAAAAACATGCTTTTCAGAGAATGAAAGACAGACAGGCCTGACCAGAGAATATTCGAGTTTCCTGAAACTAATTAACAGGGTCTTCTTTGGATATGAAACAGGCATTCTTAAAACATCAATATGGCTGGCTTCTCGTGAAAGTGAAACAAGCTTCCTTAAAGAGCAAGCAGGTCACCACCCCAAGAACAAATATATATATATATGCCTTCCCAAAAACGAAACAAGCCAAAGCCAGGCCCAAAATTTCACCTCTTGTCCCGACATCAAGAATTCCCAGCTTCATCAATATCAATAAATTCTATAAACTGCCACGACTACAGGTTTTATTTTTTTCCATGAAACGTGCCGACAAGAAAAAAAGGAGGAACGAGCCAAGAAAAAAAAGGGGGTATCAAAACACCCTTGGTTTGTTGAAATCCTAGGGAAAAAAAAGAAAATGAAAAAAAGGTCTTTGAGAGAAAGAAAATCTTGAACTCCGGGGGGGGGGGGGGGGGGGGGGGGGGGGGGGGGGGGGGGGGGGGGGGGGGGGGGGGGGGGGGGCCG